>ML677025.1:6052039-6419415 GCA_007922155.1 Mesoclemmys tuberculata
TGGGTGTCCCCGGGCGCGGCCCTACCCCGGGGCGCGGCTGGCAGGGGGTTCCCCTCCCCCACCCCAGTGAGGCCGGGGGACCCGCCCCTCACCTGCTGCCGGGCGCGGAGGCTCCGACCCCCCCCCTGCGGCTCCAGCTCAGCCCCGAACTTTTCCCACTCGCCCCGCCCCGCCCCGCACAGCGCTAGCCCCGCCCCCCTCGACCGCGCGTCACACGCACCCACCCTGACGCCACCGCGTGACCAGCCCCGCCCGCCAATGGCCAGCGTCGGGGCCCGATTAGCATATCGCCACAGCAACGGCCCAAGCCCGTCCCTCCCTTGCGGGAGGAGCCACCGCCTTCAGCAGGGCCCGGCGCCCCCTGGCGGGCGCTCGAAGGCAAGAGAAGGAATGCGCCAGGGGGACGATGGGAATTGTAGGCTGTGAGCAAAGCATGCTGGGTAGGGAAGGCCTGCAAGGGGGGTGTGCAATGAGTCTGGGGGGGGACTGGGTGTGCACGCTACGTGTGAGCTCACACCAGCCGTGCCAGGAGAGCCCCGCTCTGCAATGCAGCGTGGACGCTCCAACACGGGCTTGGAAGGGCTGCGTCCGCCCGCACAGGGCCCCCAGGCCTGGATTGACGGCGCCGGGCGCCGCACCCCACCTCTGCGCTCCTGGGGTCCAGGCTGGCTGGGGCTGGGTCAGCCCAGCATCCAACCAGCCCCCCCACAGGATAGCTGAGGCACGGCCAGAGCCAGAGGATGTGCCTATGGGGGGCCATACCCTATAGATGCTATGGCGGGACCCGTGGGGTGTTACTCTCGTGCAAATGCCACATGGGGTTGCGCACGTGACTCATTGGTGGTGGAGAGTTGCCAGAGGAGAGCATGTTGTTTATAGGGGATGCCTCTTAAGGGGGCTAGGAAGAGTATCTATGGGCCATATGGCTGGGGCGAGGCTGGAGAACGGGCGATGTCTTCTAGAGGAGACAGAAGGGGGGGAATTCGTAGGAGTTTAAGCTGAAAATCATATATATATATTTCTATACATGCCTCGGAGCGCTGTAGGGTAGTTAGTGCGAGGCTTTTAGGAGAAAAATACAGGGACATCAAAGGAGCAGGAAAGAAGGATGCCCCTTTTTGTGTAATAGGCCAAACATTCATACTACAATGCCTGCATTGCCTCAAAAGGCCAGCACTGGGGCTGGCTTTCCAAAAGGACTGAACTGCTCATGTGTCTACCTTTTCCATGGATTTTAATTCCCCCTGACATTTTTGTTTGTTTTTAAAATTTGTAATTCAAAATAATCTCTCTTCTGATTCCTTTTTTTGGGAGTGCGGGGGACAGACCCACCGTGACCCCAATTCTGCAAGAAGAACCAAGGCATGGAACCCCGTATACATGAGACGCCCCCATTAAAGTCCCTTTAGTGCTTGTGGGATCAGGCCACAAATGACATTTCTCCTATTGTAATGCATAGAGGTCTCCGTTGTTCTAGACACTGTACGTGCACAAAGTAAGAGGCAGTCCCTTTACCTAAGAGGTTGCAGTCTGAATAGACAAGACAGCCAATGGGTGGAAGAGGAAATAAAAGTATAGACAGGGAAAGCGATTTGTCCAAGGTCACACAGCAGGTTGGTGGCAGAGGACTAAGCCACTGTCTGTCTGTATTCATCGATTGTCTTTGGTCTTAGTGAGCTCTTTGGGGCAAGGACCATCTCTTCATTCTATGATTGTATATCGTGGAGTCCTGGTCCATGACTAGGGCTCCTAGGTGCTATGATAATAAAAATTATTTATAATAATGGTTGGCAACAAAGGGGAAAAATCAAAACCCTCCCAGAACTGAGGTGGGTAGGGCAGCAGCCTACGACCTGTGACAAAGATTAAATTCCCAGCTCTGTCACAGAAGTCCTGTGTAACTGGGGCAAGTCCCTTAGCCTCTTGGTGCCTCAGTTTTCCATCTGTAAAAATGGGGATTAGAGCCCTTCTCTGCCTCAGAGGGGGTGTCGTGAAGGTAGTGGTGTGCTTTCAGCTCTACTAATGAAAAAGCACTATATGAGAGCTTGGTACTATACAAGAACAGTCCATCCAAACATCATTACGTTGCAGCAAATTGTCATCTCCTCACTATGGGACAGCTCAACAAGATGATTATTGATATGAGCTGGGTAAAACCTTGTCTGGGGTGAGTTAAAATCCTCTCGAGACTGATGGGTGTAAACTCACCCTTCAATTGACATAACTGTAAGCATAAGCCCACACCTCAGAGACAAAAGGTATGTGTGAAGCCACCCAGGAGCTTGTGGCTGAGATTTGTTTCGGGTAGGGAGCGTGTGGGGGGAAGGAGAACACACAGCAACTGAGAACACCCAAGAACAAAGAGGAAGAGGCAAGAAAGCCAAGCAAGAGCCTGCTGTGAACATACTGGAACCCAGGAAAAAACTAGAGAGAGAGAGTGCTTTTGGGTCGGGTGTTGGCTAAAGCGGCTTGGGGAGGGGGCTGTAAGTTAAGAACCTGCTCTTTTTGGGTCACGGTTCCTTCTGTGTTCAGAGCCACAGGGCTTCTTGCATTCCTTGCAAATCAACAAAATTGGATCAAATGCAGCAGCCCAGGGACCTGAACTTTGACTAGCTGCTTGGGTTGAAAAAGGGGCACCGTAATTAATCTTTTTTTATTATGGCAGTGTCCAGAAGCCCAAGAATGGTCAGGGTCATGTCCCCATTGCGCAAGGTGCTGTATATGTATCTAATAAACAACAGTCCCTGTCCCCAAAGAACTGATGACAATTTTGTGAGCCCCAGAAATCATTCCCAGGATCTGCTGATGTCCTGCCAGCAAAGGGAACATGGGGTTGGATTGAGACCTGACAGGGAATGGAAATTAGTTATAAAGAAGCCTGTTATTCCATAGAATTTCAACCTAGGGGCTCACTAACATGGTGGAGGTAGTGACCACCGTGTCCTTCCCCTCTTGGTAACAGGAAGGGGGCCTGGAGCAGAGCTAAGTGAAAGGTTCAGTCTGGTAAAGGTTGAGAACTAACAGCTGTGCTGTGCTTTTAAGTAGAAGGCATACGCCACCCCCTGCTATCCGGCAAACCTGAGACTGCAGGAGGAGGTTAGATGAAGGATCTAGCCCATTGCGTGCGAATCTGTGAATGTCTCACTCAGAACCCGCCATGCATGGGCTGAGCCTCGGCTCTTCAAAAAGAAAACTAGTTTGGTGGCAGAAGAGAGCATGGCTGGGGGGTGCTCTCTGGGAAGTCTATCACCCGGCTGCTGCCGGGAGCACTGTGTGAGCAGGCAGAGGGGTTTGCCGGTGCTGTGAGCAGTACCGGATCTAGTCCTGAGCCCACAATGACAGCATGGGAGGTGGCTGCGTCAAGCTATGAACATGTTTTTGTGCTAGGTGCAGACATGCTGGAGCGCTGTGTAATGCACAAGCCTGGACACGCCCCAGAGGATTGCAAGCAGATCAGCAAAGAACTGTCCCTACACCACAGGGAGCTCTGGGGTCATCCACTTTGATTGTCTCTCAACTGCTGGCCCACCCATCTGGAACAATGGTCTCTACCCAGGCTGGGACCCTCCCCAAGACTGGCAAGGGCTAGTTGGGTGTCTGCTGTGCACAGGGGCGCCAGCCACGGCACACGTAGGGGCAGGAGGAGAAGGGCCCCAGGCTGGAATGCTGACACACCACAGCTCTGCCAATGGGGCGAGGTCAGACGAAGGCACGGGCTAAGAGCTGTGGGGGGTTGTTCCGATGTAACTCATGAGCGTTTTAACAGCAAAGGCACCATGGTTAAGAAACTCCTTTGCTGCACCCATGTGCCTTGCTCTCCTGCCTGGTTGTTTTTGAAAGGGCTCAGCTCGAAGCCCAGGTGGCCACCACCTTGGTGGAGCTCAGGAGGGGAGGCTGCGTGGGGCGAGGCAGTGGTTTCAGAGTTTAGGGCGGCGGGAAAGCGGTGTCCTCATTCCAAGGATGGGTGTCAGACAAGTACGGGGGACCCGATAACAAATGTGAAAAATCGTGACGGAGGAATGGGAGGTAACAGGTGCCTATATAAGTCAAAGCCCCAAACATCAGGACTGTCCCTATAAAATCAAGACATCTGGTCACCCTACAGACAAGAGATCTGTGCCGGGAAGCATGCCCTAGTGACCCAGAGCTAGACGCAGTAAGGAGCCTCTCCCCAGACCTCTCTGACTTGGCAGCCGGTGGGACCCAGCCCCTGGCCCCACTCACACCAGTCTGGTGCCTGTCCAGTGAGATACTGGGCCAGATGGTTACACCAGCAACCCACACGAGTGTAAGACTGTGGGTCAAAATATGACCAGATCATATGCCAGGAAATTATTAATGCTGACTCATTACTTACTGGGCAGTGGCAGCATTCTGGGCAATAGAAGCTTTAGTACTGATACCATGTAGATTAGATAGAACGAGGATAAACAGACCCTGTCTCAAGAAGTTTCCAGGCTAAACAGTCAGAACTAACACAGATAAGCGTTCACAAAGGCGCATGGACTGCTTAGCCCCAAAGCGTAGCCTTTGCTTCTGAAATTACCCTTCTGGACACTGCTTCTGAGCTATGTTTATTGTATCTCAGAACAGGGCACCTGCTTTGGAGATTTGCTTTTGTGCTGTGCTGGATGTATTGTTAATTTTAATACTTTATGCCAAGCCAGCAGCTTGTATTTAAGGATCTCAAACCCCTTTGCAAACCCCGGGAGGCAGGGATTATCCCCATTTGATAGAGGGAGAAAGTCAAGGGACTTGTGGAAGGTCACACAGCGAATCTGTGGCAGATCCGGGGATTGAAGCAGGGGTCCTGACATCCCATCTCCTGCTTTAATTCCTGGACCACATTCCCACCAGAAGAAGAAATAGAACCGGGGTTTCCTAGCAACTAGATCCCTGCTCTAACCTCTCAGAACCCTGGTCCATGCCCCTATATGCTGGCATGTGGAAGATACGTAATAGTGAGACAATTACCTGCTTAAGACAATGAAAGATGGTGCCTTAGCATGCAATGAAGTTGCTTCTTCTGTCTGCACCTCGATGTATTCTCAGATCACTGCATTCTTCTCTGCCTCTGCTCCAGAGCCTCTCCATAGCTCCTGCCTACACCTCTGTCATCCCTATGCCTGCCTCTCTTTCCTTACACTTCACTCCTGAGCACGCCCCTTCGACTCCCAGACCCATGCCTGACACTGGGCTGGATGCAAGGAGCTACTCAGCTGCACACACTGCCACTCCCACAGATTTCAACAGGAGCTGCAAAACTCACCATCCCTACGAAGTGGGTCCCCTCTGCCTCTTTCCACACCACCACGGCGGCTCTCGCACTGATTCCCAGTCACCGTTCTCAGCCACTCGCCCAATCACACCTAACCGCCATTTTCCATTGCCTAAAGCTAGACCAACTGTAATCTGCTCATTCTTTGTACTGAACTAATTCGGACTTCCTTCAGGCTTTGATTTCTTCTTTTCTTGGGCTGATAGAGGCGAACAGCTATAAAGTGCCATGGCCTCATAGATGCACTAATGATTGCTGATCAGAGACATGAGGCTGTGGTGGGAAAATCACAAACGTAGGGCCTGATCCTGCTGTCAGGTACCCCTGTGTAAATTAAGAGTCACTCCTGATTCACATTGGTGTAACCCAAGTTCAGAATTTGGGTCTCTCTCAAGCAGCTTACAGCAGCATTCGACCGGTACACGCACATGCACGTGGCACATGGCTCTATGCAAGCCACAAAGACACAGAGGGGTCAGTTCTAACCCCATTGCGTCCGTCTTTCTGATTTACACCAGGGTAAAACAGAGACAGAATCTGGACCACACCCACTGTCCCAAAGAGTTTCCAAGCCAAGGCCTTGAGTCTGCAAACACACACACACAAGCAACTTTCCCCCTCCTTTGAACACAACGGGTGTTTCACATGGGAGCACTCAGGGCATAAAGTTACTCAGGTGCCTAAGCGTTTCCAAGATCAGGGCCAACTTCAGCAGTTCTTGTATTTTTCCATAGTGTGGCTGCCCATTGGCACCGCCTCTCCCACGGATGACAGCGTGGTGCTCCACTTCTATCCCGTAGCAGCTACAGTAATTGCCGACCTGGCAAAGTACCATTAGGACAATACTTCCAGCAATGCAATCTAAAGAAGCGGGGAGGGAGGGACAGCATCATGTGGCCAGCCACCTCTCTGCAGCCCACCAGCAAGTGGTCTAGGAACCACAGCTGGGGCCCCCCAAAATCCAACAAACCGCCAGAATGAGACCCAGCAAAATAACTGATCAGTGTTTGGGGGGCAGCTCAAAGGACATATCGGAACAGGAGGGGATGTTTAATGAGAAAAACCGTAGTGTTTTGCAATGGCTTGCCTGATTTCTCACTTGTGATCTTTATGCTCTGCACTATTCTTAGAGCTGATCATGTGCCCCATAACTGCTGAGTGGGCCTGCAGTCAAAGCTCTCACTATGTCCTCCCCATCAAAACGGGAAGGCAGCATGACCAAGACAGGTCTGCAGTCAGCCACTGATCTAAGGGAAGTGCTGATTGCTGACACAAGGGTTGTCTAGTAACTAACTGCCTGTTCTCACTTGAGCTAATTAACATGCCAACCTCTTGTGCTGCGGGAGAGGAAGTCAGCACTTGATAATGAAAGTGACACCTATTAAAAAAAAAAAAATAGACAAGGGGCAGCCCCTCTATTTAGAATCACTGTTGGAGGACATAAATCAGGTGCAAGTCAATTGGCTGCTGGTCCAAGCCAGTGGGAAAGTGAATCTCTCCATGTATGCTGACAGCTCCTTTTTCCTCCTGCACTGCCTATGATTCCCTGCAATTTAGAGCACGGGTGTGGTGGGGTACAGCCCCAACTTACCTCGATGATGGAGGCCTTGAAAACGCAGATCAGTGTATAGATAGCGTCGTGCACTGTGGGTGATGAAGCAGACTTGGAGCTCTAGTCACTGAATTTCCAGCTGAGGTTTAAACCAGTTTCCTTCCCTGTTCTTTTGCAGGCAGAGTGCAGCTCTTCTGGGAAAGCCCCACTGTAAAGATTGCTCAGAGGCAATAGCCAACGAGGTCCCTGCTGCTTCCCAGGGTTAAGAAAGTTGTCCTTCAACAGAGGAGATCCTGCCTGGGTGCAAAGATAAATACCTGCTTGAGGACTATTTACTCCCACTCCCTCATAACTGAGGCCATCTCCTCATCAGCCCTGTGAGAAAAAGGTACCTCCCATTAAGGCACTCTGCTGCCTGTGGGCATTTCGCTCTGCAAGAGACCAGCCATCACAAAGAGCAGCTACCGCTTCTCTCCAGGAGGCATCAGAGCAAAATCCAGTCTCCTGTGTGTGGGCTAAGTCTGTTCACCAGGCCTGATGTTTCTCTGATCCGGGGATGTTTCTTTACACACCAAGCAAAGAGTCCCTCTCTCCTCTGCACCTTCCGGCTGAAAAACTCAAGGAACTCAGTTATGCTTTGCATTCTCTGTCTTGCCCTCCTCCCCCATCTTCAATGGTTTTATCCTCACAACACTGTCAGGAGGGAGGGCAGGGCAGTTGGCCCTCTTCATGGATGGCAAACCAAGAGACTGAGGTCCTGTCTACACTACAAAATGAAGTCATCCCTAATTTAGTTTGGCAGACAGCCACCCCAGTAATTCCATCGTGTCTGCAATTTGCTCCTTGCATCAGTGGTGCGCGTCCTCCGCAGGGGAGCTCTTGCACTGACTGAACGGTCAGCGTGAGGCATTGTGGGATGGCTTCTGACAGCCATCAATAGCTAGCCAAAGTAAGCGACACAGCGCCTATGCTGGCATAGCCTCAACCTAACTAAATCAACGTTGCCCTTACACCTCTCGTGGAGGTGGAGTTATTAAATCGGCATAGGCGGGTGAGTCACGTCGGTGGGAGGAAAATTTTACTGTCGCCACCTACAGAGTTAGGTCAACGTAAGCTGTTGAACATTGACTTAACTCTGTAACGTAGAGCAGGGCAAAGTGACTCACCCCAAGTTGCACAAGAAGTCTGGCCTCAGCAGGAATCGAACTCAGATTTCCTATAGCCCAGGTTAGTATGGTAACCACTGAATCATCCGCCCTTTCCATGAGTTTCAGAAGTGAAGTCTAGGGTCATTAAAGCCCCCTGCGCTCCTCCCCAGACAGCTTCTGTGTTCAGCACAAAGCAATTCTCTTTGGGCTTGTAGTTCCAGCAGGTCAAATGTAAGAAAGGCCTTCAGAGCTTTGTGACTGATATAGCTAAACGGTTCTGCTCCTCCATGACGCAAACAGGGCAAAAGGGCAGCTCTCGTCTAGGGAACTCACTGCTTGGCCTTTGCTCCTTTCATGGCAAGGAAAGGACTCTTGATTCCATGGAGGCCTTCGTGATCTTCTCAGTCAGAAACGTACAAGCTATTGTAACAAACTGGCTCGTGTGTATGTGCATTACTGTCCTCTACTGGCCGAAGTCAGAATTGGCCAGCTGTGTGTCATAAACCCTTCACTGCTAACAGAACAAAGTTCATCCCCCAGCTCCCATTGAAAGGGCCTGTGATTTCTAGAGTAGGGGGATACACATTCTATCTCCACAGCTGCTGTGAAGTCTTGGCTGGATACAGTGTGCAGTGTGGTAATAAACATGAAGGCCTAGGGGGCCACACATCTATTACACTCCAATTCAGGAAAGTGCATGAATGTCTCATAAGCTGCTTCAGTCCACATCCCCTTGATGGTCAGGTCTAGTCTTCCCTGGGGTGCTCAAGCTGGTGGTCGTGAGCTTGGGGGTTGGGGGGTATCACGATCACCCTGAACTTTCTGAACATGCGCAGGTGGGGTCTCAGCTACTGCCTGGCTGGAAGCGAGAGGACACCTGGGTTGGAAAAGGTGGATAGCCCATTGACATCACATGAGTGTGGTCATTTTGTGTGGTCCGGAGACATGCAAGGAAGATAATTCCTCTCTCCTCTGTGGTGCTCGTGGATAGCAAGTGGCACTGTGGTGTTTTATCAGAGGGGTCACTCAGTGAAAACCAGCACTGCCGCTGACACACACAATCTCTTTATCTGAGGACAGCCAGGCAGCCCCAAACCAGCGTAAACAAACCTTCCGCAGCCAATAGCTTCGCTCAGGCTTAATGAAGTTAAAACATAATGACAAAGCAATAGAGTTAAACTAGACGGTTCTGTGGGGAACTGCCCAAGGAAGTAACAGTAGGAAAGCAAATGCGATTTTTATCACCAAACGGTGCATCGTGCCCTCAGAATGCACGAGGAGAACTACGACCTAGCATTTCACAGCATGCTTTTTCTATCTGTGCCAGCTTTCAAAATGTTTTTTATTTGAGCTCTGGCCCTGCGCCCAGTGCGATAAAGAGATCAAACCCAAATGCTGGCAGATCTATATCGAAACAAAAGTGCTTGGAAAAAAGTAACCCTGATGGTGGCAAGTTCACGGCAGCATTTGCCAGAAGACTTGGCATTTGTTCTTAATCTTCCAGGGAGTAAAATAGATGATGCAGACAACACAAGCGCGAAGCTAGTAAAAAGAGGTGACACAGGCACCTGCTCCTAAATTTGCAACACGGCCAAATGTGGGGTTTAAGGATCCATGCCAACAGCCACTGAAGTCAATAGGAGGCTTTTCTGTGCCTTTAGTAGGCATTGGCTCACACCCTAAATAGACAGAGTTCCTGAAATGAGGATGGCTGGACAGTTCTAGAGACCGAAGGCCTAGAAATCTAGGCAGAAATCTAAGCTATTTAAATGCCCACACCACCGTAGTATCTGTGCACCTCAATTTGTGAGGCAGTGCAGGGCTGTTACGCCCATTGTACAGATGGGGTGCTAAAGCTGAGAGAGGTTAAGGCCAAGATCCACAAAGCTATTTAGACACCTAACGTCCATTGTTTTCAGTCAGGAGCCTAACCGGATCTGGGCCTAAGAGACTCACCCACCATGGTCTCACAGTTTGTGGCACAGGAAGAGTTTGAAGCCAGGTCTCTGGCTAGTGTCCTACCCAATGGGAAATACCTCTATCTTTAAATCAGATACAGCATGGGCAGTGGCATACGCTTCCCTGACACCGTCCCACCAACATGCTCCCCCATCCAAACCCACAGGGGAATGCCCGCACAGAGCGACGAGGGGAATTCAGCCACCATGACCCGTTCAGTGCGTATGGCCGCTACCCCACTCTGGATGGAACGTTAGAATTGCGTGAGCGCTCTCTGCAATCTAGGGGCCTGTTGTCCAGAAAGGCCAAAAGCCTCGATGCGGCTCCTGCTACAGTGAACAGGAACCCTCCTGGGCTTCAAAACGTAGGGCTCAGCGTTTTCAAAGCACAATGGTTGTGGAATAATAATACCTAGCTCTTGCGAAATGTTAGCTCTCCAAGTGCTTTATAAATGAGATCAGTGTCATTAGCCATGGTACACCGAGTAACCGAAGGCTGGGAATGCCTGAGGAGATGTAGAATGCTTACTTAGCTGCCTGGGTCCTGCCAGCTCCAGAAGTATCCTGAACCAATGTTTCTGGGGCCACGCTGGAGCTTCAGGAGAACTTTGTGGATCAGGGGTATCGGTGGGAAGGCATACAAGAGGTCCCCAGCTCAGGAGAGGAGAAAGGCATCTGTGACAGAGCCCGCACTGATACCTTGACAGGTGCAAAAGTGAGGGCACGTCTTGTTGTCCCTGGTGGCAAAGAGGTCCACTTAGGGAGAGCCCCACCTTCAGAAGATGCGGGACGCTACCTCCAGATGGAGGGACCACTCGTGGCACGAGCAGAAGGACCTGCTTAGTCGATCCATCAAAGAGTTGTTGACCCCCAGGAGATGAATCGCGACTGGGGGATTGTTGTGAGTCACATAAAAATCCCAGAAACTCAAGGCCTCCTTGCACAGGGCTGAGGATTGGGCCCCCCTTGTCTGTTGATATAATACACAGAGGCCGTATTGTCCGTGATTATCTCCACCACCCTGTTGACAAGTTGTGGCAGGAAGACCGTACAAGCTAGACACATTGCCCTGAGCTCCCTGCTATTGATACATAGCCGCAGTTCTCCTGAGGTCCACATGCCCTGCGTCCTTAGGTGCTGAGATGAGGCAGAGGGTGCTGGCAAAGCGCTGCGCACCGAGGCCGTCATGCCCGGTGCAGTTAGATCAACCAGGCTCCGACACCGGTCTATGTGCCGACTCCATCAGGACGGCCTGAACAAGATTTTTTCTTAAATGGGAAGAAAGTTTCTATTTAATATTCATTTTAAATGGGGTTTATTTCTAAAAGCTGCCCCAAAGCCGGCTGGTGCATTTCGGAAGGCCCAGCTTAGCCCAAAGGAAAAATGCCACGGTGGGACTCGAGGATCAAACCCTGATCTTCCCCGTGGCAGTCAGAGCGTTAAATCAACCACTCTCTCATCACTGCAGGCAGCAGGAATCTCTGGGCTGACCCACATAGCCTGGGAATGGCAAGGCTGATTCTATGGAGGCGGCGGGTGCCGTCTGCCAAACAACTAGCGCCAGTGTGTTGCTGTGGCTTGTTCATCTGCTCCCTGTGCACATGCCAACCCACTCACAGACAATCTCTTATCACTCACACAATTTATTCAGCCGGCGACGCATGTAGCTGCCTACAGAGCAGAATGGAACGTAGAATCCTGTTCAGCATTAAAGGTAATTAAATGTTCTCTCCAGGGAAATCATGTCCCAGCATCTTCCTTTGATTCTCTTTACATCTTTGCCGTGCCTAGGAAAGTCCTAGCATTCTATCCAGTATGACTGCCCTGACGCTGTTTGTGTAAAGGACAGACAGCAGCTTCTGAATTGCACGCTATCCAGTGATCTCAGACAGCACTGTGATAGACATGGATGATCCCTCTGGCTTAGGCACCTGTTGTGGTGAGAGTCTGGTATTTGCATGCATCTGCACATAAAGACCTGGGACCATTCTCTTGCTGAAGCAATTCCATGCAGCAGCAGCAGCAGCAGAGAGCCACACTAGAATGGGTCTTTCACAGGCTGCTCCAGCCAGAAGAACATCCTGAAATGTACATAATTGATCTCCCATCAGGACCCAGAGCAAAGTTTCCACCAGTGATTTCCCCTCCAAGTTCTTTAGGGCATCCCCCCTCAACTCTCGCCTGTGCCAAAGGAAAAAATGATCAGCTTGTGCCATTTTTCATGTCTTGATGATGGATAAAGAAGCCAGAGAAGGATTTAGTTCTAAATTGATTGTTCCCTGCATTAGAAGCTCAGAGCTTGTGTTCTCTGGAAGACGCTAGAGAGAAAGGAGAACTTGTCAAACTAGGACATCACAAGGATCAGGAGAGTGAAAGTGGAGCAGCTGAGAGGGGAAAGAGATTTACAGTCACATTGTTTTAAAAAGCTTTATTTCTGGTTCCTTTCTGTTAGCATCTATTTGACTCCAGTGACTAATGAAGACCTTACAGAAAGCACATCTTTGTTAAAGAGCCCCTTCCCGCCCGCTCTATAAAGGTGCGAATGCACACAATACCCATGGGCCCTCCTGGAAAAGTAGGGAAGATTTGACATTGAAGGTAAAAAAGGCAAATCACTCTGGCTGTCTTTATAAAATAAGCATAACAGGGCACAGCACAAGGTTTCAAGTCTCCTTTGGACGTCACCTTTCATGAGCCACGCACTTTGCAGCTCGGGGGCACTAGACAGCTGTGTTTGCCATAGCAACCACTGGGCAATCCTAACTCTGGGAGGTGGCCGCAGCAGGGTCGGGTCCATGGGCCAAACAGCCTGCAGGAGTCTATAGACCACCCGCAGCCACGCGCGGCTCTACTGTGAGGCTCTTCGGGTGAAAACGGAGCGCAGCACGCTGGGGTCTGTGGTCTCCAAGGGCTGCTCCTCTGCAGCACAGGTGGTGGAAGCTGCCGTGTCTCTGTCAGTCAGGTGTGGCTCTGGGTCGCCTAGCAAGCTGCAGTAGGGACTCTCCTTAGTTGCACAGAGTGGAAGCACCGCTGTCCTGGATGCATTACGTACGCCTCCCATAGAATCTGTACTTCTCTCTGGTATGGTTCTACATACGGCTCTGGTTTCCCAGCAGAGATCACCGCATTGACCATTCTTGCTGGTCTGGACACCCCGGGGTGCCCACAGTTCCGCACCGGCCTCTCCTTACTGCCCAGGCTAGTTGGAGGATTGTGTGTCCATGTCAGGAGAAAGCGACAGCCTCTTGGTCTCTCCGTTGTTCCCGTTCTCCTTGCTCTTCTCACTCTCGGGGTCACCGTTCTTATCCTCTAGTCTCTGCCTGAGCTTGAGGGAAGACTCCCTCCTGGTGAGGAGCACAGGCGGGATGCTGGGGAATCCTCCACTCACTGTCGTGCGCTTCTCTGGGAACAGACGCAAACAGAGAGTCATTCCCCACGGCAAGTGCAGCTTCAGACAAAAGCAGCACGGCCACGAGCCTCTCAGTGTCCTTATAACAGTGTCATGCAATGGCCCGTCATCCCAAAGCCCTTCAGACTGTAGTGTATATTCTCACTTCCCCTGCTCCTGAAATGCAGCCACTTCTGGGGGGTAGCACGACTGCTCTTAAACAGCACATAGCAACAGATGAAGACAGGAAGTGAAAGCAGAGGCAGAATGTAACTGTCCTCCTTAGAATTTGGTTAGGGGACTGGGTTTAAGACCCGCCCCCCAGTGGCATACCAAGGGGCAGAGTGGGAAGGGGGCCAGGCCCTCAGATGCTGAGCTGGCCCTTCACGATGTGCAGGAGGTGGGGGGTACAACAGAAAGGGACACAACAAGATGTTTAATAACCACAAGTGGTTAGGATCTTGTTTTTATATGTTGTACAGAAGAGGGCATCTCCAGCTGCCTCGTGGTCCCAAGCACCACTAGTGTTTTTTGGAGGGCTCCCATACAGGTTATAACCAGGCCCAATACACTTAGTTTATGAGACATGAAAGGATCCCAAGGCAGAATGGCTGCAAAACAACAAGCTATCCTATTAAGGCATATTTTAACCCAAGTCCTAGCCCCATTTCTCACCTCCTGGCCCAATGGGGTGCATCAGTCGATTCATCTGGACGTTCCAGTGCTTGACGTTGGTGCTAGCCTGTCGGAGCTTCCTCTGGGCTGCCTGAAATGAACAAGAACAGGCAGGTAACATACGTGCAGCCGGCAATTCCCCCTAGTGCAGACGCACACGCCCTGGACCATCCGCAGAAAGTCACCACCCCCCCTGCACAGAAACTGGGACTGGATCTTACATTGCCTTGAAGAACGGAGATTGATCTGCGCCACCCTGGCCTCTGCTCTGGCAGGCCTTTGAGCCAACACTGACCTGGCAGCCAGAGCCAGCTTTGGGGACCCCACATTCCATGGGCCAGAGGGGCACACTGATCTTTGTGACACTCCTGACTTTAACATGGAGTCTGCTACTGCCAAAGCAGTGCTCAGCTACTTACCCCTTCCCAATCACACTGCTCTTTGCCACCCAAGCCCTGCTTTTTCACTGGACTAATCCCCTCCATCACCAGGCACGGATGTCTTTGCTAGCTGTAAACCTTCCACCGTCCTCCTCAAGGCAAGACTCTGGCTTCATTTACAACCACAAACTGCCACGTACACAGATGATACCAGCAGATAAATAAATGGATAGAATCAATACGCAACAAGGTAGTAAGGAAATCCCAGCTCAGTGGTTTAGCCCTACAGGGAGCAGAGTTTATTTCAGTTAAACAAACTTCCTATGTTGGCCTGGGCAACAACCTCCAGGATGGATCATCCAAAGGATTTTGATCCTGCTACCTTCATATCCATCGCACAGATCACCACCACTTGAGCTAAAGGGCCGGCTTCATTCACAGCAGCTGTAAGAGCCTCTGTGTAACAGACCAGCCAGTACACTGAGGTTTAACATGGCATCTTAGCAGCGTGTGACAGCTACACCCAACGGAATGTTTTATTCCTATGTTAAGGATAGGTTCCGACTGAATAGTGGAGGCAGGGGAGGAGGTGATGGCTTGAGTGATGATTGGTCATTGTAAGTTTCACCCTCACCGTGCTTGGCTGGCAAACTCTACTGGGGGAAATCTGCTGGAATGGCAATCCATATCGCTCCTGAGCAAGTGTCTGAAACTCTGTCCATCAGAGCAGCCGGCAGTCACTCAACCAACAGCCCCTTCAACAAGAAACGTGAGCGCCCAGATGCTACGGTGACGGGCCTATTGATATATGCTGAAATAGAAGAGATCTTTTCTGCTGAAATCCATGGGCCTGATTTCCTTGATTTAACCAGTTTTTACACAGGCGTAAGGCCGTCTGCTTCAATGCTGCTTCTCCACATTTACGGCATGGCACCTGGGAACAGGATCGGGGCCCCATTTCTCTAGCATTAAGGAGACTCACCTGCTAAAAATAAATCACGTCACCTTCCCCGAGAGGAGAAGCTGATTTCAGCCGTAGAAAAGCTATCCTTTTTCTTTCCAAGAGGGAGTTACCCCACGGTGGGCTTGGTAAATATCTCCTGGGGGTGTTAAGGGCAGATGGGGAAGCGGGGCTGGTACGATGCTCACCATGACATCCTGGTCTACCCTCTGTCTGTTCACTCTCACTTCTTCCAGCTGCTTTTGGGCCTCTTCCAAATATTTGCACTTGTGTTCCATCTCCTGCTTAAGAACCTGCTTCTCCCGCTGGGTCTTGATGATGTACTCTTCCTGCTCCTCCTTCAGCTTCATCAGCTGCTTCAGCTTCTCCTCCTCCTCAGACAGCAGCCTGCAGAGAAAGAGCGACAGGCAGTTGTAGACCATGAACAGAACCTTGCTCCCCCCCACCAAGAGGCACCCCTGCCTGAGATATTACCCTTTTAAATATTAATTCAAATCTGTCTGTACTTGGTATGATTTTGAGATTGTTTGTAAATGTCTGTACTGTGTCCACTGGCCAGTTTATTTGTTAGTTTTACCTGCTTCTAATACATAGATATTTGTAAAAATCCTATGTTAAGTACAAAAAGCCACACCCTGCAATGCAATATTTGTAACTAATTGTAAAAGATATTGTCAAAGTGAATGTGAATTCCTCAGCTAGGAGTTGGCACTGAGTGATAGAAGTGTGAATGGCTGAGCAATTGAGTTGAGTGGAGTGATTGAACAATTGGTCTGAGCGAGGGGCATCAAAACAGACAAGAAAACACCAGCCTCACCTAAAAACGTTTGAAGGAAGAAGAAAGGAGTGGAGATAATAGCAACTGGCCGAAGAGGAGTCCACCCTGATACTTTTGGAGCCAGCCCATTTCAAAGGACAAAATCTGATCAGGCTTGCAACAATGTGGGTGATTGAGGCTCACACCAAAGATGCAGTTGCAGCATAACTGTGCAAAACCCATAGAGATACATGGGGTCCTTTTCCTATAAAATGGGACAGAAAGATGAAAGCTGGAGGTTCGGGTCTACAACATCACACCAGCCAGGAGTACCGATGCGCATCGGCAAAACCTTGCTCCTCACCGTCGTGCTACAGTCACCTGGCCAGTGACTACCACGAGCACCTAGAGGCTGGTAACTATAACATCTGTGGGACCCCTGTGTATGTCTGTCTGTCTCCCTGTCTGTGTGTGTCTGTCAGTGTGTATGACTGTGAATGAAACTTAGAATTGAAACATGTGTTAACAAAGTATATTTTATTAAGCAAGAATTTCTGTCATTGGAGTATTGATATAATGTTAATACTATTTCCATAGTGGTTGCATTGTTGATACTATTTAGTTAAAGCACAGTGTTGATGGTGTTGCAGTGTGGATACTTTTCTTTGATACTATTTACCAAGTTTCCATATTCACAATAAATGCAGCTTGTTGCCTTATCCCCTAAAAAGATCCTGTGATATTTGTTATTTGGGTAACACAGTTACACCCTACCACCCACGTGGCCTGTCGGTACCAGCACACCCAACCACGCCGCGGCAGGGGTCAAAGTTATTCGAGGCCCAGCAAGAAGGCTGTGGCATTGGCCCCACCCCGATCTCCTCCAGCGGGAACTGATGTAGGGAATGGCACAGGGGTGCTGGCTGGAAAGGGGTACCTGCTGCTCACTAGGCAGGGAAAATGCATCACAGTGAGTGGGTGTGGGCTACACATGGCTATTCTGTCCCAGCCTCTCCCAGGCGGGGGCCAGGAGGGGAGGGGCACTGGCTGCTCAGGAGCTCCCAGCTATTCGAGTTCCAGGGGAGCTGTAGAGCTGGGCCAGGCTGTAGAGCGCTGGACACTGAGGGGTCAGTAGGAAGGAAAGTATTTCCCGGTTATACCTGGCCTGCGCGTATCTCACAGACTCCTCGTCCTGACGCGCCTTCACCTCCTGATGCAGTGCCTCTTGGAGCCGCTCCTGCATCTCCTCCAGCTCCACGATCCGCTTACGCTGCCTCTCGGCCTCCGCCTCCTTCAGGACCATCTCTGCCTGCATGGAGGCGCGAGCCTGGGGCGGGAAGGAGAAGGTGATCAGCATGGACAGTACGCAGCCCAGCGCAAGCATCCCCAGCCCCCACCACAATCCAGCCTCTCCTCTCTGTACCGCCAGGAAGATGGAGCTAGACACATCGGGCATTCCTTCACAGCTGGCTTAAGGTGCTGCACAGGGCTGAGAGACACATTCACCTGCCCTGGCCCTCGCTGCTCAGGGGAGAGGTACCGACATATGTGAACCCTCTGCAGCAACCCACGCCACAGCTAACCAGCAAATCCAGGGATAGGCAACAGGGACTTCATCCTGCTCCCCAAAGATGGGACACAGCTCCCCCTCTTAAACTGCAGCCTGCGTGCTGAACTGGCAACGAACCAGGCTGCTGGAGACGGTCCCCACTGCCACCCAGATGTCCCAGCTATACCCTTGTAAGGCCCTGGGCTGTGAAATTGGAGCCCCGCATTTCCCCAGCCCACTGGCCTCAAGGTGGCTTGCACTTCAGTCAACCATCAGGAAGAAGTGTGGCGCAACTGCAAACCAGCCCCCTTACGACGGGGAGATGGAGAGGTGACCTTCAGCCCTGCGTCTTAGAATGGCTCGACAGTTGGGGGCTAGGAAAACACCAGCCAAGCTTGCGGGGAGGAAGGGGGAGGGAAATGCTGGGCCGGGCTGGCAAGGGAAGAATCCTCAAAAGCAGGGAGAGCCCCAGTGCAGCCCCAGCGGGACAAAGTTCTTCTGATGGGCCTTCAGCTGGAACAGACCGTGTCAGAAGCCACGAGCTGCTACACACCGTGGTCTGGAGTTTGCCGGTGAAAAGACCCTTGAGTAGTAACAGTAACGACCCAGACTGTCCCCAGCTTTGGGGTCCCCGGTGTACTACAAGGGAGATCAAAGAGAAACTGCATCCTGCTCTGATGGAAGCTCCCCCGACCTAGACACCATCTCCCTTTCATCCCCACCAACCTGCTCCGCCTCCTTCAGCTGGACCTCCAGGGTCCTCTGCATCTCCTCGTGCTGCAGCCGGCGCCGCTGCTCTTCCTCCTGCAGCAGCAGCTCCGCCTGCCGCTGGGCCTCCTTCAGCAGCTCCAACTCCTGCAGTTTCCGCTCCTTCTCCTCTTGCAGCTGCTTGAGGCGCTGCATCTCCTCCTCCTTGGCGGCCTTCTGCCTCTCCCGCTGCTCCCGCTGCTCCCGGCGCTTCTGCTTCAAGTCCTTGTGCAAGGACTTCTTCCCCTCTGCTTGCAACCGGATCGCCGTCTGAATGGCTGGGCGGGAAGGAAGGAAACTCAGCACGGCCACACGCAGCCGGGCCACACGTGAGGCCACAGCATGATCTACTACGAGAATGAGGTTGGGGGCCTGGCAGGCAGGACTCCCGCGTTCCAGTTCCTACGCATTCCGACCCCTCTTGATGCACGTGTAGGCCAAATATGTCCACAGCACCCAAAGGGTTAATATGGCCATGCCACTGACTGAGACCGCTGGACCCAGTCCTGCAGAGGCCTGAGACCCATTTGACTTCAATGGGAGCTGTGGCCACTGTGGCCTTTGACCAACCTGTGCCTCGGTTTCTCAATCCGTGCCACAATCCTCATCTGTGTTGCAAGGGGGCCAATTACTTAGCCATTGTAAAGTGCTAAGCATCAGCCACAGCATGGCAGCTCCTGTGTGGCTCTATATACACACAGCCCTCTTCAAGGGACCGGCTACTTGTCATGGATTCTGAGTCCGTCCGATTAAAGTGACCTGGTTTGCAGCCATACGAAGCTGGAAAGTCCAGCGGCTAACTCCAAATGACTTGAAACATTTTGGAAAAGATGCTTGTGTCTGAATGCTGCTGAAATGGCCACCTGTACCAGCTGATCAGGCACGAGAAGACTCATGGGAGAGATTTACAGGAAAAGCTGGTTAATAATAAAACCTACAGTCAATCTCAAAGCTCTTTACAAAGCGTTGTCCCCATTTTACAGATGGGGAAACTGAGGCCCAGCAAGGGGAAGTGATTTGCCCAAGACCATCCAGCAGCCAGTGGCCAAGCGGGAAATAGATCCCAGATCTCCTGAGTCCCAGTCTAATGCTCTATCCACTAGGCTGTGCTGCCTCACATCGTTTCACTCTTAGTGGTTAGTTAATAAGAATCTCTCTCGATTTCAACCCAAAGTGCGTCAGCAATGAGATACACACAGCGCCCAACACGAAACGTGGCCACCTCTGGGGTGGAGTAAGGTTGCTGACTGGCATACAGCTCACGGGCAAGGGAAAGGGGAACTCTGAAGGACACCAAGGGATTCTCCTACTCATGCACATGAGAGAGACGGAGAATGCAAAGAATCAGATTCAGAATTCCCCTTCCTCCCAGCACAGGCTACACGCAGCTAGCTCTGCCAAAGTTTATGGGAGTTGCAACTATCTTGTGGAGGGAAAGTGGGTCTCAGTTTTATGGGCATAGGGTACCCTGGCATTGGTTGCTGAGGGTGCAGATGAAGAGGTTGTGCACAGACAGCTCAAGGGCAGACACCACCTTTCGTTTAATCTCTTCCTTCCACTGAAGCATCCAAGGAGCAAGAGGAAAGGAAGAAAGGGAGGGAGGAAGGGAAGGGGAGACGGTTGAGAGCCCGACGTGGATGCTGCGGCACAAACCTAGCGTCCACTCCTGCCGCTGCCTGGTGTCCGAGGCGCTCATCTCATATGTGCGGGAAGAGGTTTTCACACAGAACATGCATCTTTTCCCATCCCGGTCGGGCAGAACCTATGAAAGATGGAGAGGGGCAGGAGTTACCACTCCTGGTCCTAAAATAGTGCAAATCCCCCCTGCCCTCATCCCAAAGCATGGGACAGACCCCCATACTGCACCCCTTTCCCCCCACAGCACAACTACAGCTTCCCACTGTGCCCTTCTCCTAAGGCCCTTTCCTTTTGGATGTAAAGAGGTGGGAATTACAAAGAGAGAGACACGTTTCTTTCCTTTCACCTGTTCTCCCCCATCTACCATCAGCCTCTCCCAGTCCCTGTACAAATTGGGGTCCTGGATTA
Source organism: Mesoclemmys tuberculata (assembly GCA_007922155.1). Taxonomy (NCBI): domain Eukaryota; kingdom Metazoa; phylum Chordata; order Testudines; family Chelidae; genus Mesoclemmys; species Mesoclemmys tuberculata. Next base: position 6,072,479 of record ML677025.1, read on the forward strand.
ACCTCTCCTTTGCTGGACAGAAGCCTTTGGGGCAGCATGCTGATAAATGGCAGAGAGGCACACAGTTGATATCGCGAGGCCAGGTACCAGCAATGGACATGCATCCCCACCCCACCGACACACACAAGCTGCCTGTGGGCACTCAGCTGGTTAACTGCAGGGCTGGTGCATCATATGGCAGGTCTATCAGATCAGATGACCCCCCCAGGATAGCCCTGTGTGCCAGCGATATCACTGCACCCCCCTGATACCTCTGGTGGGACCCTGTGGCAGCAGGCAATGCTGGAGTAAAGGCAGCAGTAAAACTGACAGAAACCAGGTGTGGATTTAGTGCTGGTGAAAGGTGCGGGACTGACAGCACCCGGGAGCAGAGGCCTCCATCTGTCCCCAATACAGGGAGCATCAGGACAAACTTCCCCCATGCAGGACCCTGCCCAGTATGCATTTAACCCCATCTAGAGAGTTCAGTCTCCAGCACCGTGGCCTTTCTGCAGAGTGCCATTTGTAGTGGTGATTTTTCTGTTGGGGAGGCCGTCTGGTTGGGAACTGGGCTGAGAACTAGCAGATTCATGTCACATAGGGTAGGTCTACACTGCAAAAAAAAAAGCAGCGTGTTCTTAACCCGTGTTAGCTAACTCAGGTTTAAATAGCAGTGACGACACAGCAAGGAGGTCTTTAACTCAGGTTAGCAGCCCAAGGCTGCCCTGTACGCTTGAACTTGCGCTGCTGCCCGAGTTGCCATGTCTGCGCTGCTATTTTAACCCGAGCTAAGAACACACCATTGTTTTGCAGCGTGCTGAGCGGAGACAGACCTACAGAAGAAACGCCAGCGCTAGCCTGTGAAAATCCTGGTTCTTGTACAGCACCCATCGCCATGGTATCTGGGCCTATTCTAGCCTCCAGCTGCCAGGGGGCTCCTATGTTAACGGAGGTGAAATCAGTCTGACGTTATATTCCCTGCTCTCTTTCCACAGGCACTACCAGGTCTCTATCGTCCACTGGAACATCAGCAACTGGGGCAGGCGCCCACACACACTGGGGAGGCAGTCAGGAGCGGTTATACAACCAATGGGCCCTCTCTGCCGGAACCTGGTGCAGTTACCTCCACGCAGCAGTGTTTGTCCAAGGCAATGCTGCCCTTCTTCTCCTTCCGCTCCTCGCTCATGTAGTAAGAGAGGGCGCTAGGCTTTAGTGTGAACCATCGCTCAGACCAGTTCCTCCTCAGCTGGCCCTTCTTCCAGAGGTAGCCCTGCACCCAGACAGACAGAGGGAGGTCTCAAACAAGGGGCTGCGCCAGGGAGCCCATCTGTGCTAGGAGTCCAATGTGGGTTTCGGGACTGGCTCCCCCCATGGTTATCTCAGTTTACGCCCAGCCACCAGAAGCATCTCAATGCATCCATACCTCCCGCACTTCTTCACCTGGATGCATATTGGTGCATGCTGGGAAACCTGGGCCCCGGTCCCAGGAGGGCACACAGTGCCCAGTAGACATGCATGCAGCAGTGCTCTCCAGGGTGTCATACAACACAAGTTGCTGGGAGCAAGGAGGACCAGCCAAACTAGTCTGACAAGCACAGGCCAGCGGGGTGAGGGGGCGTCCTGTCCACATATGCAAAAAAAACCCCAGTGTGCCAAACGAGCTATAGAAACAGTGTTGGCCAACAGTACTGCCCTGTTACCAGCTGAGCATCACCGGTGCAAGGCATGGCCACACAAGCTGCAGTTAGCGCCACTAGCTGGCTACAAACTCTGTTATAAGCGTGGACAGGTTCTTTCCAAAAGGAAACCCCAACCAACGCCCCTGCTCCCGACCGCTCTTTTTTGCTCAGAGAGGTTTGGGTGCAGATCTAAGATACAGAGGACACTTTCCCTCCTCCAATGCCTTCTGTTCAAGGCTCTCTCTGTGCTTGACCAATATTAATTCATTCAGCCCCCCAATCCTCCCGGGCAGTGAGTGCTGTCTCCGTCCTGCAGGTGGGTAAATCGAGGCAGCGAGACTTGGGCAGGGTTACACAAGGAGGTTGTTGGGAATCGGGACCCAGCAGCCCCGACTCTACTGTCGCTTGCTCTAAGCACTAGGCGATGCTGTCACTACAGACAAACCGTCAGAGATGCTGGCTGCCAGCAGGGGTCTGCGTTCTCTTAGGCACAGTATTTTAGGTCCAAAAACTGGGTAACTAATAAGAAACCTGGCAGACTCAGCACCTGGCTGTCTCTGGGTGGCTGCTGGAGAGCCATTTGCACATCCAGTTCCCACTAACTTTCTGGGAAGGAGCAAGGCAGGCGGGAGGCTGAGCCCGGGCCCCCTTTCCAGGGCTCTAACTTGTCCCCTCCCCATGTCCTCAGCGGGGTAGGGTTGTGTCCTGTTTCCTGAGGGCATAATAGCCTCATGACCTCGTCCATGTGGAAGTGGGGAGGGGCGGAAGGTTGTCCACAGGGTGAGGGGGAAGGGCCTGGCTTGGCACTAGACGCGCAGCCCTGTACAGCCCCAGAGGTCAGTGACAAGGTTACATGCCGCCCGTCTCTAGTGGGAATCAGAACCCAGGCCGAGCCCCTCTCCCGACAGATTGTATCCCAGGATCCCGGCAAGCTTCTTGCCTGTTTGAGCACGTCCTCAATGACCTCCTGGTACACCTCCTCAATAGCCATGCTGACGGCCTCCCGCTCAATCCCCCGCAGGAGCTTCCCGGAGTTCACAAGGTCCAGGAACTGCCAGACTGTCATGCCGCTCTGGTGCTGGGGATTCTGCGAGAGGTGGTCGTCCAGCTCGCAGCAGTTCAGCTCCACGTTCATGGCCATGCAGACCTTCTTCAGCAGGTACTCCACCTGCAAGAGGGGGCGCAATGCAAGAGTCATTTCCACCCAGCAACCCTCAGAGAACTGGCGGTACCCCCATTTCCACCCCAGGACCTCCAAAGACTTGGGGCCACCCCCATTTCCATGCCGTGGATCCCCAGACACCTAGAGGCATCCCCATTTCTACCTCAGGAACCCCTAGAGACCTGGGGGCAAGCCCACTCAACCCAAAGGACCTAAAGGAGACCCCTTTTCCACCCCAAAACACCCAGAGACCTGGTGGCAACCCTATTTCAACCCCCCTGATATCACTTTCAACCCAAAACTTCAAGAAAGTTGGGGGCACCCTCACATCTACCCCAGAAGCCTGGGTCCCCATGTTCACTCAAAGAAAGTAGGAGACCCCATTTCCACCCCAGACTCCCCTAGGACATTAGAACCTCACCCCAAAATTCAAAACAACCCAAAATCAGGAGTTTTGACAGTGACGGCCTTTCAGTTTACTTAGTACAGTTACTATTGCATTCAGTTTTGCTCAGCGGGAAAGAATGAAATTGGGACCTCTGCAATTTCTGCCCCTTTTTCACATGGCAATTACCCGACACGCACACACCCCTGCTTATAATCAGCCAAACAGTGACATGCTTAAAGCATTTTAAATTCTGTCTTGCAAAGCACCATCATTATTTCAGAGCTGCAGAGTTAACACGCCATTTGAGATGACTGGGTGACATTCCCACTGCTCGGATCTGGCTATTTTGAGCCGCACGCAGACTCCGGAAGATAGAGCCGCATTGTTTATGCTCAGTTTGCATTGGGGAAAGATTTTTTGCAACCATAAAGACTAGAAACTTCCTTTAAAAAAAGTTTAGATTCTGCAGAAATCTGTCCCAGGGGCTGGATAACTACCTCAAATGTGTGAGAGCTGGGGCACAGGGCAGGTGTCTCATACCAGGGCCATGGTCTCAGTGTCAGTTGGGGATTTCTGGGCCCCCTTCTGGTTATTGCAGAGACCAGAGCAAGTTACTGTAAGATGGAGGAGAGGGTCTCCCAGAGAGTAGGTCAAAATCACCTTGAACTTAATAAAAAAAACCCTTTCAGGAAGTTTTGGTTTTTGTTTGGTTATTTTACCCGAGTGTTTTGGCCATCACTCGGTCTCCTGAGAGCTGAGCTGGAGCACGGACGTGAAGGGCTGAATTTGACATCCATACAACCCTGCTGAACTCATTGTGGTTTAATTGTGGTATAACCCAGGACAGTGGGTAGCTCTGACTCTGTCCCCTAGATTGGACATACTTCCTCCCAGCCCCTTCACCACCACAGCCCAACACAAAGAAGAAAGGAAAAAGCCCCAATACCCTGCCCCCTTTATAAAAAGCAGCCCAGGCCAGGCAGCACCACTGAAACAGAAAGATGATTCAGTTCGTCAAGTTCTGTGGAACAGGAAATCCCTCTCTCTTGGGGAACAGGAAGTGCGGTTGCTATGCATGCATGCGCACAGCTCCGGTTTTTGCTGATCTAAAGGGGAGATGAAGCAAGAGCGGCAGCTGGGCGGTGGGAACAGAGATCCGAGCACGGTGGCAGGACAGCTGCCAACCCGTCTGAGATCATCCTCCCCAGCTTGTCAATCAGATGGGCAAGGCCAGGCCCAGACAATCCCCCTTATTGCAGACCATGCCGCTGTTCGCTTTGGAGCCAGTGCCGACACGTTTGTTTTCCCCGATGGGGTCTGTGGATTTGCAAACCACCTGATGGGGACTTTAGTTCTGCATCGGGAGACCACAGAAACCTCCCTTCCTTCCCACGTGCTTCGGGGAATTTGGAGATTAGGATTAGCCGCTTTGGCTGAGCGGCTGGGATTCCTCTCTCTTAATTAACCCCGAGGATGCTGCAGGCCTGTTCCGTGCACGTGCACGTGTGCCTGGTGTGGCCAGAGCCTTTCCTGCAGGCTAAAACATGAAGTCCATGGCTCAGCTGCGGGCCCCAGGCACCACATTCCAGCATGCAGTGGTCCATCTGGATTGAACTATTCCAGGGGGTGCAGAAGACTTTGGTGAAAGCCACCCCCTCTCAGTTACTCCCTAGGGAAATGAAATGATCAGTAACGTTCCCCCACTAGCATCCTGAGTTGATGGGGTTCTGTGGCTTTAAATGTGCGGTGAGGGGCTTATGGGTCCACATTCATTTTGGAAAGGAGGGCAGCCCCATGGAAGGCCCGATAGGGTGGCTGGCATCCATGGGGGTGCGTGGGTGCACAGGCAACTTGCTCCTACTCCGCAAGGCCCCAGCTGCGAGTTCTTGGCTCAGTCGAGTTTCAGCTCCATTTACATCCCTATTACAAACCAGGAGGCTCGAAGTCGCCTGCGATCACAGCCTTCGGGTTTTCACAGTTGCAACTGACAGCCTTTGCTGCTCACGTGGCTCTGCCACATGGTGGTGGCTGGATCTGAGCACAGAGCCGGGCAGGTGCAATGCAAGCCTCCCGGCCCTCGGCCCCCCACCCTACCAGCAACTCTACTACAGCTGCATCCGCACCACGAAAGCCAGCAGGAGCGGAGAGCAAGTGTCAGATGCAGTTCTCCCTGGGCCCTTCGCTGCAAAGAGGGGTGAAAATGCGTGCCCCCCAGGATGGAACACCCAGGGTAGCAAACCCTCCGAGCCAGCTGACGAAACGCCTCCTCTCCTCATCCTCTTTCCTACACTATCAGGCCAGCCGTGCTGCGTGCATGGACCATTGCGACAGAGCAGGCTCCCGCTAGCTTTTTCCACGGCTGCCATGACAGAACAGTTCGCTCTCCTGCCTCTGCCTCAACTACTCCCCTGCCTCTTGAAAACAGCCCCGACCTGCTTCTCCGCTGGCTCTGCAAGTGGTTACAGCCAGCTCTGAGGGGGACGGCAGCCCCATAAGGAAACTGATCAGCCTAGAGAGCGTTTCCCAGGCCACTGCTTACAAAAGCTTCACACCCCTTTCTTCTCCTCGGCCATAACCTCACAGCTTCTTACTACAGCAGCTGTGGGGGCTTACTCAGAGCTGCACCGAAGTCCCCTGGCTTTCCACGGGACAAGCACAGCGCAGGCAGCAGCAGCCGCCGAGCATCTTTCACCCCAGCCTGCCTATGTGGGAAGCCCCATTCTGGAGGGACTTAGCTCTAAGTCCAAGAAGGAAATTCAATTTCCATGGCCAATTCAGCCCTTGCCCTGACCGCTGGGCCAGCCAACAAGGCAGGCACTGAGTGCCAACTATAGCGTGGGGGCTGGGGATTGAGATGTGCACTCTGGCCCCACTGAGACTGGACTGCGATGCAGTAAACTAATTCCACGTAGGCTGCCAAATAACAACTTTGTCAGCACTGACCTAAGCTGGAACTGAACCAGTGATGTAGCGGGGGAAAGCTCGCACTCTCCTGTAAGAGCCTGTAGCACTATCCCTTGCTGTAACATTGCAAGACAGACGGGCATATGAAAGACATGTCACGGGACCGTATTGGATCATTGTGGTCTCTATCAGTCCAATAGATAGACTGGCCAGAGTTTTTCTCAGTGACAGTGAAGCTGGGGAACTTACTGTGAGTGAAAAAGACAAGACAAGGAGCTCCTACCTCATCTGGGACCATGACAAGAGGGTATTTGTCTTCCGAGAGGAAATTAAAGAGACACCAGAGCTTGAAGGCATCCTGATGGGACACGACACTGTTCCCGTTCCGGTCAGGCTTGTAATTCTTCTTGGCCGTCAATGTCCAGCAGAGCTCATCAAAATCCTCCTTAACAAAAGCTCCTTCCTCCACCTGCAATCACACGCCGGGAGCCAGTGAGGGTGTTGCTGTGGCATTACAAAGCGCTAGCCTGCTACAGCACCTGTCATCTCAGGAGTGCAAAGCACTCCACAAACTCAAACCGCCCTATTGCCCCTCTGGAGTAGGGAAGCATCCTCACTCTCATGTTACACATGGGGAAACTGAGCCATGGATAGGGGATGGGACGTGCCCGAGATCACACCAGCATGTCACTGGCACATCTGGGAATAGAACCCAGGAGTCCTGACGTCCAAGCCCCTGCTGTAGTCAAAGAACTCTCTAATCTTATCCCAGAGTGAAGAGCAGTAGGGGCACTGACACAGAATTGCAGCCTGTCGGTCTATTACTAATGCATCCAGCACTGGAGTACCTAGGACATCGTGCCATGACACCTACTGTGTAAGTCAGTCAGACATGATCCTCCCCCTCTCAGACAGACCTGGCAATTCTGCCATTGAACCCAAGTGGCAGAAGGCAGCATAAGACACGTAACCATCAACATCTGGGTTTATAGAGCCATTTCCACGCCTGATTTCAAAGCTCTTTATGAAGCACGGTTGGTCTCATTATGTCCCTTTTACAGATGGGGAAATGGAGGCACAGAGTGGCGAAATGACTTGCTCAAGGTCACCAAGCAGGGCAGTAGCAGAACCAGAAATAGAACCCAGCTCTCCTGTGTCCTAGTCCTGAACCCTCTCCAAGATGCAGGATGGTTCCACAGGGTCCAGAGCACTCCAGTTCCCTGACCTAGCCCTGGAGCACAGGGACCCTGTCATGTCTGGGTGCTTTCCCAGCTGGTCAGGTTAGTGATTATTTCAGCGCTCCATGACACGTAGGGATTATTATGACAGGACTGGAACGGCTCAGTGAGATATGACTTCACAAACCGAATGCAGCCATTCCCAGTGAAATGCAGCCACCTCCGGGGTGTTGGGCAGCAGTCAAACAGCACACTGCACAACCAGGGCAGGGTGGGTGTAAATAGCAGGGCAAACCACTTACTCTCATCAAAACGCCCCCTTGGATCTTTCCTGGACATGCAGATGAGAGCCGGATTTTGAAAGGTCTCCTCTGACAGACCCACCCACAAGAAATGCCAGGGAGCTCAATTTATCTACTCATGATGGGCTGACCTAGTCAGGATTCAAACCTGTGATTCCATGGACTCCATGGGAGGGCAGAGAGGCAATCAACAAATTTCGTTAGCTATAATAACCAATATAAACAAGATCCTGCACTAGGACTGCTGGACAAAAAGCTTGCGGCTCTCTCTGGCTCCCTGGTAGGCTAACAGCCTGTGCTGCTTAGTGATGCCACACAGGCGATCCTCAGGTCTTAGGCCAAGAACTCCCCAAATGGATTGCTGCCTACATGGCAGAGTAGGGGCTTTTTCAGCCAGAGGCTTAGACCGCTACGCCACTCGCCTAGCTCCAGCAATACGCTTTGCTGTGCTGGTTACTTAGGTGAGCCGTTCACACGTGGGCTACGTGTGGCACAAATGAGCACGGTGCTGTTTTTCACTCGCTGCAGCTGGGAATGGGCCAAAAGCAGAACCTGGGGGAAGTGGGAGGCACCCTGTACTGAAAGGAAGGCACATCCTGTCCTGAACAGCAAGAAACACCCTGTGCTAGGGGTGAAGTGCACACAGTCACGGAGGGGCAGAGCCCACCCACCTCACATTGGCAGACTCCACGGTGGAGCAACTTAGGACAGGGTGGTCTGGCCCCTGGGAACTTGGGGGGCAGGCAGGCCAGGGAAGTACGGCAGCACTAGACTAGGGCCCCGCTTCTTTAAAGAGTGCCCTGGAAGCAAGTTGCTAGTAATTTTTCCTCTCCCCACGTGCCCAGAGGAAACAGCGCAGAAAGCAACAAGCCACAATGTTTCAGTTTAACAAACAAAACTGCCTTTGAGCTCCAAGAAAACCCAAAATACCTGCCCCTGGCGGTGCCAACTTCTATTTTCATCCTCCCCAATAAACCACCAAACAGGGCAAAAAAACCCAAACAAACCCTACTAAAGGACGAGGGGCTGGGATTTCCTATCAGGTTTTCCACCTCTGGGTGATTTGTCTCTCAGAGCCATGCTCCCCGTTCTGGGAACGCTGACTCACCGCATGCAGGGAGGGCTGGCCGAGTGGAAGGGATGACTTTGTTCGTGAAGAGCTGCCACTGCAACTAGTAATACTCAGCATTTACCTGTGGCCTCTCTCGGTGCCAAGTGGCTGCCGAATGCCACCGGTAGGGCGGGTGGGGAGTCCTTTCCAGGCAGCGCTTTACCTTATCCAGGTGTCAGTGATGATAAGATGCAAGGCAGGGATGAATGAAGCCCTCTGGTTGGCCTCTCTCTCAGTGTAACCTACCAGCGAGCGTGCATGACAAGCTCCCCCTGCCCCCAGTGTCCAGTCCTCTGTGGATATGGATGTGGTAAAACCTCGTTTAGGAAGTTTTAGCTCAAACTGTAACAAACAGCTCATGTTTTTAGTTCTGGAGGTCCCTGGTTCAATTCCTGGTGTGCTGGCCAAGATGGCAGCCCTCAGATGCATCGACACCTAAATCCCCATCCAATGATCTTTTCCTAAGGCAAAGACATCTAGGTCCACAGATGGGGGTGCTCTAAAGGGATGATTGGCCACAGTGAAGGGAGAAATTCCACCAGCAAACAAGCAGATGGGGCGAGGAGAAAGCGAAGGGGCTTACCTTGTCCAGGATGTATTTGTTAAGGTAAGGCATGTAGCCCTGGCTTGATACCGGCCCGTCATCATCGTCCCGGAAATGCTCCTCCAGCGCCACAGGGTCATGGGGGATGTGAAGAACCGTGTACAGATTGTGAGAGAGCACCTGGCAGAGGCAGAAAAACACATGCATTCTACAGCTTCTGGGCACAGCGCTCCACAGGCACATACGGACAATGACACACAGACACTGGCCATCTCTCCAGGTGCAACAGAGCACTGTGGCATGTACTGGGGAATGTACTGGAACTGCAAGCTGTCACTTTAAGAGTGAGGCATTTCCTGGTCCCACTTGTAGGCTAAGGGGCTCTAGGGAAGTGTGCGATCAGAGTCAGTCTGGTAAGAACCAGACTAGAACAAAGTGGGATGAGTTGGGCCTCTCTGTCTTACAGAGCAGCCTGCTTTCTTTCTCTCTGTTTTTAGTTCTTGTGTGTTTTTGTTCTGAATTGTAAGTGGTAAAGTCCTATTATGTTGCAACTTTCCAGCAAGCGTATTGATATTTTTATTTAACTTCTCTGTTTGTATGCTGTGAACACAAAAAGTGCTTCTGCTTTCTCTAAGCATCCTCACGTCCTAACAAGAAGTCAGTGATGCGCTAATTGTTTAACAACAGATTCCCAAAAAGCGTCCTAGGTTAGCCTGGAATAAAACTGCCACGTTCCAAAGGTAAGTACAGGCTGCAGGAAGCGGAGGGAAGAGCTGGGGCATGTCATCGTTTATTTCCCCATTTAAAGCAAATCACATTTTTATCACTACAGTCAAGGATGGAGACACAGAACTACAGAGCAAACAAACCGATACGGAGTTGCACTTGACTGGAGTGGCTTAGAACATGGCCCTGAAAATACAATGAGCATTTTGATAGCAATGTTTGATGGGTGTCATGTGAAGTGTTCCTACTTTGAGATTTTTTATTTTGAAATTCTATTTGATCAGAGATATTTCAAGGAGGTTCTATGCTTGCACAGCATGTACCACAGTGGGATCCTGGTCTATCACGGAGACCACTAAGTGATGCAATAAACAAATAATAATAATCTTTTCACAGGGGGGTGGGAAAGGCTGGATCATAATGCTGTTACCCTTAATTTGGTATATGCTGCCTAGATGCTATGGTGATGGGCATGTTAGCAACACCTAGGCAGACAGCCTTCGCAGCAAACACAGGGGTATGCCTCAGAATAAATTCTGTGGACGTTAACGCAAATAAAACATTACATTTGCTTTGTGTCGGTTTGCATCTGTGTTCCCTGTGAGTGTGCCAGCAATCATGTTTACCAGCAGGAATACATGCAGAAACGGTGAATTGGAGAGCAACGCTCACAGGGGGAGATTTTCAGATTCACAACCAACGTTATTTGCATGGGAAACCAGATTCCGATCAACAAAAATGGCACTCAACCAATCAGGGAAATGAAATGTACCCTGACCCAGGCCTCCAATTGAAAGTAAGCAAAGCAGCTCCGATTCTGAATTTCAAACCCTCAGAAAGAACCATACTCCACTGAGCCATAGGATGAGAGTCACTCATGGGCAATTTTGTGTGGAACAGAGGCATTTTAGACAACCGCACGCTAGCGCCGCTTACGGACAACTCTCAGATATCTTTGCAAGATATGCACAGTGCGTGCATTACCTGGCAGGCTGCAGGGAAGGGCTAAGGGCCTGGCATAGCCAGCCGGGCGACAGGGACAGGAGAGTAACGGAAAGGGAAAGAATCTCCTCGCAGCACTTCGATGCGCAGTTGTGCACAGGGACCTCACTGAGCACCCCACTTTTAGAGGGCAAATCTACTCTATGGGACTCAGAGTCTTGTGCGTCTCCCCCCTGTTCTAGCCCCCTCAATGCTCCTGCAGCCAGCGGGCAGAGGACGGGCGGGTTTGCTTGCCAAACCGTTCCCTGAGGGGATGCGCAGCAGCAGTGGCCAGGACTGCTCAGGTGTCAGCACCTCGGCCCTGGGGGCTAAAGCGCTGAGGTTCAAGTGCTGCACAAGGCCCAGACCCTAAGCTGACGCAGCTTGCGGAGGAGTGCTGAGGTGGGAGGGGATATTTCTGGCCCTGGGGGCGGGGCCAAATGTTCACCTGCTGAGAGGAGCTGGTTACTTAGGGGGAAATGTAGGTGCCTTGGGGGGTTTCCGAAGCAGCCGGGCACCGAGCCTCCCTTGATTTGAATGCTTTGAAAATCCCACCGGGGGCCTTAATTCCTTTACAGATCAGGCCTTTAGGCCCTGGAGTTGCAGGTTCAGCTGCTGGCCCAACAGCTCAGCCCTTCATTCCACCCAAAGACGTGCACTGAAGACCATGGAGCGAGGAGAACTGGTTCCCAGATCCACCAGAGACTCTCGCTGTGGGATCTCAGGGAGAACCCTTTCACCTCCCTGCCTCAGTTGCCCCAGCCATACAATGAGGATTATATTTATTTGCCTGCCTCCTAGGAAGCTCTTGAGGCTAAGTTAATTGCTGTGTGCGGAGTGCTTTGAGATGCTCGTGTGGAAGACACCATGGGAAGGGAACGTAGACAGACTGATGCCAAGATACTGGAGGAGCAAGGCACCCAATAATGATATTTACAAGCCATTGCTAATACTCAAAAATGCCTTTTAAGGGTGAGCATGCCAGGAAAGAGCTAGAGAAAGCAGCCAGGAGAGAGCAAACCACATGCGTAACGCAAGCTGGGCTTGCGCATCCCTGGATTCTCCTTAGCTGAGCAAGGAGCAGCGTATCAGGGCAGAGCAGTCAAAGGACGAGTAGCCTTGGACTCTTCTTAGGCACAACCAAGCCTTAGCAGGGTCTTACAGCTAATCAGAGAGAGAACTTCACTCACGCCCTGGCTCCCACTGACTGGCTGGTCTCGGCTTCCCTCCCCCCTCAGAGGAGACGGGCCTTGCTGCTTTCTCTTGCCGGTTTGCAAACACTCCCACAGAGGGCGCAGGCTGGGCGTCTGTGCAAACCCCGTCCCATGGCAAGGGGCAACAGGGCTCACGAACAGTGGACATGGTGTGATAAACAGGAGCCTGAGTTCCCGATGGCAGTAAAAGAAACAGCGCAACACCTAGCAGGTTGCACTGGGATTCACCAAAGTTAACGAGTGGCAACACGGCATGACTGTGCAAAGTGCAGATTTCACTGCAGTCTCCTAGCCTGATGTCCTTTCCCATAGAACACGTTTTCCCCTTTAGCAATCCCCTGACTCCACACCATCTCCCGTGATATTCACTGGCTGTCCGGCTCAGGTGTACTGTGCACGCTGTGAATTCTCAGCACACCAGGCTAAGCAGGTGGAGTTTCACTTTCAAACCGTCTCTTGATTAACACATTATCAACCTGAGGTTACACCAGGTTCTCAGCATTCAGAGCCCTTCTTGCCCAACCAAATGCTCATTAACATAGTGACTCCACCCAGCTTTTAAGCACAGCATCTGTTTGACAGCTACAAGTATCACGCGGCTGCCCATGATTATATATTACAAGTAGCTGGTGCAGTCCTTAGTGCTGATTGGGAAAGGAAAAGAATGGCATTAGCCCCAGTGTCCTAACTCACTCTCAGTTTGCATAATGAAATCCTGGCTTTCCAAAGCTCCTCCCTGCCTGCTCTAAACTATCTGCTTGTGTTCCTGGGAGCTGTTAAACAGCTGCAACCTCCACCCTAGAGCTAGATGCATTTTGGTGGTGGTGGAAGCAAAACCTCTCGCCTAGTCCGCGTGTGTTAGGAGGCTACATTTATTAATGCCCATAGAGTTCTGTGAGGCTCTACAAGCTAGAGAAAGGCAAGGAATCATCGATCATGAGCATGAAGATTGGGAAACTGCCACAGTTGTACCATGTCTAGCAGATAAGATCCTGCAGAAATAGGCCAAGGGGGTGGTAAAGTGTACCTGGGTTGCTGTGCATGGATACCTCACCTCTGCTTGCCTGTGCCCCTAAATTGGGTCTGTGTGCACGTGTGCCAACCCACGCAGGCCTGTACAGTACCTCTGGGTGGTTCTGGGAAGGATGATGCGATAACTCACAAGATGGAGGTTTCAATGACAGCCCAGAACCACGTGCTGAGTCAGGGGGCATCACAGCTGCACAGACCCTGCTGTCCGTTCCCTTTGCTGGGATCCGAAGGCTCAAATGAACCCCCAAATCACTGGGACAGCTGTCTCCCCTGAGAGCAGTTCACGCCGTTCCCCACATTGCTTTCACCTTGCTGCATTTAGAACGCTTATCAGAACCCTCCATCAAATCACACGCTGCACATGACAACCCCCAGGAGCTTCCTCCCCCGCCCTGAGCAAGGCTCCTCGGTTTCTAACCAAGCCTTGTCCTCGTCTCTATGGTGATGCAAAAAGTCGTGTCCAACGGGGAAGAGCCAAGAGCCTCTGCGACAGTCATGGATGTTTGTAACTGGACTCCAGCCCAGAAAAGAGTGATCTATCCAAATCTCAGTGGTGCAGTCACCAGTTACTCAACTCTTTTGCAGTTCTAGCATCAGCACTCCTAAGGAATTCCTCCATGAACACTCCTCCCCTGGCAGGAGGCAGGAATCCACTAACATGGGCAGGAAACTAGGCCCTGATTGTGGAGCATAAATCATTTGGATATAAACCATTCCCATGCCTGCCCTTTATCTCGCCTGGGGCTGGTTGCTGCGCACAAGCATTTGTTCAAGTTGGAGCCATGGTTAAGGAATAATAGTATCTATAAACGGAGGAGGCCTACAGATCACCGATTCTATCTTCCTACAGCCCCTTGGCTGATCAGTAATAGATGTGAGGGCTGTGAAGGTCAATTTCCTCTTGGAAAACAAAATTAGTGATGTTTAGTTTGGATATTTTTTCTTTGCCTGACTGGTTTTATTTACGCACTACACAGTCCTGGAACAGAGATGGTCGCAAACAGCACATGGGCAATCCCCTCTTTCTGACATCTCAGCCCAAATAGCATAGCCTGATTCTCGGAAGCTACTCTGCCCTAAGAATTTACTAGATCAAGACACCCGCCAAAATCTTCAGCTGTTTGCAACAGCATCTCCAGAGAACCTGCATTACAAAACTAACAACAATTCAGCTTGTCTTTGAAGACTGAACACTGCTCGCACACTAAGAAAAACTTGTAAGACGATATCTAACAGTGCCATCTGCTGATTCCAACAGTAACAGTATTATAGGCCCTGAAAATGGATGATAGTCTATAGATATTAAATCAACGCCACATGGAGTTGCATCTCAGATTGGCCAAAACTTTTCTGTCTTTTCAATGGAAAGTTGGGTTTTCAAGAAGACAGAATTCTTCCTGAAAAATGCCTGCAATCCATGGACAATTTTTACAACCATGGGTTTTTTTTGTCATCATCCAACTTTTCCATAGAACAAAAAGACAATTTTCCAGCCAGCCCTCTCTATATCACCTGCCCCATATATCGTACCTTTACTCACATACCTTCTGCTCGGTGCCCTCTCCCCATGTTTCATCTGCCTTCTCCTCTTCTTACTTCATAAAACGTCACTGATGCTGTCACTTCCTGGAATGCCACTCATCCTATCCACTCATCTTTCCTCCAGCCCTGAAACACTGCCTCCTAAAGGCGCTGCTTCCTGGAACAGCAATGCAGCATAGGGTTGCCAACCTTCCAGGAATTAAAAATTAACTTTTAATTAAAGATGATATCATGTGATGAAACCTCCAGAAATACATCCAGCCAAAACTGGCAACCCTAGCTCCTAGGGCTGGAGGAAAGAAGAGGAATATTAATAACACCTTTCATATGCAGATCTCAAAGCACATTCAACAACATTAAAGTCTCATGTACTCCACCCCACTGAGAGATGCCATCATTCCCTTGTTATAGTTGAACACATTGCAGAAGGGGCATATAACTTGCCCCAGGTTGTGGTCCAGCCAGAAAGAGAACTGAGGGGTCCTCACTCCCCATTCCCCTGCTCTACACATTAAACTAGCATCCTCTGTCCTGGAAGGGCTGACACAGCAAGATACTTGCCACCAAAATATTACTTGCTTAAGAAAAATAAAACTGGGACAGAGCTGGGAATAGAACCCAGGACATCCTCGATCCCAAACCTGAGCTTTCATCACTGGACAACATTCCTTACCATGGTACACAGTCCCAGCATGCAACGGCAGCTCCTGAAAGGAGAAACCTCACGGCCCCCAAAATGAAGGGCACAAGAAAACCATCACCACCACTCCGTTTTTCCAGCATCAAGTTTGCAATCTCCAGTAAATCAACAACAGGTTTGTGTGGGGTAAAGGTAAAAGTGAGTTCAATATGAGGGATGTCTCGCCTAATGAAGGACATTTAGGACCTGTAGATGTTAGAGATGGAAAAGGCCTATTAGCACACATCTAGCCCATTCTCCAGGGACAGTGAAGGATCCCACCTAGGGTATATTCTCCAGGCTTTATCCAATTCTAATTTTAAATGGCTCAAGTGATGGAACGTCCATCATTTCCCTTGGGAGATTATTCCACAGACTCAAGGAGCTTACGGTTAGGGAGTCAAACTCTCCCCTCCCCCCGGTGCATATTCAGCCTATAAACTTCCTTCACTCCATTTCATCCCAGTCATTCACATTCCTCATAATTCCTCTCCCTCCTGGATGTTTGCACAGGTCAGCAGCTCCATGTCTGATACTTTCGTTCAAGCCTTGGAGTTCCCAAAACCCAACCTCCCTTTGAGATTGATAGGGCTGCCAGGATATCTGCCGCCTAAGGCACTACACGATGGGCTGGGATGAACAAAATCATTCAATCCAGCACACAGCAGCAGCAGCTGCCCTCGTCCAGCCCCCCTAGAACTAGCTTCAGTGCTTCACTTGTACCAGGGCTCCTGCTGCATCAGTTATGAAAGTAAAAAAATGGCTGGAGTCCCTGCCCTATTTCATTACAAATTAAGCACTGACTAGCTTAGCAACCAGGGACATCTCAGGGTTCCTTCCTCCTTTGCTTCCTGTCCAAGAACATGCACTACTGTCCTGGGAACAGCCACGCCAAATTCCTGACCAGCCCCCACAGAATCAAGCCCAGAACAGGCTTGTCCAGGAGTGACGTGCAGCTACTTATGTAGTGCAGACAACATGGACACAGATTGTGACCAGGTACCTTGCTATCAAATCTCAGTGCCTTCATTCACGGAGCTTGCTGTGCCCTGGGGCACAGCCTTGTCCACCTTGGACACGTGCCAGTTCCCAAGTAGTTAAGACTTTAATGGCCATCTGTTTATCTGGGTGGAGCTCAAAAATGTTTTACAATCATTAATTCATGACACCTCCACATACTCCTGCAAAGTAGGGCAGTATCACTAACTCCTCTTAAAGGTGGGGTAAGTCACAACAGAGAGGCAAAGGGTCTTGCCCAGGGTCCCAGTGTGACTCAGTGGCAGAGCTGGGGATAAAATCCCTCCTGATTCCCAGCTCCCTGCTCTAACCGCTACACCATACCCCTCCTCTGCGTTCTCACTGACATACAGCCGCCAGGTTAGCATTCTTTTAATAAACAAATCCCCCCTCTCTTTGGGCACACAGAGCACTAAGAGCCCGATTCGGAACAGCAGCATTAGCGATGGCTTCTTCTTAATAACCTTGACAACACCTACTCCCCTACAGGTGCTCACAGCCTTTGCATGAGACAGAGTAATGGGCACTGCCCTTCGTCTCCCCCTTACAGCCATTTTCATAGGAAGGTTGCTTCCTCCCGTCAAGCCTCCCAAGATCCCCAGTCCAAGATTCCCCCATACTCTGCACCCACCTTCTCCAAGCCCTTTATTCATACCCTAGTTATGGAAAGAGGATGATGGCACTGCCCTGCTCACCTCCTCTGCACAGTACTATTTCACGCAATGCAATCAACCTGTGGAACTCCTTGCCAGGGGATGTTGTGAAGGCCAAAACTATAACAGGGTTCAAAAAATAACTACGTAAGTTCATGGAGAATAGATCCATCAATGGCTATTAGCCAGGATGGGCAAGGATGCAACCCCATGTTCTGAGTATCCCCAGCCTCTGTTTGACAGAAGCTGAGAGTGGACAACTGAGGATGGATCTTGTTCTGTTCATTTCCTCTGAAGCATCTGGCCACTTTCACAAGACAGGATAGACGAACCATTGGTCTGACCCAGGGTGGCCGTTCTTACACACAGACAACAGAAATGCAGGCTACATGCCACCGTAACCACATCCCTTATCTACAGCATGCTGGCCTTCTTTTGCTGAGCGAATGTGGAATAATAAGCAGTCTCTGTGGGCGGCTCTAAATGCAAACACTGCAGCAGGCACCCGTTTGAGCTGGGGGTGGAATAGTTAACACCAACCTCGAATGGGAGCCTCTTTCCTTCTCCCTGTTGGCTGTGCCCGGGGCAACCCTGGGCTTTGGAATGACCATCCAAGCAGGAAGCTGGTCTTGCACGTTAATGCTGCAAAACTGGCAGGACTGGGAGTTTGAAGCGGTGTAGTCCAGAAGGAGAGAGTGTTGTCTAGTGGTTAAAGCCAGAGCCAGGCATTTTGAGTTTTATTCCTTTGCCACTGGTTTGCTGTGTGATCCTGGGGCAAGTCACTTCACCGCTCCGTGCCTGGGTTTCCCACCAGCAAAATGAGGTTAATATGCAGCATACTAGTGGGAGCTGTCAGGCTCAGTGAGCTTGTGTTTGTAAAGTGCCTTGAGACAGGCAGCTGAAAGGATCTATGTCAGTGTCAGGTCTGATTGATGGTAATACTATCTGGCTGCTCACCCCATAGCCTGGGACTACCTGTGCAAATAGGAGCCTCTCTCTTTAAAAAGCCAAGTGCTACCAGCCTGATTTGAGAGGGCTAAGGGTTTTCCCTGGGACTTGGCCACAGGCCAAAGATGCCTCACCTGACAATGCCCCAGTACACTGGCTGGGGGCTAACCGTTGCAGTGTGCCAGATGTGCCAGCTGCTCTCTGGAGAGCTGCACGGAGGCTGTCCATCTCGGTTTCGTCCCCAGCACTGGAAGAGGCCCCTCTTCCTAGGGCTGGGCCGTCCCCACTGCATTCCTGGGCCTCACAACATTTACTGGCCTGTCTCCATCCTTCCTCTCAAAAGCAGGCCAAGACATACACCGCCAAACCAGCACCCACCTATGATGCACAGCTTCCTCCTGCTGCTTCATCTTCTGTTAGAATTCTGTCCCCTCCACAAGTCATTCAAGTATCATGTCTGCCCACAGTGCAACCTAAGCCCCAGCAGGGAGGCAAGTGTAAAAGGAACTATGCGCCAGATTGTTCCCTGTACAGGAAAACATGCCATGGTTCCCCTTAGAGTTTCCTCTTGCTTATTCTGCTGTGGGCAGATTTATCCCCCACCCCCATGCAATTGCCATGGGATTTGTCCCACAAAACCTGCACATCTCACTCCAGAGACAGCTGCATTTGTGATCACTGCATGTGCCAACTTGTGAAGTGCTTTGAAACCTAGACTAGTAATTCCCCACCACCACCCCTGCTCTGGACTTCTGCATCACGTTCCTTCCTCCCTCCAGAGGCCACTCTGTCCTCAGAGACCTGCTTGACACTTAATTTAGATTTCAGGCCACTTCTCTACTTTTCTGAGAGTTTTCATTCCATTTCTCAGAAGCTTTGCTGCCCTTCCCCAGTTTTGTACTGCCAGCCACCTGCTGCGCTTCCCATTTCAAGCTCGCTGCACAGAAATCTTGGTGGAACTCCGCTGGCTAACCTTTTGCTACCTCAACACCATGTGATTAACAATGACACACAATCCTCAGGCAACATTTTTTTCCATCCTTCTTGTATGAGTTGCAGCTCAACCACATTTCTCTACCATACCAGAATGTGGAGCTGTACTGAATGCCTTTGCTGACATCAAGAATCGTCTATTGTGCTCCCCCAAGCTTATCATTTTGACAAAGACCGATATCAATGAGCCTCTTGAAAAACTCAGAAAAACAGCCTATTGAGAAACAAAGCTATGGCTGTTTCCCCTATTCTCTGCTTTCCCTCCTCCCTAGCCCTTGTAGATTGCTGGCCAAAGCGCAGAAGGTCAGGAAAAATGGTTCTCTTCCTGGATCTGCCACTGATTCACTGCATGACCTTGCTTTTGACTCTTGGCTACACGCACAAATCGTTCCAGTTAAGCTAAAATTATTTCTTATTTGTATGACAGTAATGCCAAAGAACCCCAATCATGAACCAGGCCCGCAATGGGCTAGGCACTGTTCAAACACAGAGCAGAAAGTCTCTGCTCCAAAGAGCTGACAATCTGTGTGAGGCCCTGTCTACATACAAAAATGGTACTGCTCTCCTTCTACTGGTGCAGTTAAAGTGGGACAGCCCTGTTAGGGTGGATGCAGTTATATTAGTATAAATGTGCATAGCTGACACTGGTTTGGGAGGGGAACAGACTCTACTGAGATTAAGCATCTTTATACCTGTATAATTGCACCCACGCCTAATGTTATAGACGTACATCAGTGACATTGCATACCCCTAACTGACACAGCTGGTATAAAAACTGGGCATTGACCAGGTCTGAGTTAAATTGGTCCAACGTGCCCCCTCCCTCATAGAGACCCTCTTATATAGGGCTAAACCCCGCTCACATAGGTTTCGCTTGCTCCTGTAAGTTGACCAATGAAAACAACTGAAAAAAGCCAGGCGTTTTTAATTGAATCCGTCCTCCCCACCCCAGATTTTTGAGCTCGTTTAACTAAATCAATTTTTTTTAAATCATACCTTTAGCTAGGGTGACCAGATGTCCTGATTTTATAGGGACAGTCCCGAAATTCAGGACTTTGTCTTATGTCGATGCCTATTACCCTCCACCGCCGTCCCAATTTTTCACACTCGCTATCTGGTCATCCGACCTTTAGCTAATCTGAGGCTCTGTCTTCCCTGCAGAGCTGGCGCAGCTGATTGGCACCGGGGGCTGAGCAGCTGGGTTAGCCTCGCTTGCCGAGTGTGAGCTGAATTAGTGAATCCTCAGTGGCCAGGCCCTGCCCTGTGCGTGTCGCGGGGACGTGTGCTGCAAGAAGGTGAGCCGATCCGTGATACTTGTGCAGTGGATTGTGGGAGAACTCCGCTGTCCCTCTGGGCACATGGGAGGAATTGTGCAAAGGCGAAGAAGGAATATCAGCAGTCTAGGGATTTAGCCTGCGTCCTCACTGCAAAGTGGGCGGGTTACCAGTCCGAATTAAAGGGGAACCTGGGCTCTGACACCCACCCCCAGCCGGGCTACCTAGCCCGGGTTAAAAACACCACTTAACTCAGATGAGAGATTTTTGTGGGTGGCTGGATAGGTGGGATGTTAGGGGCAACCCCTAAGTTAAGAGCCCAGGCTGCTGTGCAGCAAAGACAGACCTGTGGACTGGGCCAGGCTTTAATCTCTCTGGCTGGGCTTGTCGAAGGAGCTCAAAGGAGTTAGTTATGCAAATCCCATTGAAATTTGGCCACCCAACCTCCTACGGATATTTTGAAAATCCCAGCCCCCCGTAACTCAGTGTCCCCAACTATAAACAATCAATTTGTGGTACAGCTGAAGCTGATGGGGTTTGAAGGTGTCCAGCATCTCTTTGGATCTGGCCCAAAAGGATATGACCAGAGTCCTAAGAATAAACATAGAAACCTGGCCATAAGGAGCAAAGGAGTCACACAGCCAGGAAGATCCCACATCTACACCATGGCTTTGGAGACAGTGCAATAGAAACCGCTGACTGAATCGAGGCAGAATTGCCCTGAATTAGTTTCTTTTTCCAGCAGTCGTGAGTGGGTCTTTAAAGACAAGCTCACATCAAACCTCCTCACAGATCTGACTTGGCTTCGTGCATGGGACAGTGTTTTCTTCAAATGCCTCATGAATCCACTGACTTAGGGCCCAATTTTCTGAGGTGCTGAGCACCCAGGACTCCAATCAGAGCTAACAGGAGAGCAGGGTGCTTGACACCTCTGAAAATGAGGCCCTGACTGGCCCATTGCAGCTGAGTGGACAGAGCACTGGACTGGGACTCAAGAGTCCTGAGCTCTATTCCTGGCTCTTCCACTGGCCTGCTGGGTGGCCTTGGGCAAGACACTTCCCTACTCCGTGCCTCAGTTTCCCCACCTGTAAAATGGGATAGTGACACTGACCACCTTTGTAAAGCACTTTGAGATTCACTGCTGGAAGAACTAGGTAACAAAGAACCTTGAATCCCCATTTAATCTCTCTGCCTCCAGCCTTCCCATTTTATAAATGCAGGCTACCCTCCTCCAGCTCCTTTCCTGTGGTCTACAAGGGTTCTGTAACAGCTGGAAGCCCCTTTATAAACCTGGACCATTTAAATTCCCAGACAATGAGTTTCTTTTCCCCTCTCCCTGAGCCATTGGATAGAGAAGACAAGAAAAGCTTAGCAGAATCACATGCAGGAGGGCAACAGGAATGTAGAACGATGCAACACGTTGCAGCTCCAGGGTGCCTTCCATCTTGTCTAGCTTCTTACACCCCATCCAAGCCACCCGTAGGGCTGAGGATCTCAAAGCATTTGGCAAACGTTAATTTAGTCTTAAACCAAGAAGCCAGGAAAGTGTCCCCCCAGCTGTACAGATGTGGTCACTGAGACACAGGGAGATTCGCTGCCTGGTCCAAGACCACACCTGCTCTCCGCCAGCACTGAGAACACAACCCAGATCGCGACTCTCAGTTTTTAGCCACAAGACTTCCCTTCCTTCCTGCATAGATATGTGAGTATGCCCATGTATTAAGAGAACAATGCTCAACCCAACAGCTTTCCACACCCCTTGCTGCCAGGCCTTGGGGTGGAGGAGAGCAGCACAAGAGACCATTGCATTTTGCTGCCTGATGGCTGGGATTGTCAAAGGGGTTAGGTGCCCGACTCCCATTGGCTTTTCATATAATCCACCCATAATACAGAGAGTGCACCTGAGCTGAATCAGGGACGTTAGCCATTTCTTTTGACATCTTGGGCTTTTCTTCCCTGGAACAAGATCCTTCTTTCAGCAGTATACCAGGCTGAAGGAACGGCATAAACCTCACCATGACACTTCACTCTAAGACAACACCAGATCTCACCGAACAGCAGGGGAAGTGCATAACAGCATGGGCATCTCTGCTTCGATGCAGAGTTTATGCTAACCTCAGCTTTAAAGGCTTTGCATATCTGATGTAATCAGCATACAGAAAGAAGCAGCAAGACAGCAGCAAACTTGTGTGGGATGGAAACAAATCTAGGCCTATGCAAGCGTCTCGATACCTTGTACTGAGGGACAGTGAGGACTGGATCTTCCCCACCTACGGTCAGGTTGAAACTCTCAGAGTGGGAAGATCTAGCATGGGACAAAATGCTGTGCATGGCAACATATGCACTTTATTACTGAAGTTTGCGAGAATAATGGCTGGAGATGCCAAGGGTGAGGAAGGGAAGCCTTGATTCTGCTCTGAAACGCAGTTCTGGGAAAATGGCACCATGGGGCTTCCAAGATTGTCTCTCAAAGAGTCCAGATCAACTTTGCCTAGTTTACAAGATGGTTTCTTCTCTTCCTCACCTCTTGGCTCTCAACACTGTACTGCAAGGAAATCACAATGCAGCGGCCGTCATGGCACGTCGCTGTACGTTTTACTCTCTGCTGTACCTCAGTAGGGCTAGCAGACCAGGTTAGACATAGCTTGGCCCACCATTTCCTAAGCCAGACATTCCATTTGGATATTCTTTTAACTGATTTCACAAAGGCCGAAGGTGCGCACACCTCAGTGAAATTCACAGCTAGCCAAGTGTCAGATAGGTTTCTTAGAAGCCTGTTGAATAGTTCTAGCCTGGGCCTGGACTATTCCTCTGTAAAGGCAACGTCATAGCACAAAGATCCAAAACCTTCATCTGTTTCTCAACCTTTACCTCAGGCAAAACTGCCATTAAGTTTAGCAGAATTTGACCCTGAAGGAACAAGATACACCCGACAGCTGAATAGCAGGGGAATTAACAGCCCTAACATGGAGGAGAAAGGGGGAAAGGAGAGAGTCCATATGTGCCTGTGTCAATTTCACAACTCATCAGACAAACATGCAGCGACCCATAAGCGGAGCTTCTCCTTCTGATGCAATATTTCACATTCCTGTGTGTGCTTACACTGCAGGTTGTCTTCCACCTTATAAAAACTCTGTACGAACAAGCTCTTCCAACCCAAATTCCAATGCCTGAGTCTAAATTAGTTGTTACTTTTAAAACAAAACAAGGGTGCCCGCTTGGGGGGGGAAAATCCTGCAATTCTCTTCCAAGTATAGTAAAATCTTTTGTACCGAGCTGAATATTGTAGGTAGAAGAAATATTTTTTAAAATGAGGCACGACGGTTTTTAGGTTCGGTATAACTCGGGAGCCTTTTGTGACACTTATAGATGACCAGGGCAAAAACCAAAACCAAAATTTGATTTTTGGCAAAAACATGCAGGCTTTAAAAGAAGCGTTTATTTAAAAAATGCTCTTCCTTTCAAGGGAGGGGGTAAAATGCAACAGGAAGGAGACAAGTGCGTGTCAGAGAGAGAAAGAAAAAAATAGAGTTTGAGTTCCTTACCTGGGGATAAGGTGGGTGAGAAAAATTGTGAAGCAGCTAGCACTCAAAGATCTCCCCCTGCCCCGCCAAAAGGGTTACTTTCTAGCCTTTTTGTGAAGACCCCATTGCCTTCTCCTCACTTACAGGACTGCGACTCAAAGACCGAGCCTGTTGATAAGCCAGAATTACTGACTACACTCAGTGCGCAGTGGGTGCTTTTTTGTTTTTTTGTTTTATTCTTACTGCAGTCCACTGAGCTGCAAAACAGCATCAAGCGCTGCCATGCGCCTCCTCACATGCCTGTGACCCCCAAGGGCAAAACAGAGCAGATGAAGCCTCAAACCCCAAAGCCCCTTCCCGCAGCTTTCAGGCCTCATTTTCTACTCACTTTCAGCTGGGATTTGGACACTTTGCCACTTTTCTCCACATCCAGGGCGGTGAAGGCATACCAGATGGATTTTAAGAGCTCGGCTCGCAGGTCCATGGCTAGAGGCGCAGATGACAGAGCCTTCTCTGTCAATGAGGAGGATCCGGTTTCAGGAAACAGACTCTCTCGCTGCAACAGTCCTCAGAAACCTGCAATTAGAATTAGAGCACCAGCGCCATCTGCTTGGCTGCACTCGGATAGGCCCATGATGCACCCCCTCCCCTGCCATCTTCCTGCCCAGATGGCAAACACTCACCTTTCTTCCCTCCACAGCAGCCCAGCTGTACTTCAAGCACACTCTAGTCCACCTTGCTCGCCCCTGACATTCCTCTCCCTCTTAAATCCCCTGCCCCCAGGTTTTAGGCCCAATTCCCGCTGTGGAGACAGGATTTGGGACTGAGTAATACTTAGCACTCAAGTCGATACACGCTCAAAGTGCTGTAAAAGCCATTAACCGATCTGTTAGCTGGCTCCCAAAAGCTGGCCTGGTTGATGAGACAGCGTCGTAATGATCTCACAGCACATACACCCCCATTGATTCCCAGCATCCATGAGGCTGCTGCATGCAATCCACTGATCACCTCTGCTAGGCGTGGAGCCTCAATGGACCTGACCCGTAAAGGGGAACGTATGGCACTTGAAGGGCTGAGAAATTTAGCTTTTTGGCTCCGTTTGAGAACGGGCCCGAGAATCCCAGTTAGTGGAAAATGTCAAGGGGTCTCAGCTCTACGGGAACTCAGCCACGAGCCTGAAGACCTAAGGGTCACGTGAAAACCTTTTATCCAGGGCAGAGGAAGAAATCCCTTCCCAGCTAGTTTCAGGAGTTCCTCATTTGCAGAGGACATTTCACCCCACCAGCAGCAACCCAATGGGAACCATCAGACACACGCACTTGAGGGAGAAGGGTGGGCAACTGCCTTTTGATGAGTGGTGTGCCTCAGCAGAGACAATCTACTGAAAACCAGGACCCTGGAAGCCCTAGGAGAGGAAGAATGGTTCATGGTAAAGCACTGGACGGGAATGTAGGAGATCTGGGCTCTACTTCTGAGAATACTCATGGTGAAGATTTAGAAACCAGCAGCACATGACCCTTTGTCCACACCCTTCCTGTTCATTACTCCCTACTTTTGGGTGGCTTCCTGTGATCATGGTCAAATCAGTTAATCTTAAACCTCAATTCCCCGCACTCCTCCCATGTGTAAAATAATAACCCAGACCTCCCTCAGAGGTGCGGGGAGGATAAATTGATCAGAAGTGCTCAGATACTACCAACAAGGTCCATGTAATTTTCTAGATGGACAGACAATGAATGGGGAGTGGGGAAGGTGCCTACTAACTGACCAATGAACAGAGAGAAATTGTAACACCTCCTATGGGCCCATCTTCAGGCCAAGCCCAGAGAAAGGGAGACAAGCCACCTAGGGAGAGATTCTTTACTGCCTACCAGAGGATGCGACTGGATCAAAAGTGAACGGCAGCCTGTAAGAGAAATAAACTCATGGGAAGTCTGGGAGAGGCTGTTCAGTTTATTGGCACAATCGCCTATTGCTGATGCACAGGGAGGCTGCTTAGCTCCTTGCTGGTTTGGAGACAAGCCCCTACGGTGGGGCAGGAAAGAGGAAAAAGCATGCAAACTCCAGAGCTTTATTAAGTACATGTCAAGGCCCCTCCCCCTGCTCTCCCGTGGACTGTAGGGATTGAAAAAGAAAGAGGAAAGGATATTAAAAAAAAAAACCCTTTTATTTAAATTCACTATTTACAGCTAACTCTAGCTTGTCCCCCGAGAAGTGCTGGCCTGCCCGCATGGAGCGCTAGCTACCCACTCCCCCGCAACAGCTGAGTCTGGAAAGGAACTTGGCTGTTGAATCAAGAGAGCGGGCTAAGGAGAGAGGAGGGCTGCTGTGTTCAGGCTGACCTGGATCCTGCCTTTGGCAGACCCTCGATTTGTGCCGGTGGGTGATAAACTCTGACTTCCAGCGTCAAGAAGTTATCATCCAAAACTCTGAGACCGGGACAGCCGGGAGGATTGCTTTGATGGGGCTTTATTGCTTCTGTGCAGATGCTACTTATGTGCCACTTGTGGTTGTATTTCTGAGGAGCTGGATGTCAGGCCATCTGTGTTCACCTAGAGCACCTAGCGTGTGAGAGCAGGAACCAACTTTCCGAAAGGATCGCTGCCTCCCGGGGATGCCCCTGCTTCTGCAGCTCCCCACAAGGCAGAGCACATCATCCTGCCTTGGAATTCCAACTCTTGGCCACAGAGCAACACAAGAACATCTCTTCTTCTCCAGCCCCAGGGAACATCAGTGTCCATGGTAGATGAGCAGGATACTCCTAGATGGCAGCAGAGCGACTGCCCCCAGACCCAGGAAAGCTTTAAAGCTACCAGCAAAAGCCAGCAGCCAGGTTTCTTAGAAAGATGTCACTGCAAGCGATAGGAGAGCCCTTTAAACAGGGTCACACTGACAGGCCAGGAAGCTCCCGTACCTGCTCTTGCTGCCTGCCTAGTACACAAGCTGGATGCATGTAACAGTTATCAGGGCCTTCTGTCTGCATTTCATGGGTAGTCTTTGTCTTCTGTGCAGTAGCTGGCTTGGCTGTTTGAGATCCTGAAACCCCCAACCGAACACCAGGGTCCATTTGATTGCCATCCCTGCTCAACTCAAGCCTCCCTGTCCACGGATCGCGCTGTGTCTCAGCACCCATTCTCGGACACGGCTGCACTGAGCGTTACAGACCCCTGTTGAATTGCTGCTGTTGCCATGCTGATGGCGTCCTCCAGGCTCTGCTGCTCTTCCAGCTACAGTAGGAGAGACACAAATGAATGGTATCATTCTCCCAAACTCACAGGCTGAGTCAACCTGTGTTTTACCAGGACAGCCCAGGGGCAGAATGAGATGCAAGGGGGGCTGGGGCAGGCAGGAGAGAAGGCGTGGGGAACGTGGGAGCAAAGGAAAGGGTGCAGAAGAGAGAGGAATACCAAGTGCTGGGGCAAAGCGAAGGAAAGGAACATGGATGCTGGCAAAGGGCAGACATACACAGGTGAGAGGAATACAAGGGGTGGGCAATGAGTGCAGGGTAAGAGGAATACAGAAAGGGTGCAGTGGGGAGAAATAAGAGTGCTGTGTGCTGAGTGACATAGACACTATTAATACGGGGAAAGGCAGGTAACAGAAATAATAGATGTTACTGAAATACTAAGAGGAAGGTGACAAGGACAAGGCAGATGGGAGCGGAGCACACAGGCGGGCACAAAAAGCAGATGGGAGTTAACAGGAAAGAACACGGAGAAGAGGGACGCAGCTGCAGCCATGAACCCAGGTGCTGAAGGAAGCACCTTGGAGCAGGTCGGAAGTAGATGTAAGGGAGGGGTCCGAGCAGAGTACAAGAGCAAAACTCAGCCCTGGACAGGGCGTCACATGGTACCTGCACTGCAATGTGAGTGCCACTGGCAGTTGCTAGCAACGCCACTGGCTGGTGATGGAAGGATGCGATGGCTGACTCTTCAGACATCACTGCCCCCGCGGTGACTATCGTAACCTGGAAAACATGAACCCAGATAAATTGCACAGCGAAAAGGCAGCCACACGCCCAGAAGTGTCCTGAGGAGTAAGCAGAAAGAAACAACTTTTGCCCATACCGGCTGCGTCTCGGTCCCGTCGGCAGTGACCATGGTTACGGTGTGAGTGCTGGAAGCCGCAAGGTCTTCCTGTGGCATTGTGATGGTGCCACTCTGTGTTACCATGCTGATGGCACTGCCCAGTGCCTGTAAGTCCTCGCGGGACAGACTGACCTGTGACGAGAAAAGAAAATGGCCAGCCATCGAAGGGTTAACGGCACAACTTGCATCCAGGAGGGTTTCCTAGGGGGCTGCCCTCCTGGGCAAAGAGGATAAAATGGGGAAGGATCAGAAGCCAGTGCCAGCTGTCCCTCTGCCCACCTCTCATCTGCATCCCATTTTGCTTTTCTCAAGAGCTTCCCGTGCAAGACTGTAAGCAATTCCTGAGCTTAGCAGCACAGCTCCCACGACAAGGGACGGACCATGACTCCACGTTACAGATGCATGACTCAAGGCAGAGACAGAGAGGTGAAGTGACTTGCCCAAGGTCACACAGTCAGTGGCAGAACCGGGACTAGAACCCAGGAGTCCTACGCCTGGTCCCCAGCTCTAATCAGTTCACCTCATCTCCCTCCCACTTAAAGCATCTTCTATCTTGCTCATGAGGGGCAGTTCATTAATTTTCTTTGGCAGCCGCATAAGCAAACTGAGGAGCTATTTTCAGCAGCTACTTCCTGAGCCCTGTGTTGCAGAAACAGTTTTTGACATGCAGCCCTCAGGCCTGCTGCAGAAGGCTCTGTTTTATCAGCGAAGGAGGTGTGGCCCGTGACTACAGGGATGTAATTTAAATACCGAGCAAGATCCAATCCCTATCCCAGCCACCACCATCAGAGCTTGAAAGCTGTTACCATCTGATAAGCGCTCAGTAGGTGATGGCAGATGGTTTGGGGAGTCCCAGTCTAGCACCCACAGGACAAATAAAGCGCCTTCTTAAGAGCGCTCTCAGCAGAAGTTAAAGAAATTGACACCTCCTTTGCCTTCTGTGTCAAAGCTGATGCATGGGGGCAGGGGAATGTGGAGAAAGCTTGAACTGTTTCTGCCCAGGCTGGACCTGATGGAGGTTACAGGCTTCCAGCATCTCTCAGCGGCGTGGCACTCAGACAAAAGCAAACCCTAAAATCAAATCTATGATAAAGCCCGGCCCACAGCGCATACCCTGACGTGAGCAAGCGAGCGACCATCTCTACTTAACAGTAAAGGAAAGGCCGTCATGGTGGCCCAAGAGGATGGAGAATATGTGTGGCTGTTAGAGGCAGCGACCAACTCTGTCAGCTGCATCCCAAACTCTAGCGGGCCCTTTGGGCTCAGTACCTGCTGTGTTCCATCCTGAGAGATAAGTGAAACCTGGGTAGACATGCCATCCTCCTCCTCCTCTTCCTCCATCTCCGAAAGGAAAGCCATCCGCTGGCACTTCAGCTGGGGGCCCCTCTCAGCAGCAGCAGCAGCTGGGCAAACAGGAAAGGAAGCGCAAACGAGAAGGGCAGTGTCTGGATGTGGCACTGTATCTATGACCCCGGATCTGCCTGTTCTCTGAAGGGATAGGCCAGCGTGACAAATAAGAGTATGTGCTCGTAAGACTGTGGCACTAGGGGGGTCCCGGAGGGGGCTCATTTCCCACCCTCAGCACAGAGCCTGGTGTGAGTGGCTGCAGGCCTAGGATGGGGGCTTTTCCCACAGAGCTGGGGGTGAGCAAGGGGAGGGGCTACATGGCCCAGGCTGGGGGGTTCATTCTCTCCCTTTGCTACACTGTCTAATCCAAGCCCAAAGTGGGTTGTAGGAGGACATGGCCCACACCTTCCAGCTGCTGCTGTTCGTAGAGGGCCTGCTCGCTCTCCTCTGTGGCCTCCAGCTCTCCATGGGCACTGCGCTTGTGCATTGCGAGCGTGGAGGTCTGGCGGTAGGTCTTCCCGCAGCTGTTGCAGGTGTACGGCTTACAGTGAGTGTGAACCACGTGGTGCTTGTACAGACTGGAGTACTCAGTGAAGCGCTTCCCGCAACCTGGCACGGTGCACATGTATGGCTTCTCGCCTAGGAGGGGAAGAGACCCGGTTACATGGCGGGATGGGGCCGCAATAGCACTAGGCATGCTGTCAACGTCAAAGCCCTACATAAGCACTAACAAACTCATTCTCACCGTGCTGAAGGGGCAGCGTAGGGATTCACCCCATTTTACATGGGAAACCAAGGCACGGAGAAGCCAGATGATTTGACCAAGCTCACCCAGTGAGTCAGTGGCAGAGCCAAGAACAGAATCGGTTATTCTACCTCCCAGTTCTGTGCTCAGACCACACCTCGATGAAGCATTTTCCAGGCAGATCGTCCTCCACTCTGCAAAACCTGGTGTCTCTCTTGTAGACACAGGGATCTGTAGAGTCTTTGCTAACTTCATGGAGCGTTTTATTGGTCTATTTTACAGGGGAGCAGACAGCTACAGAACCACTACCGGAGTTTAAAAGGGTATTGGCAATCAGGTAGCACGCTTCAGGGCATAAACAGATAGAACTTCGGGGCTAGGAAGTTTTGCCTTCCTCTGATCAGCAAAGCTGGTGGCAGGATACGGGAGTTGACGGAACAATAACCTGGTCCAATAAGTCAAGTCCTACGTCCTTCACTCCCTCGCCTACCCTCAGCATCTGGAAAGGGAAAATCTGGCCCGGCGATGGAAATCTATGGAACTAGAGAGCCAGGGTGCCAGGTGCATGCAGCGTTGTCACTTGGCTATGGAACCAGCTGTCTATCCTGCAGGGGCGATTGTATTCTCTTCCCTAGCTTACCTGTGTGAATTCTCATGTGGTTCTTGTAGTTGGTGGCACTCGTGAATCCTCTCCCACAGTTGGGCTCGGGGCACATGTACGGCCGCTCCCCGGTGTGCGTCCGGATGTGGACCTTACGGATGTTGGAGGTGGTGAAAGAGCGGCCACAGCCTTCAAACGGGCATTTGAAGGGGCGCTCACCTTCAGCAACAAAAAGAAGAAAGCACGGTATGGCGTCTGCCAGTCAGACCGGCTTTAACTCCCCACAATGCCCTGGAATTTGAAACAGAGGTCACAGCCCCGCCACCATGTCTGTTACACTGAAGAGTCCCTCAATTCCAAGGCCCCAGTGGCATTTGAAGAATCCAGATTGCACTGCGTACAAGAAGCAGAAAGGAGGGCTGCAAGGCATACTCAACAGCTTCACGCTTTTGACAAGTCCTCTTCATATTCCCCCATCACCCGATCCTTGAAAATGTCTATCCCCAGAAAAGCTCTCTTTTTACTAGGTGAATTTAGAACTAAGATGACAGCACAGTCCTGTAGGGAGGGAAAAAAAGTCTCTATGCCCAAGACAGTCCTCTCTGAGGAGGCCACAAATTGCAGATGTGCTCTGTAGGAAAACAAACTAAGACCCAAACTTCTTCCACCGTATTTTTTGTTAACATGCAGCAGAGGTTCATCGTGTTTTTGTCTGTGTCTCAGTTTGATACCAATGCAGCACTGCTGGGAAGGATCTAAGGATACAGACACTTCATCCACATGCAAGCACACAGCAATGCAAATCAGAAATACAACAACAAAACACAAATTAACATGCTGTTTGCCACAGTCACATTGTTCACTTTGCATGTGTGTTCTACCCTTCCCCTGATCTATGTCTGTCTGGCCTGTTTAGGCAATATTGTCTTCTTGTTTCCTTGCACTCCCATCTCTCTATATCTACCTGCTGGCTCTTGTCTTATACTTAGATTGTAAGCCATCTTTCTGTGTTTGTACAGCACCTAGCACAATGGGGCTCCTGGCTGCTACCTTAATACACCTAATAAAACAATAATCAAAATGGACATGTGCTTCCTTGTGTCACGCGGGCTGCATTAGGAGGGGGGGCATTTGTGTTGTTTGACATTAATATGTCAAAATCGTAGTAATTCATGTGGGACATGCCATGTCAGATACTGTTAGAAAGGTTATGATATGCTGAATAAGATGATAGTATTTGTGTTCATGTGTAATGTGTGTAAGGAGAGTTATGGAGATCTTTGATGTCCCTGTATTTCAAGCTGTGCTGTGGGGGACACACCTCAGACAGAGAGGCCACAGGACAATACCCTGCTTAATGGCCCATCAAGGCCTTGGCAAGGGCCAGGGGCCTAGGAGGAAACTGGGGGCATACCTGGGGAGTTGCCAGGGTTGGCCCATGTGACTATGGACTCCATTTTGGTTCCAGTAAAGTTCCACAGGCCACATGGCCGGTAACAGAGGGTATATAGGATCAAACCTCAGAAACCATTTGGTCTTCGTCTTGGTCTTTGCCTTGTGTCCTTGTTCCTGTCCAGCTGCGGACACACCTCTGGATTAACACACTTTGCAACTGAACTAAAGGACTTAGACCCATCCAGGTACTGGATGTAAACCAGAGGAACTATACAAGCCTGCAACTCCACAATTGTTCTAGAAACCTGATGTATATGGACTTTTAAATCATCTGTATGTGTCTGATTGCTTTAAGCCTTTAACACTTCTCTTATTGTTTGTTTTTCTTTTACTAATAAACCTTTAGTTTTAGTTACTAAAGGATTGGCTGGCAGCGTGGTATTTTGGGTAAGATCCAAACTTATAGTGAACTGGTACTGTGGCTGATCCTTTGGGATCAGAGGGAATCTTTTAGTAAAGAGCATAGAGTTAAAGCAACTGGTCTCTTTACTGGACCTAGTGTCGGTTTTGGGAGCCAGAGACTGAAATGCAGTAAAGGGGGCTGTGTGTATTTGCACAGTGGCTTCTTGATAACCAGTGTGGGGGAATCAGAAGCACTGTTTGTGGCTGGTTGGGAAGTCTGACTGTGGTGTCACCCACCAGTGTTGGGAGAATTTGCTCTCCTTTTGCAGCCTGCCCTGACCCTGGCATTATCAGTAGGCTACCCTGGGCACGGACGGGTCACACCTTGCCAACAAGACCTTCAGATTGGGGAGGAGTGAGCTCAGGTTTCTTGTCTTGTGGTAGTACAGCCCACCTGTGTGTGTGCGGATGTGTTTCTGCAGGTCCCCAGAGGTTTTAAAGGCTTTGCTGCACACATCCTCGGGACACTTGTATGGCTTCTCACCGGTGTGCGTTCTCACATGGCTCTTCAGCCCGTACCCTGCAAGGGAAGAGGTGAGGGGAAGTTTGTGCTGCAATCTGTAGCGTGTAAAATGTAGCATAGCAAGACATGGACCATCTCTCACTCCGTGGATTTTCAAAGCTCTGTCCTGTGTCCTGGAAGCTAGAAGGATGGAACACCTAGACGGCCTGGAACCACAGGTTCAAATCCCAGCAGGGGCTATTTAGTCCTTCACCCTTCCAAGTTAGATAAACTGATTTCCAAGCAGTTTACAATGGGTGAGGGGAAGGGGATGGAGATATCTTACTAACGAGGCCTTAAAAACTGAGCTCCCCTGCAATAACAGAACTGACAGAGTTTCTCAGCACATGATCTACAACCATTACCTGTAGCAAATGCTTTCCCACAGCCTGGGAAGTCACACCTGTATGGCCGATCGCCTGTGTGAGCGCGCTCGTGCACCTAGAGAGAGTGAGAAGGGACATAACGTGAAGCCAAGACTCAGATGAACTGGATGGGACTGCAGCGCATGGAGACCTGGGAGAAAGGACACATTTGGAGCTTTGGCACCCTCAAGTCCAACCCCCCACCCAATCTGTCCGACACAGGGTTCTCGTTCCCTTCCTGTGCTAAGATGTCACGTAGCACCTGCAGCCGTTAGGCCTGGTCTAGACTATGATTAGTGAAAACATTTTAAACCCCTAGGTGACAGAGTAAATTGGTTTTTAAACACCCGTTAGCCGGCTGGGGTGAATTCTGGCTTCCTGCTAGGATTCACCTCAACCAACACAAACATGGTAAAAATACAACATATGAGCTAACCCATTTTTACAATACACCTGTTACCCTATGTCATTTGCAATGTTGTTGTAGCCTTGTTGGTCCAAGGATATGAGAGAGACAAGGTAGGTGAAGTAACTTCATTTTGAGTGACTGTCTCCAACGTGCATTACTCCTTCTGCTTAACAATCTGTCCCAGCTTGTATTTAGCTCAGACACACTGCTTCCTTGCCTAGACATGACGAAGAGTTCTGTGTTGCTTGAAAGCTTGTACCTTCCACCAACCAAAGTTGATCCAATAAAAGATATCACCTCCCTTACCTTGTCTCATCTTTTATCCTAGCCCAGATAAGACCTGATACAGTTGCTGTGTTCTACTTCCAGCTACACGCTGGATAGCCGTAAAACAAGTGTTTCTAATGCTCAGGTGGGATGCAAATGCTGCACATTGCTGCAGAAGACTCACTGACTGCCATCAGCTCTGCTTTGAAAGCAGAGCAGCACAGCAGACTGCTGCAACTCAAAGATGCAAGAGCCAACTGTCAGAAAGAGGTCCCTCATGTCTTCTCCCCTGCATATTCTCAAGACACCCGCCTTCCTCACGGTGACAACACCCATCCTTTTGGCTCTTCACGGTTGGATGCACCTCCCAGAATGGCCCTAGAGAGTCACTGACGAGTGCTGTGTTCCTTCCACAGGCCTTTCCCCTCATGGTGCCAAATTTGAGTCTCTCAATCCTCCACGTGGCAGCACTGCGAACTGCTATTCTAGCACAGGGCAGCCTGCTGGATGAAGCTTTGGGTGTCAGCGCCTTAGCTGGCTTACCTTTAAATGGTGGGCTGTGGTATAGAGGCGGCCGCAACCTTTGTAACCACAACGGAAGGCTCTGTCACCGACCTGCTGCCCCTTCCCATTGCTGTGCACTTCCTCTTCCCGCAGATCCTGTCAACAAACACAGAAAGGCTAAGCCTAAAGAATCACCACAAGCGATCTTGCAAGACCAACATGAACCTACCTCTGCACATTCATCTCATACAGTGATCCCCTGGAAAATAAGTCGCATATACATACAAACAAACGTACAGCTGCACATGCACAGGACAATCAAAGGGAGTGGGAGTCGCGATTTCCGGGCTCCATTTCCCAACTCACTGGGTGATCATAGGCAGGCCACTTCACTGTTCTGTGCCTCAGTTTACCCATTTATAAAATATGGTTCACAATATTTACTGACCTTACACGGGACTTGCAAGGCTTCAGTAATTAGTAGTTTGCAAAGCGCTTTGAAAATCTCTGATGAAGGTGTTACAGAAGAGCTAAGGATTACTCAGATTATTATCTACTGTATCACAAACTGAATAAGAACATCCGTTTTATAACCCTACATTTCAGCATTGAAAAATTCTACTGGCCTATTTGCCCATCACAAGTCAGTCACTGACAAGGGGATTAAATATCATTAGCTCTCCCATCCCCATCATCATGAGCCCAGGGTGGACAAGCAGATTTTGTGCCTAGGCTAGTACATTTTTATGATGAAATTACAAGGCTGTGAGATGTATGAGCCACAACATTCATGTGTTGAAGAAGCCTGGAAGGAAACCAAAGACAGCTCTATAAGGAGGTGCTATCAACAAAAATAACCATATTAGAAAAAAAGATTAGCCATTTAACTGGGTAAGTCAAAGATGGCACACATATGGCTCCCTCTCCTGGGTTACATAATCCAAACATGAGAAGTGGCGGGGTGGCAAGTTACCCTTGGCCTAGTCAAGGAAACGTCTCACTGACAAGTACAAACCTGAGACGGGGCATCGTTAGAAACCTCATGCTTCAAGAGGCAGCTGCTATTCACTCCCTCCTTTTCCCCACAGATCTGCAAGCAGAGAGACGTAGCATTTGCTCATGCCCACTTGTAGAGCACAGACCAGGTGAGCCATAACCAGGCAGTGACACATGCACACCAGCAGAGTGCACAGCAGGGTTGCTATTCTTTAGACACTATTGCTGCGGCTGCTACTGGTGATGGAGTATCTTGTCACGCTGGTATGGGCTGCAGCAGGGAGCCAATCTTTGCCTACCTGAAGGCTACCTTGACAAGTTGCTGGGAGCCTGAAAACCATTCCCCAAAACAAAATGGAGTTGACTGCAGCTGCCCACATCTTTAATATGAAAGCAAACTGCATGAAGATTACAGGTCGCAGCACACAATACTCCATATGAAGGCCAGGCAAATTAAGATGGCATATTCAATGCATGCTGGGACTGGTAATGTCCACAACCACTTGGATCAAGCAGACACACAGCATGTCGGGACTTAGAAAATGTTATGGCTCTCATGGTCATATTAAAGATATCTTAGTATGCTATGTTAGTCATATCAACCTCTTTAAGAGAAACATGCATTATCGATTATTTCTCCTGACAAACATTAAATGTGTATAGTGATCAGACAACCACCTGATTAAATTAAAACAGAAAAGTCTTTAATTTGTGGAAAGGAGAGAGAAAAATTAGCAGTGAACTTAAGTGCTACAGATCTGAGTGGGGGGGGTTACCACAGAAACAAAGGCTGCGACTTGGAAAGCCTGTGAGCTGCTTTAAGCTGCTTGTGAAATTTGCAGCTGGATAGGAAAATATGCCAGGTTCATAGGCCCTAGAAACATATTCTTGGAGTATCTTATATTTCTAGAGCACTTTCCATCCAGAAAGACGACAATATGTTTTATAATTATACATTTCATCTGCCACTATACGGCAGCCACTTCTAGTGTGGAGAATAGCAGCTATTTAACAATGCAAAGGAACAACTCATAACATTTTCAACCAAGAAGTAAAGAAAAATAAAAGTATCCAACTGAAAGAGAAAAGGGAATTTAGATAGAATGAAATGACATACCTGTGGCCAGGGAAAAGCACAAAAGCAATGAAACACATCCCAATTATATAGAGGTCACTGCATTTCATTGCTCTTTCCACAGCTGCATTTCTTTTCTTTATCCTCCTGCATCCACAGGTCAATAGAGTGTCCACCAATTTCTTCATCTCGGTCTTCGGCTAGTCCATTCATGCTTCTAAGTGTCATTGATGGATTTGGCTTCTTTCTCTATTGTTCTGTGTAATGTTTCTCTAAGTTGCCCTCTTTTTCTCTTTTCAGATGGTGTCCACGTTATCAGTTGCCATGGAAGTCATACTGGTGGCATCCTTAAAGAGCATTCTATATAGGTCCATCATCATCTTCTTACCACACTTGATGCTTTAGGTTGGTTTCCTCTATTTAGAATTTCTAATGTTGTTAGAAACTCTTTCCAATGGACTCTGAAGATCTTCTGCAGGCATTTACTTTGGAATGAGCTGATCTTATCAATTTCTATTGTAGATTTCCGTGACTCAGCTCCATAACAGAAGACACACGTGAAGCCTGTGTCAGTGCCAATCATGCCACTTTTCCAAATCTTTCAAAGTTTATTAAAGTTGTTTGCTGCTTTTGATATTTGTTGCTTGAAATCAAGCACAGTGTCACTGCCCATCACACTCCCTAGGTAGGTAAAATGACTGACTTCTTCTAGTGTCTCTTCATCTACTCTAAGGTTACTGTTAGGAAATTGATAGCCATATATTTTGTCTTCCCCTTGTGGACGGACAAACCAACTTGCTTCACTGTATTTGCCAAAAGCTGAGTCTTTTCTTCCATTAAGCAATGTGTTGAGCTAAGCAGGACAGTGTCATCAGCAAAAATGAGGTCATCTAATTGTGTTTTATCATTTGTCCATAAAATTCCTCAGTGGCCTTCTGTGGTTACTTTCTTTCTGATATAGTCAATGACCAGTGCAAACCATAGTGGGGACATAACACACCCTTGGCCTTACTCCGGTTGTCACTGGAAACCATTGGCTGATGGTGTCACCATCTCTGATTGCACATTCGGCATTATCATATAGATCCTTGATTATTCTAATTAGTTTCACTAGTATTCCATAGCATGCCACAGTTTTCCAAAAACGGTTTCTGTGTATGTTGTCAAAAGCCTTCTGGAAATATAACACATTTATCACAAGAGGTGCTTGCTGCTCTACACTTTGTGCTATAATCTATCTGAGAACAACAATATGGCCCGCACATGAAGACAACTGTCTAAAACCTGCTTGTTCTGCTCCGAGTTGAAAGTTCATTTGTTCTTGACACGTTCCAGGACAACGGTGCACATCATCTTCCCAGACACTGAGAGCAATGTGATTCCTCTCGTTATTGCAGTTGGCAAGGTCACCCTTCTTTGGCAATTTTATTATGAGGCCCCTCGTCCACTGGGTTGTGTTCTTTTCTTTGTTCCATATTCTATTAAAAAACACAAGGAGAATCTGGAGGGTTCATCATTTCATCTCCAGTAATGTTATCTTCTCCAGCTGCTTTCCTACTTTTCAGTTTACTGATGGCTTCTCTAACTTTTGCCATTGTAATAACTACTAAATCAGTATAAGCTCTAGTGGTAGGTCTTCATCATATTTTCCTAGCAGTTCGCTTGGCTTGGTCTATTTAAAACAGCCTGACAATGTTCAGCCCATCTTTTCTTTTGTCTTTCTTCTTTGCTAAGAGTCTTTCCATTTGCATCTTTAATAGGGCTTCCAATAGTGCTAGAAGTTCCATTAGTTGTTTGATTGTCTTATACGAGGTTGGCATCGTCAGTCTCGACATTTTCTACCAACATGCCTTCTTATTTCTTCTAGTACTCCTTTTGACATCTCTCTGTAGTGCTCTGTATTCTTTTTGCCACTTGCTTGTCTATTCACATCTCATGATTCAAACTGCTTTGCACTTCTTCTCTTTTCCACTGCTGCCCAAGTAGCATTGCTAACACGTTCTTCCCATTCACATTTCACTATTAGAACTTCATTTGCACTTTCTAGATAACAGTCTCTGATGTTTTCCCACAGAGTATCAGTCTGGGTTTTCTTCAGTTCACTGTATTAGAACACTGAACCTGCTCTTCAGTTCAAGGTAAGAAGCATTTTTTGCGTTTTGGTCTTTTAATTGCGGGGTCTTCTTTTAACCTTCGCCATCTTCAACTTGCTCTTCAACTTAGTGATACAAAGGTTATGATCATTGCCCACATCTGCTCCCCTGTACACATGTACATCTGCCAATGAGCTGCAAAATGTTCTTGACATGCAGCAGTGATCTATCTAGTTCTTGTAGTACCATCTGGAGAGTTCCATGTCACTTTATAGATTTCTTTATGAGGAAACACTGTTCCATCTACCAGTAGGTTGTTCACACTGCACATTTCTGCTAATCATTCACCATCCTGGTTCATGTCCAAACCCCTGCTGCACTTGCCTATAACCTTGCCTGACCCATCATTGTTACTTCCAACCTTTGCATTGAAATCCCTCACACTCATTGCGATTTCATGCTTTGGGACCATGGCTAACACATCAAGTAACAAATCATAAAAAGCTTCTTTTTCCTCATCTAGCTTTTCATTGGTTGGTGCTGCATTTGCAGCCAAATAAATGTAAATAGCTCAACACACAGTGGAAACTCGGGAGCAGCGCTGCTCCTATAGCTAGGTACACCCTGCATGTGTCAGCTAACAGGATGGGAAAAGAAATTCCACAACACTAAGGAGTGCCTTTAAATGTTCATTAACAGCATTATGGGACCTTTGAACACCCATCTTAACCATCAGTAGCAACATTTCCACAAGAGTACTGTACAATTTCTCATCTAACACTCAGTCCTTTGACTGAGAAGCTGGTATCAGAGGTGCCAGGGAGTTGCGGTTACTTTGTCCTGATCTGGGCTGGGAATCAGACCCTCCCCACCAGCCAATCACCCATGTTGCCAGACCATAAAAGATGTGCTGCATCGTTACCTTGTTGGCGTACTGCTTGACAACATTAATGGTATCAGCATCGAAGGTGTCATCTTCCTCTTCCCCAGCCAATTCCTCCAGCCCTGTTTCTGCCTGCACCGCCAGGATGGTGCTACCAGCTGGCATGACAACAGGACGATGTATGTAGGCAGTGGAGCCATCTTCCAGCTGGACCTCTTCCAGGGCACTGGCGTCATAACCCTCTGGAGGAGACCAGAAATAAATTAAACACTGTAATCAAGCTGATGAGTGCTTCTTGGCGCTTGCTACTTACCTATTGATACATGAAAATTTAATCCTGGCATTTCCTAACCTTTGAGAGCTTGACTTTCCAAAATTATTGTTCATTTAACTTACCTTTTCTGTGTGTAATTATTATGAACGGTAGAAGCATTCTTAAAAAGACACATTATTAAACATTAACATCAGTACCCATTATCAGTCTGTTGATATTAATACTTATCCATTCACAACAGTAAGAATAACTTTTTTATTTCACGTACCAACAATTCCCTGTGTTGCAAGCTCTGCTCTAAGATAAGAGTCTTAAGCCAGTTCTGTGCCCTTCTCTTTCTGTTGGGCCATAACCCAAATCATAGCCAGAGATGAGGACAGAGCCAATACTCTCAATTTATAAACAAAGTCAGAGTTTGCAGGGAAAGCTTTAAGAATCCTTGGTTAAAGGTTAATTCAAGTGAACCTGATAGTTTTTTATTAGTAGCAATACGGATCGGAATGTGGCTTTCACAGTGTGTTTCTGTTGATGGTATATTCACATCTAGATTTCCTACGCTTTACATCACCCTAGCTACAGTCTTAAAAACCCATAACACTTTGTTTAATCTGTTAGCTGCTTGACCCTGGGAGAGGATAGAAGAATTTATAATTACCTTTAGGTGTATTGTGTATATAAGCCATGCTGCCATCTTCCAACATAACTTGCTGCCCATCTTCAAAAGCTACAGATTCTGTAAAACACAACCCATACACATGCACTGCAGTGAGGAATTTCATGTCTGAATCTGAGTGGCAATTTGCTCAGTTCTTCATACAGTAGAGCACATACAAAACTCCGTTCAAAAATTTCCTGCTTGTTTTTAAAACCTGCCATGGACTTGCCTGAGCTGCCCCCTACTTTATTTATTGGCTTTTCTACAGCACTCGTCACTGCAGAAAATGAACTCAATTATTTGTTAGTTTATTCTCCCAAACCGCTGTGAGATGGAGAAATGATATCATCATCATTTTACAGAGGGGCCCCGAGGCACACAAAGATTAACTGACTTGCCCAAGGTCATACAGCAAGTCTCGTGGCAGATAATAGAATCCCACTTCAGCTATAAGCCCATCCTCTGTCTCTAATTCCCTCCGCTTATTTAGCAGCAAACTCTCTCTGTCCCTTTATAACACCTTATGGTTGGGGCAAGATTCTTATCCTCTGTAGTTCCCACGTGAAACCAATTCCTTCATCTCTCGGCTCTGTTAACGCATCTCATTTCAAATCTGAGATGAAAACGTACCTATTGATGACCCAAGCTATGGGGCTTCTATCACTTTCCTTGGGGGACTATTCCAGAGTCTCATATAGCTAATTGTTTGCAAAGAGTTCATGTCTGATAAAAACAACATTAGGGGACTATACATTTAACACACATGGGCACAGAGGCTATGTATAAAGACACGCAGTTTACTTAACTTATCAGATTTGTGATCAGATACACACTGTTGTAGAAGGCACAGGCCAACACTATTTTAACCTGCATGGGTTTACATTAGCAGCAAATTTGGCTTCATATCATTTTACTGCAAATTTCACAGAAACTCACATATTACAGAAAAAGCATCTACATTTTCATTCAGCACTAAAACAATAAGTAGGGGGAATAAAGCCCAGATGGACTACTTGAGGCAAGAATTTAGAAATGGGACCTAACTGTCACGTAGGTCAGCCTTGAGTCACACAAGTAATGGCCCTCTAGCAAAATAGGGATACGTTCCAAATGCCACCAGAGTTAAACGCATCATCACCTTTCTGGACTGTCACTTGATGGATATAAGCTGTCGTCCCATCCTCAAGTTCAATCACTTGTCCTTCAAGCAGCTTCTCTCCTGCAACAGCATAAAAAGAAAATCATCATAGCTGACTGAAGTATTGATAAGCCTTTCAGCACGTAGGACTGTCTCTCTTTGTTCATAACACTTTGCTATTTCTTCTAAAGAGAAATAATTTCATGGGATCACTATTATCAAATGAGGCTGTTATTTTGTCCACCCCATTTGCATTCAGACACCATAGTAATGGGTGCACTTACGAATACTATAAAGATTAAACCTCCCTTTCCTAGATTGTCTGTATGGAAGAAATGGGCCAAGGCAAGGCCAATCACTTATTTATAAGCACAGGATTCTTTCGCCAGCTCTCTTTGCCATGTAAACAAAGAGAAGTAAATGGAAAAGAGAAGTAAATGGAACAAAAATGCAAATACCAGTAGAGCTTAAATTAGCAACTGACAATATACATGTTTTGAAATAACTCTGCTGGGGCCTCTTAATGGCATAAATGAGGGACTGAATGTTTATTTTTCTTTACTTGGTCAAGGACCAATGCTTGGAAAACTTTACAGGTCCCAGAGCACTGACTGCCTCTACCCTTGGAAGATTGCGAGAAATGGAACCTGACAATCATGTAATTCTGATTACCATTTTGTTTCTGCCACACAACCTCCAGTTATGAGATTTTAATAACCTACGGAAGTCGAATTTACCAGAGCTATAAACATGTACTGTATGCCATGGGATGACTCACATTCCTTTCTCACAATTTTGGTTTGTGAGATTTCTGACCTTAAAGCTTTCCTTACTCCCTCTGTACAGCAGAGCAAATTCCAGACTTCTGACCAGTGTAATTGTCAATCCCTGTTTCAATACTCCTACAACTCAATTCTTGGTTTTCAGCTATGAGACATGAAACTACACTAATGACCTTGACTCAGTGCAAAGCAGAAAGTCAGGGTCCCCTTGACTTCCTAAAATGAAAGTCAGACAGGACCCCCAGATGTACATCTGGATGCCTAGGGTATTTGTACAGATGAAATGGAGCTGCTAAATGCCCATAATCTTCCACCAGAAGCAGGGCAACACCTTAGCAAAGTTGCTACTTAACTGTATTAGTAGGGGGAAAGTATGCAGTGCCCAGATGCAGGCCACAGTCAGGATCGGAATGCGCGCATATTCTGAACCTACCCTCTGTTTATGTTTCAGGAGCTCTCCAGGCTCTTGTGTGTTATTCTCCAGCTCCGTGGTATGGTTACTCTTTGTTAAGGAGTCACTCTTCAGTGAAACCTGACAAACACAAGCTCCTAGCCCAGAGCAAGTCAACAAGGGAAAGAGCAGGTAATGTTATGTGCGTGATGCCAACAGGTCTGATTTTCTGCAACGTCACCCAACGTATCTACAGAGGGCAGACTCAGTAGTCCAAAGGGTCTCTTACCTTTGATGGCCTGCTGAATGTAGGCTGTTGTCCCATCAGTAAGGGTCACTGCCTGTAGGCTCAAGCTCTCCATAGTGCCCTGACGACTGCTCCTCCGACATGAATCTCACTTTAATCAGCACACACTTGGAGAGTGCTGGAAACAAGAACTTTTTGGAACAGGCAAAAAATTTTCTTGTTACAAATCTTAGATAAAAAGAACATTTCAAACTATATTTTCCCCCAACACACACTCGTACTTGCACACAGAAATGGGTGGATATCAAACTAACGTTTGAGGGAAAGTTACTATAGATTAATGTGCATAATCCTTTCATGGACTGTCATGTGAATTTCTAACAGGTGGGTCAAAGCCCAATTCTGTGTATACAAATCGTGTTCATCTATGTGTCTGAACAAATCGTGTTCATCTATGTGTCTGATAATTCTGTTCTTTACTATAGTTTCAACCAATTTGCCTGGTACTGTAGTTAGGCTCACTAGCCTGGAATTGCCAGGTCGCCTCAGGAGCCTTTAAAAAACATTAGAATCGTATTAGCTACCTTTGTCATCTGGTACAGAAAAGGATTTAAATGATAGGTTACATACCCCAGTTACTAGTTCTGCAATTTCACATTTGAGTTCCTTCAGAACTCTTGAGTGAATATCAGCTGGTCCTAGTGACTTATTACTGTTTGCTTTTATGCATTGCCTTGCTTTTCTCTGTAGCTTTTATAATTTATGTTATAAGAACAATATATAGATCTGAAAGGCTTAC
This sequence comes from Mesoclemmys tuberculata, assembly GCA_007922155.1. Taxonomy (NCBI): domain Eukaryota; kingdom Metazoa; phylum Chordata; order Testudines; family Chelidae; genus Mesoclemmys; species Mesoclemmys tuberculata. Next base: position 6,116,327 of record ML677025.1, read on the forward strand.
AAATGAGATCAATATCATTATCTCCATAGCAAACTGAGGCTCAGGAAGATGAAGTGGTTTGCCAAAGGTCTCAGCAGATCAGCAGCAAAGCTGGGAATAGATCCTGGGGTTTCCTGAATCACAGCCCAGTGCTATCCACTAGGCCGCACTAACTCTTTAATAATACAATCCTATGCTTACATAGGATCTTTTCTAGCACTACAAAACAATCTTGAAAACTTTTTGGGGCCGGGATCACATCTTCTCATATGTTTGCACAGCACCTACTTCAGTGGGGCCCTGATCTGGATTGGAATCTGGGGGAGCTATTATCAAATGAAATAATCCTTTTTTACTACTATAAAGCACATTACTAAATGTACTCACACCCAAACATTATTTCACACAGCCCTAAAGTGCAACAATCTCTGTGGTAGAGCAGAGCAGCTGTTTGACAGTGCAGAACACTACATGACAGTTTAGAAAGACAGTGAATAATGCATATAGTTCATATGAGGGAATTCCAGGAGGCAGAATGGAATTACATGAATGACAATGTAACATAACCGAAGGTTAACACCCCCAACTCTCAATCAAATGCCATAAAGCTTTTAATGATCAAAAGCAGCCTGGATCTCACTTTTGCCTCATCCAACCCCCTCACCCTCAAATATCACCAGCACTTCATGTCTTCTCTGACTGCCACGTGTGCGTGCATGAGTGTGAGAATGGGGATAATACTGGAAGACAGGCATTGAGAGGGGTTTCCAACTGTTTAATTCAATTTCAAAAACCATCTTCTTTCATCATCTGGACAGACCATTCAAGCAGAGGAAGGCCATGACGTGTTTAACGTTGTGTCATCTATTTATGGGTAATCCTATCTTGACTATTTTAGCAGATGGTTGTGGTGAACGTGACAGTCTTTGTCAAGGTGTTAAACAGTGTTTGATGACGTGTTTGTTAACATGATGTAATTTTCTAATAGAAATAAGCCCAGGATGAACAAGGACAAAACAACATTTAAGGAACATAAAGTCAGTTAAGAAGATGTTTAATACAATAATTGGGGAAATTGAAACCGGAGATGAGGAATGGGCTATTACATGACGGATCTGGGGTTAAAGGAATTAGTGTCAAGGTTACAGGAAGTTAGAGATGTTGAGGGGGATCAAAAAGGGGAAGAGAGTGTGTAAATGGACTAGGAATTGGGCCATGGATAAAGCTTGGGGGTGTTGAGGATGTTTAGGAATGTTAGAAAAAAGGGCTAGTGAGACAGGGAATTTGAGTGTTACTAAAGATGGGGATGGTGTTGTTGAAGATTAAGGATGAGTCAACAGGATTCTGAGGTTTAGGCGTATTAAGGGAATTAAGAATCAGGGTGCAAGGTAATGGGATACTAGAGAGAATTAGGAATGGGAATAACAGAATTTGGGGTACTAAGGGGATTAAGAATTGGCAGTGCTGGATTGGTGTGATGGGCTGTTGAGGGGGCTAGGAATTTCAGATGACAGGAATTGGGGTACAGGGGCTGATGCTTTCATTAGGAGATGATGAGGTCTGGTTATTGAGGGGATTAGAATGGGCGAGGAGGAAAATGGGGACCAGTAATAGGTGTGAGACGACGACAGTATCACATGGCAGATTACAAAAGGGTTACTAGATGGATCAGAATGGGAATGAAAGGGATTAGGCAAGGGAGTCTGGGACAATTAGGCATGGGTCAATTGGGAGCTAGGGATATTAGCGAGACAAGGCCTGGAGAGTTTTGGCAAGAGTGCTGGGTCACGGGGCCGATATTGACGTGACATGGCCTAAAGGTGTGTGGCCTTTGGGTGAGGAGGGCTATGGGCACAAGGGTTACAGAGCGTGGGGAAATGGCGAGAGTGGTGATGATGGGAGCTAGGAGCGTGTGACGGGAGGTGATGGAGGCTGCGGTAACCGGTCCTGGGGGTATATGATGGGGATGCTGGAGCAGCAGTGGGAGATGAGGCAACAGGGCATGGGGGAGGAGTTATGGGGCCACTGAGTTGGTAGGTTGAAGACATGGGGGGCTGGGACTAGGGGATGATGGGGCTGTTACGATGATTGCAACCACAGCGGGAGCAAGGCCTTAACAGTGGCAGGGTGACAGGACCAGGGGAGTGATGGGGCCCTTGGGATGACAGGGCCTGTAGGAAGCTAGCAGGGGGCAGGGTCCAGGGAGGGGTTACTGAGGGGGCATTGGGACGACAGGGCCTGTGGGGGGCCAGCAGGTGCGGGCAGGACTCGGAGGGGGGTTAGCAGGCAGGGGGGCAGGGCCTCGGGGGTGTAATGGGGAGGCGGTGGGATGGCGGGGCGCATCGGCGGCGGCCTAGCAGGGCCGGGGGGGGTTAGCAGGGGCGGGGGGGGCTAGCAAGGGCGGGACGGGAGCTGGGGAACGGGGTCTCCTAGCGCAGGCCCGAGCCCGGGGGGAGGGGCAGCCCGCCTAGGCTAGGCGCCGCAGCCTCCCCCACCTCCCGCCGCCGGCACCCACCTGAGGAATCGGATGCCCGAGCGGGCCGAGTCCGCCGCCTAACCGCCATGCACCGGGCCCAGCGCCTAGAGCTCCGCCCCGCAACCTGCATGGCCTGGCCTCTGCCCTGGGCCTCCAGCCACGCCCCGCCGCCCATCCAGGTTCCGGGGCCGCGTAACTCCTCCCCCCGGAAGGAGAGCACTCGTCCTCGGAGCGAATTCCATCGTGCCGCCAAGGCGCATGCTCGAAAAATCAAGCGCATGCGCACTAACAGCAACGAAGCTTCTGCCCTTTTCTCAGCCTGTGCCAGGGAAGCTGACTGTCAGCAGACTGGCTTGGGGTCTCCTTAGAGAGAGAGCCCAGCACCAACCACGCCCCGTAAAGCGAGGCTTGCCTTCATGGAGGGCACTTGGGTTCACTCTAAGGGCTGCCTATGACCCTCAGGCAAAATTGCATCCTTTAAAAATGGCATCCCATTAAATGATGTCTCCCCGTCCCCTGATCCCCAGTTGATTACAAATGGTAGTGGCAAGCCGCCACATGGTTGTGGTTCATCAGGACATCTTTGTTTTTTAGCAGGCTGTCAAGTTGTAGTGAGACATGGCATTGCACGTGCCATCGGGTTGCATCAGGACGGTGTCCCTGCCCAACCACCCTCCTATTGCACAAAGGCGCCTTTCTCTTGCTGTGGGCTAGCACTTTTCAATAGCAGGCTACTGCTGCTCAGGGGCGTGTGCCACTACACTACATGAGGACAATGCTGAAGACATTACCACAGAACACTCTTGCAGCGTGATGGGCCATCAGACTGGAAAACACTGAATTCACTGGCACGCACCTGTGTTTTGTCAAATGCTAACTATGGGATAAGGGTAGGGGGCTACAGAAAACCTACATTTTATCGCTTCTCCCCGTAAGTGACTGGCATGAAGGAGAATACCTCCTTAGTCATAAATGTGTACTTCTCACTGTGAGGTCTGATGGCACATACTGTAAGAGTATGTCTACATTGCACTAAAAGACTTGCAGCTCAGCTGTGACTGGCCTGGGTTGGCTGACATAGGCTTGCAAGTCTCAGGAGTGATAGAACTGCAGTGTAGACATGATTATAGCTTGGCCTGGAGCTCAAGACCCATCCTCCTCACAGAGTCTCAGAGCCTGCGTCCCCACAAGTCTGCATCAGCTAGCCTGAGCCAGCCACCCATCTTTTATTAACTGACTCATGCTACAAAATGCCACAGCTCACTGCAAGCATTTGCGCCAATGACAGATGCAAAAAAGCGTGCAACAGTCAACCTGTTGTTTGCACGTAAAGGAAACAAAGGACGCCAGGAAGATCCGAGGCAGAAACCAGCCCCCTCTGCTCACAAGTTCATTACTGGCTGCTGCCACTAGTCCCTCAAGGATGCTGGCATGCCACACCCTGCCTCTCTCAACATGGCGCCCAAGCCGCCCCACCTCTCGCGAGACTTGCCCATATTTATAGCGCGAGCTGCGCGCCGCCGCTCTTTTCACCCGGCAGCGGTCCCGGCGGCGGCTCCAAAATGAGGTTCGTGCTGGGGGTGGACTCAATCCGGCGCCATCCACCCCCCGAACGGCGCCGGCGGCGGGCCCGCTCTCCGCATGAGGCGTGGGGGGCCCCCGGTGTGGCCATGCTGGGGAAATGAGCCCCACTGGGAGGCCGGGGGGTCTCTGCTCCTAGTCCCGGCCGGCTGCACGGCCCGTGGCCCGCTCCGAGCTACGCGCTGCAGCCGGGCCCGGCCGCGGGAGGGCGGCGAGGTGGGGGCGGGGTCCTGCCTGGCCGCCGAGGCCCCTGGCTTTGGGAGGGCGGCGGGGGAGGGTCCCTTTAGGCCTAGGCTCTTGGCTGGGTAGTGCCTGAGCTGGGGGCGGGGTGGGGCCCACCGTGCAGGGGTGCAGAGACCCGGGGTCTCCCAGCGCTGGGCAAACCTCTGCCCTGGGCAGGGCCGGGCTGGCCCTGTGAGCTCCGGGAGCCCAGGGAGGGCGAGAACAGAGCTAGGTTTTCACTGTAAACTTGGACACGCCAGTTTCATTTTGCTGACTGCTGCACCTGTCCCGGCGCCTTGTATGTGGGTTCATGGCATTGGCGGGGAGTGTTTCATTCATTCCCCCTCAATGTGGCAGGCTAACCAGCTCACCCTGGTTGCAGTTTCAGCTGTTAATGCCTTTTTGTGGGCCTGGGCTGTGAACTGGGCCATGTGAGTTTCAATTGTCATGAGGGCTGCACTAGCCCCAGACAGCTGTATTGGGGCTCACCTCATTAAAGAAGGTGTCCCCCAGAAGAATGCTGAGCTAACCTGCTCCCTGAGGGGTGGGGCTAACGTGGTTTTAGGTGCTCATGTAACCCGCAGTTGCATTCTGTCCAGAGTGATGGATGCACTTGAGCCTTTCAAGTGCCTGATTTGCTGTTTGTGCCTTTCAAATCCGCAGCAGCAAAGTTTCCCGTGACACCCTGTACGAAGCGGTGAGGGAGGTCCTGCAAGGGACTCAAGCGAAACCACGCAAGTAAGAACCCTGCTGCTTTGTGCCCTTCCCCAAATGCCAACTCCATGATTGGAAGCTTCTGGTGAAGAGGGTTGTGGCAGTGTGTCCATGCTCTGCGTCATGCCATTACAGCTTTCCCTGTCTTTTTTGCTATTCCTCCTTCATCTTGTTTTACTGGGTTCTTAAATTCTGACCTTGCCTGTTTCTTCTGTTCTTCAGGTTTGTGGAAACTGTGGAGTTGCAGATCAGTCTGAAAAACTATGACCCACAGAAGGACAAGCGTTTCTCTGGCACAGTCAGGTTGGACATCTTTCTGACCCCACCCAGCCTTCAACCTGCACCTTTCTCCCTCTGTGTACTTTGAATTTAAATGTGGTGAGCAGTTCATTAATTGCTTGAAGCAGTGGCAGGAAGGTGCAGTGCTGAATTGCCCGGGTAGTTCAGACCCCCCATCTCCAACTGGGTGTGGCTGGACGGACCCCTACCCTGGGTCTTAAAACATGAGGGGAGGTGTGGTGAGGCTTCTGTGCTGATCCCACCGACTAATTGGAGAAGCCAGATTAGAGGCTGGTGGATGAAGATTCGCAGGTAACTGTGGTAAGGTTTCAGGTTGTGGTTTTGCCAGTTCCCCTCAAGCTGTGGCGCTGGCAGTGCATAATAACTGTGTGGTGTCTTTCCCCCTTCTGACAGGCTCAAATCCACCCCACGCCCTAAATTCTCAGTCTGCGTGCTGGGGGACCAGCAACACTGTGATGAGGCCAAAGCAGTCGATATCCCTCACATGGACATAGAGGCTTTGAAGAAACTCAACAAGAACAAGAAGCTAGTGAAAAAGCTGGGTGAGCAGAATTGAGGGACTAGTGCTGCCTGTTCACATGTAGCAGTTCCTGGGGGTGTGTGGGGTACTCCTGGGTACTGACTCTGACCATTGGGGAGTTACCTCAGCACCTGGACCCCCAGCTCACTGCCTTGATAGGGGGAAGTTGTTTAAAAGTGACACAGCAACCTTAGAGAACCACACTTCAGATCTTGGAGAAAAAGTGCCCCAGTTCCTTTTGTAGTGAAGATTTTTCTAACATTAATTTGTGATGTGACAAGTGCCAGTCAGATTATTGGCTTACCACTGCTGGTATAACTTTACTGGCAAATTCTCGTGGTATACATGCACCTTCTACTGGCAAAAGTGTGCTTTATGGCAGCTCCCTGACAAAATTTAGCTGTACTGGCAAACATACCACCACACACACTTCTGGTATAACTGCATCTGGATTAGGTCATTTTTGGTATTAAATCAAAATCCCATTCCAAATATAACTAAAGCCCTAGTACATATATGCTTGCTGTATCTTGTGACTTAGTTCCAGAATCTCTGAAGATTCTGTAAATACACAGCCTTTGCTGTGAATGCTTTAATTAGTTGCTCTTAGAGAAACCTGCAAACTGCTGTGACTTGAGGAGAAAATCAGGTCCTGAATTAAGATGAGGAAAACAGCCACTTTAATGCATTGATCTTTCTTTTCCCTTAGCTAAGAAGTATGATGCCTTTCTGGCTTCAGAGTCCTTGATCAAACAGATTCCTCGTATCCTGGGACCGGGTCTGAACAAAGCTGGCAAGTTCCCATCCCTCCTCACTCACAATGAGAACATGGTGGCCAAGATTGACGAGGTCAAGTCTACCATCAAATTTCAAATGAAAAAGGTAAAAAAAGAAACCCCAAATCTAAAATATCCAACCTCAAAGCCACTTACATGGCTGACTGGCAGGTATCCTCCAGAACCTGATCTTGTGGAATGGTGGATTCCCTCAGTGCTCACTGAAGTGGGTGGGAGTTGAGGGCATTTGGCATCTTGCAGCAGATGAGCACCTTGTGTGATAAGGTTCTGATACTACAGGGATATAGCCTGGTTTCAGTTAGCCAGGAATTAGAACAGGCTTGTACTGTATAGGTCAGTGCTTGGTGGTAGCATATGCTTGGGTATTAAACCATGTAAGGGAATTCACTGCAGCTAAAGTGCGGGATTGTCTAGAGAGGTTTTTTAACTGAAGAAAAGTCACTAGAGGGAGTGGAATTGTGTAATATTAAAACATGTGGAAGATTAAATTGTATATTCATTGTTGGGCACCATGATGGTTCAAAGGGGACTCATTTGAATGTGTATGGGTAGGGTTTTGTGGCCTGCCTTGTGCAGGAGGTCAGACTAGATGATCATATTGGTCCCTTCTGACCTATGAGTCTGAGTCTGAGTCTAAATTGGGTATTGGAGCTTGGCCTGGTTATTCAGTCACTAGAAAAACTTGGTGGTTGGGGGTAAAAAGCAAGTTAGTTCCATATTTTACAATACAAAAAATGTCAGCAATTGGTATGGGAGGTTATGGGCTGGTCTGTGCAGTATGGGTTAATGCTTGGGAATAGTTATGCAGGCAAGGGCATCAGAAATGGAGCATGCAATTAGGAGTTAGTAGACTTAAGTTACTTAACCTCCTGGTGCCTTAGGTTCCCTATCTATAAAACAAGGATAATTATATTTACTGTCTGTAGAGCACTTTGCACAGAGGATGAAACATGTACATTCTGATTTTCAACAATTTTCAGTGAGGTGGTTAATCATGCATGTTAATGTATATAGAAGCCAGTTGGCAAACTTAAGTCTTCCAGCTACTAATGATGTGAACTAGAAGAGTAGATTTTGAGCTGATGAAAGTTATTCAGCTTTAGAACATCTGAATTTACAGATGGTATTTACTGTGTCCTTTGAATATGAAACACTAACAAGCCATTTGGAGTTTCTACAGTAGCATATACAGGTCAGAAGAATTGTGGCATTTTAAAACAACTTCAAAAATGGATAAATCAAATCTGTGTTGACTTAAACCCAGCCCAAGAGAAATTCCAGAGAAGTCAGGCTCTTAATGTTAACTGCTTGCAAAAAGTTTTCGGTGGCTGTATATTTAAGCTGGCACAGGGTGGTCTGTAAAGTGACCATAGTTAGCCCTCAGGGTATTAATCAAGGTTTGATCCTGCTGTTTTTAATACATTCCCTGTCCCAGTTAAGGCAATTGCTTGCAAAGTCTACACCATTAGTCAAATTACATTGCCTTCTGTGTTACCAGGTACTCTGTCTGGCTGTGGCTGTTGGCCATGTGAAAATGACAGAGGATGAGCTAGTCTACAACATTCACCTGGCCATCAACTTCCTGGTGTCCTTGCTGAAGAAGAACTGGCAGAATGTGCGTGCGTTGTACATGAAGAGCACCATGGGCAAGCCACAGCGCCTTTACTAAATTGGCAGTAATAAATGGTTTTAGAGCTAGTTGCTGTCTGTGATGTCTCACTTGCTGAGTTTGGGGGGAAATTGGATTTCAGTTTCTCACCATCTTTTACTGAGGGATCCCCACACAAGAGAGAACTAGCTTATTTTCCTCTTTAAAATGGCAGCAGCACCAGTAGAAAACCATTTCAACATGTTTTTTAAATGGGTGGGTCACTGGATTTCAAACCCTTAATGGATATAAATACACCAGGTTGAGTCCCTTCACAGTTAAAAGGGGCCAGCCACCAACTTGACAAACATCAGTGCAAATGCAGACAACATTGCTACCTTTTCCTCTGTCACAAAACAGCTACACTTCAGACAGGTGGAGAAAACTGAGGCCCTGCCCTGCCCATGTTCCTCAACTGCCTTAGAGGAGCCTCTTGAAGGCATAGAGAAAGTTAGTTTGGGGAGTGTCCAGCTTAACCCCTTGTAAAGGCTCAGCTACTGGCTATCAAGTAACCAGGCACAAGTGCAACTGAAATCTTTTCCAGGGGGTACAAATGAAGGGAAACAGACCCAGCTTGTACCTATGTGCCATAATTCAGTACCTACCTTTCCCAGGGTCTGGCTTGCTTTTCATTCAGCTCTCCTTTAGCAACAGCATACCCTGCTTGAAATAAACCTCTACCCAGCAGCCCCTGGGAGCATTAGTTAATTAGAGCCATGGCCACCACCCTCTGGTTCTAACTTCATGGGAGTAGTTCGCTTTACAACTGCTTGGAGGACTGGCTCTTTTTCCACCTTGTTAAGCTTACTCACATCTGGTGCCCGTGGCTAATACTAAGACTGTAAGAATATTGAGCAGGGATGAGGTAGGGGGTGCAGGATAAGGTGGGGAGGGGAGCTAAGCCCATTAAGCAGCAGGAGGGGGTTGTGCACACCTGGAGAGGATTAAGAATACAAGTAATACTTTAGATACTGGAGAGCAGGGAGCTAGTACACCAGCCTTGGTGTCACCAATGGAACTCCCAGCAGCTGCAAAGGCAGAGCTAGACAAAACCAAGCTGAATGAAATCTCAAAAAATAAACCTTGAAGAATCATCCTATGCTAGCATCTAAGGGAGGGCCTAGATTCAATAAGCCTTATGGTAATAAAGTTACTAAACTGTTTGCTTTACTGGAGGTTTTATCCAACAAGGTAAATAGAATAGTGCTTATGAACTTATCTAATCTCTCCCAGAAAGCAGACTCAGTTCCCACTGCTAAGACATCTTCAAAATAAGCAGCAGAACCAATTTCTAAAAGATGAACACAACACCAAGAAATTCAATTTAATAATTAAAAAAGACCATACAAAATGCAAACATTTCTTTTTACAAAGTTGAGATACAATTTTCTTAATCAAGTGCAAATAACTTTATGAACTACATCTTTTTCGTCACTTAATCATTTTGTGGGAGATGCTAAATTGTGACCCACTGCAAAAGGCAGATATAAATATTCCAACCTTTGTTTCTTTTAAATTTACATTTTGTTGCTGAAACAGTCAGTACATTGGAAAGTGGGTGATGGAGTTTTCAGGCTTTCAAACCTTTTCTATTTTCCTGCTGTAGAGCAAGGAAATGAAGCAGAGTTGGATAGTGTGGAGTAGCTGGTAAGCTCTTCCCCATAGGCCCCAAAAGGATTTTCTGAAAGGAAACCAGTCAGTGGCATGTACTGCTATGAATCAGGCCTCCAAAACTATTTTTCTGTCCCTTCTAACAGTTGTTTGCATAATAGTTTAATACAGCTATTGGAAATAAGAGTGTAGTTAGCACAGAATACCATAGATGAAGGAGAAAATAATTATTTACCTGTGGTAGTGAGCAGCAGCTGTCTGGTCTGGAACCTGCAATCCATTCATGGGAGTAATTCCATGCTTACTACTAGTGTATAGCTTACCAGTAAATGGACTCATTGAAGTCAATGGGGGCTAGTCACCAAAGCACGGCGTCTGATCTTTGCAGGACCAGGGCTGTAGACTTCAACGGGTCCTGCTGTCAAAGGGCCTGCTCATGGCACTAAGGCTGCAGGATGAGGCCCTTCTCTTATGGAGACAAAAAATTATCCAATGACCAAACGATTTCCAAAGTGCCTAGTGATTTTGAGGACTTGAAGGCCTTAAGGCCAGATTTTCAGACAGAGGGTGCTCAATACTGTATGAAAATCAGGGCACTGTGAAAGCATCCCATTAGCCACCCAAAATTACAAGATACAGATTACAAGGTGTGCTAGACAAGATAGCAGCTGCTATCCCACCAAGAGATAACCCAGCTCCCTGCCCCGTCTAGCTGCTAACAGCCATGAGAATGTATTGCATAATAAATAATGTTTATTAACAATCTGTTGCTGGTGGTGCCTCTGAGGGGCTATGTGTTTTCCAGATGTTCAAGAAAGGACGGTCCCTGCCCCAAGGAGCTCACAGTCTAAGGACACAAGCAGACAGAGGCTGAAGGAAGTGTAGCAAGAAACAGGAAATCAGTATACAAGTCAGCTCAATTCACCATGTGGCAGAAGTGGGCCTTTCAGAGAGCTTTAAGTGTTGACAGGATGAGACCACCGATATGGTACCAGGCATAAGGGGCTGCCTGGAAGAAGGCACATAGGGCGGCTGTGCTGGAAGCTGACAAATGGGCAGCCATGGGTGGGAATACTGGTGAGCAGAGAGGCACGAAGCCAGACGAGGGAGGATAAGAAGGGAGAGGCAGAGTTAGGTGGCACCTTGAACATAGAGATAAGTCTGCAGATGGAAATCCAGCAAAATGGTGCAAGCAGCATGGAAGAGTTGTTGAGTGGATGCATTTTGCATGCTGGTGAGTGGGGACGCAGGAGGCCAGAGGATGGGTATAATGAGGACCTGACACAGATCTGGAGGTGAAGACAGCAAGTAAAGAACAGCTCTTAGACTGAGGTGGAAGGAAGGGCAGGATTTAGAAATGGCGTAGATGCCTGGGGCAAGTGGAGTCAGATATTATCCCGAGGTTGCAAGCCTGAGTGATCGAGTGGGGAGGGTGTGTGCGCTGTCACTGGGGTCCAAGAGAAGATGAATGGGAGGGAAGTTTCCCTACATTCAGCTTTAGTTGATGAGACTTCCAAGAGGAGATAGAAGATGAGATGTGGTGACAGAGATTTGCAGGACATCAACACAGAGGTGATCCTTGCAGCCATTAAAGTCCAGTCGAGGTCAAAGGGAGCAGCTGGTGACCAGCTGGCGCACAGTGTCTCACATTGGACTCCCAAATGGAGGCTCCCAAGATCAATGGCCACTTTTGAAAATGCTGGCTTAAATATTTGTATTTTTCAGGGAGGCAATCGCTAGAGTTGGCCCCGGGAAGCTCTGTGATAGCAGATGTAAGGGGTGCTGTCCACAAGACAACCTCCCAAGTGAGAGGTGGCCCACGCTGTGACTAAGTTTGAGAACGCCTGAGGTAGGCGGCAGGTTTTCAAAAGTACCCAAGAGATTTAGGAGCACATTTCACTGAGAGTCAAGGGCACTTGGGCATCTCCCAAATTTTCCCAGGGACCTGGTGACTTTTTGAGGTTGAAGTAACTAAGGGTCTGATGGAGCTTTCGCCATTAGGTTCCCCGATACAGCAGTGTTCCAGCAAACTTGGGGCAGTCCTCGGAGCATGGTCAGGGCCCCCCGAATTTCTCTGCACCTCCTTCTACAGTTCTTAATTCATGCAGAACTTCTGCAAAAGTCAGTGGGGATTTTGCCTTCAGGTTTAGGCCCAATACCTAGCCCTGCTTCTTCCCAGTCTTTGGGAAACAGAAACAGACTAGCTGGTTTCTTCATGAAGTTATAAACAACCATTTGTATAGAGCAGGCAACATCTAAGTCTGGTGATATCGGCATCAGCTTACAAAAAAACTGAAGTTCACAGCAAGCACAAGAGCCAATAAACGTGAAGGGAATCTCCACTGGAATAAACTAACTTCCATGTCTTATATATCATCACTGTTCTCTCCTGGACAGAATCTGATTTATTCCACGCTTGGGATCTATGTCTGGAGTCTCATTCTTCCCGTCACAGTTTTTATGTTGCTCTAACTCCATTAACTTCAGTGAAGTTACTCCTGATTTACATGGGGGTGAATAAGAGGAGAACCAGGCTGTTAATGCCTGGAGACCTACCGACGACAAGATAAGCCTCCGTATAACTACAGCTAATAGTTATTAGCTATAGCTAATAATCTTTTACCCCAAATGACAGAAGTGCGAGAGCCTTTCGAGTAGAATTCTGAGTGCTCGTCTTCATGTTGAAGAGCGAAGGAGTGTAACTAGCAAAGACCTAGCACAAACTGACCACACAGGACACTTGTGGAGGGAAAAAGATGTGCTTTCCAGTCACCTGGGAAAGATTCAACTGATTAAGGGGGAGGGAGAAATAAAATCCTCCATGATTAAAGGAAAATCAAGTGCATTTGCCTTATTAGGGACAAATACCAGAAGAAAAGATTCCAAGGTCTGAAAACGTCATCACGCTGGGTCAACGTTAACTGAAGCCTTGGTTTGTTTTTGTTTTTCAGTTACAAAACACACATTCTCATTTCTCAGACAGGTATAAATATTGTAGTTTCTAGTAGAAAAAACTTCCCTCTAAATAATATAAAGAAGACTCAAATGATTGCACTTAATACATATGAAAAAGGTAGAAAGGACGATATCCTAGTGCACAAACATTTACTCCTGCTCTTCACATCGCTTGCTTTTCTGTCAACGAGTTACTCTTTGGCAGAGCTTGTAAGAGAGTCTGTTCTCTTGGAACAAATGTCCATGGGGGAAAGAATGAATCCATTTGAAAGGCTTCTTGTTAATTACCTTTTTTCTCCCATTCATCCAGACATTGTTCTACAAGAACGTGGCTTGGCCATGCTTTCTTCAAATGGGGAGACACCAACCCAGTTCCCCGGAGAGATGCAGATCTCCCGCCCACTGGAACCGCCATTTGCTGTGGCGCTTTTCAGTTCTGTCTTTTTCAGTTCTGTCTTTTTTTTTTTTTTTTAATATTCTTTTTTTTTAAAAAAATGTATACTTTTTTTTCCCGATCCCCTTTGCGAAGCTGTGTTGATATGTTTGGTTTTTTTTTAGACCCACAACACTGCGATAAATAAGGCATTACCTTCCACATTCAGGGCTTCCTTTGTGCTCAGGTCTTTGAGAAAAAGTCCGTTCTCGCTGCAGCAACTTTCCTTTGCTTTGGCAGCTGGAGAAAGCCCCCTGCAGGAATGAAAATACCAACTATATCCCAAGAGTGCAGGTGACTGCAGGTGTGTTTACGGCGCCTAGGAACGGAAACAGATTTGTACGCAGGTGTATAGAAATCAAGGGCCATCCAAAGAGCCACAATGACAACCAGAGTGGCTGCACTTAAGTTGCATAAAACAGAGCAGGTCGCAGCTGCTGAGAACAAATGTCACTGCCCGGGACTGCGCCTCCATAGTAAAAGAAGAAAGCATGAGATGCCTTGAGTTTACGGACCACCCCTGCTGGAGACAAAGTCACCACTGAGATGAGTTTGAAGAAAGCCAAGGAGAAATCGTTTAAAGTCATCTGCATAGTGAGAGATGGGGATTCTGTTTGTTTAAAAAGCAGTTTAGGAAAAAAAAAATCCAAAGACCATCAAATAAGAGCAAAAGAGAATTTCCTTGGCTGGAGAGCGGCCCGTGAGGTGGGTGGAAATGCCTGGGGGCTATTTGTAAGGCCTGAGGAAGCTGGAGACTTTGGAGCGGAGGAGTTTGATGAAAGAGCGCGGTAACATCTCCTTGTGTTTCTCTGTGTACTTGAAGTAGTTTTGTGGATGAGCAAGCACATCGAAGAAAGCCTTCATCAGCTTCTTGTCCTGCAAGGAAAACAAACCAAGCAGCCACATCATCTCCGGGTAAAAGCTGATACTCAACACTAAAGCACAATGAATCTGGTCTGACTGATGGTCGGTCTAAAAGATCACATTGCCTTTGTGTTTTTAATGCATGAATCCAAGGAGCTCAAATGCTTTAATTTACAGATGGGGAAACTGAGGCACAGACCATCTAAATGCCTTGTCCCAAGGGCACAGAGGGTATTAGTGGCAGAGTTGAGAATGGAACCCAAATCTCTTGACTCAGAGACCCTTGCTCTAGCCACTAGACAAGGCTGCCTCGGTCAATTTTAACTGCAGAATGTGAGCAAGCAGCTCCATAGTAAAACAACAAGAAACAGGGACAGTCCAAGGAGTGTATGCAGGTGAACGAGACAGTCTGCTGGGCATGTGGTCAGTTACAGGACCATGAGATAAGCCACTGACTTCAGTAGATGAATCCTCCTTAATTGTGGCTCCCAGGACACACCTGTGACCACTGGCAGTGCATTAAGGATGGGGCAGCACTAGAAGGGGGAGCACCCATTGTACAAAGAGGTAACACAAAGGGGAAGTGACTCGCCCGAGGTCACCAGAAGAGTTAGTAGAGCTGGGAACAGAACCCAAGAGTCCTCATTCCCAATCCCACACTCTAGCCACGGGCCCCCATTTCCTCCCTTGTTAGGAGAGCAGGGCTCTCCGATGACCTGAGGCTAAAGGAACACTCGCAAATGGCCTCACCTTTAATATTTCCTGATGGTTTTCAGAGGCGTACAGCCGGCCGTCCCGTACGATATCCTCTACGAGCTGTTCGTAATCCTCTGCAACGCCAGGCGAGAAAAGCAGTGAGGGACAAAACAGGTGGCATTGTAAGGGCGGAATTCTGGGCTCCAGAAAGCAGCGAAATTGTACTCTGCCGTGAGCTGAAATGCTTCCCTCCACACATTACTGTTTGTCTCCCGCATGCCTGGGGCCAGGGTTGTTCCCCCACCAAGCATAACGCAGATATTACCCATCACATGTACTTAGGTGTTTCAAAACTAATGGGATTGCTCTAGATCAGACAAGACACCACACACTTGGCTTAGGTTAGAATTTCCCAGACAGGTGCTGGCAGGGCTGAGGAAACTCTGAGGCCAGAAAAGCCTTAGGAGACAGGACATTACGCCAGAGAAACTTGAGGTCAGCCCTGAGGCAGAGCGACTAGCTTCTGAACTGAGCACAGGGCAGATGCAGGAGGCAGGCGTGCAGGTGGAGCCAAGGTGAGGCAGTTAACCACCCGGCAAGGTACAAAACCAGCTGGGAGAGAAAAGGCAAAGCCCACCCAGGATGAGAGAGGAGGGGCAGATTTACATTGCACTTTACAAATATTTACAGTATTAAAAATCACCATTTACCCACTGGTCCCTTCTTAAGTCTCATTTTGAACCACTTAGTTCCTTTCACTACGTCTGAATAAGTACTGTACACTGACATGCATATGTTTATGTACTGCATTCTGTTATAAGTCGGGTTCTAGCCCTGCCTAATAAGATTACCTGAGACTTCCCATTAAAAGACCCCGTTTTCAGTTGCTTATAACTTGGCCATGCTAACAGTTAGGACTGAAATTTCCCATGCCAGGTGTCTGTCTCAGGCAGTTATTTTTGGAAATTTTTTAGCCAAAACAGTTCAGCCATTTGTAAGCACAAAGCTGGGGAAAGCATGTTGTTTTGCTCATTTTAAAAAATTCTGGCAACATTTTCTCTGAAAATCTCTAGCACACTCATGCTTTGGAGCAGGGACTTCAAATCTGGCATCATCATCTTTTGTCACCCCAAATTTGGCCAAGTTACATACTGCAGTTTGCACATGTTTATAGAGACTTTTGAGTTCTTAGCAGTTAAATTCCCCAAAGATCCCTTGCAGACAGAGCACGGCCCTGCCCGGGGCAGAGTCCAGGTCTGGGCAACTGAATCGAGAGCAGGGAAATTGTCTTTCCTGAGCATTCAATGATCCCCTGCTGGGTCCAGGCACTTGTGGGAAGAATAGTAGATAATCATGTACTAAAAGACTGTACCGTAATGCACAGGCACAAAGCACCGGGTTAAAATCATACATAGGATTCAAATCCCTTTATGATGCTCAGTTAGATTTCCATGACCACATTAGCCCTGGGAACAGAAGCCAGGCGCTTGAGTCCTGCGTATTGAGCACTTACAGTGCAGTCCCACCCCTGGTCTTGCTGTGCCCTCACATAGACTTGTTCTCATGCGCCACCTGTCCTCCGCTCCCCCGCTTACCGTCGTAGGTGACGTAGGGGATCTGGAAACCTCTGGCGCTGTTGGCCTCGCTGGTTTTGAAGTTGATCCACAGCTTGCGGGACCTGGCAGTGAAGGCAATGGGTCTCTCGTACGTCTGGCACGTCTCATAGGTCGTGATAGAGGAGGGGGAAGCTGTGGAGGGGAACAGCACAGGACCAGGTGTTGCCTGGAATCGTTCAGCCAGAAACACCCAGGTCAGGACAATTTTGGGTTTGTTTCAATATTTCGGACAGGGCTGGAATCAGGAGGGAACAGGCAGGGGCCTCCTTCCTGAAGGGGTGTGTTGTGGGAACTCAGGCCAGCAGGCTCATGAGCTGCGTCTGACTGTAAGGCTCCGGTTCCACTCCTCGCTCCAGGGGCCACCTTCCTCCCACACCATCCAGTAAGATCCCCCAGCACCTGAGTGCAACTTTTTCAGAGGTGGGCACAGACTGTGGGTGGCCGGCGTCAGTCAGCTGGGGCCTGATGTTGAGAGGTGCTGAAGGCCACCGAGTTCAATTCATTCTATGGCCACTTTTGCAGACATGGAGCTGGGGCCCCTTTGCCCGATGGGACCAAGGGACGAGATTCTGACATGGCGTCAGCACCGGCTGACACGGCACAACAGCATCATATGGAAATGCCACGCCTGGCACCTAGGTTGGCAGACATTTAGCAAGCCTCAAGAGGTGCTTCCGGGCCTCACGGCACCCCAGGGATTGTTCTCACAGGGCATGGGATGGCTTCATTCTAACCAGAGCCACTGGGAAGACACCCGGATGGAGGGTGTCCAGCCACCTCGGGAGCTGCATGGCAGAGATGAACCTGCAGCTGGGCAGCCTGATTTCATTTCCTCCGTGCCCGGGGCCAGGTGCCATGAGTGATGCATAACCAAGTGCCTTTATTGATGGGCATGCACCCAGCTCTGCAGTGGGGTTAACATGGACGCCAGCACCAGGCAGTGAGTAATGTGGGGTGGGTCCACACATGGCAAACCGCAATCCCCGTAACTATTCCCCACGCACAACCCAAGGATGCAGACATCTCCCTTAGGCTGAGCGCACCAAACTCGTTCTACCTGGGACCAAACCAGAGGCGAAGGCAGCTTTGTTGGGATGCATCATGTTATCCTTCAGCACTGCCACCCGCTCCTCCACACATGCCTGCTTGATCACTTACTGGGCTCCACTGCTCCCAGAGATGTCCGCAGACCAGACAGCCTGAGAGGCGGGCAGAGCGGGTAGGGGGCTCTCATGGTATTACTCAGCATTCCCATTGCCCGGCATGGCCTCACCACAGCAATCTGTTACCTACAGTTTTTCCGCATGACCAAGACGTCCCCGCACTCGTCCTCGGACGGCAGGAAGATCTCGGGGACCACGATGAGGATCTTGCGCTTTGGGGGCGGGTTGATGTTCCAGGTGCACTGAATGTTGGCGGGGTAGTTCCCGGGGTAGTTGGGAGACTCGATGTAGCCAGTGTACTCGCCCAGCTCCCCTCCGCACTGGCGGTCTGCAAAGCAACAAGGACCAGTGGAAAACAAGCTTCCCTGACATGGGGCACTAGGCAACGATCACTGGGCAGAGGGATTGGATCAGATGATCACGGACATTCCGCTCCTGGGTGTTCGCATGGGAGTGCCCGGTTATCTGTGCCTACAGATGCACGTACGGTCACGTATGGTCACGTGTGTGCATGAGATTGTGTGCATGTCCATGCACAAGCACGGGGGTCAGCACGCAGAGCATGGCCAGGCACGGACTGGTTTCACGTGTGCAGGGGGCATACATATGAATGGACGGGTTTGTGCGTTTACAGGCAGATGAATGCACAGTTGGATGCAGCTGCCTGCGTGCGGGTGTGCATACAGGAAACAGCTAGCGGAGGTGGCCTGTTCTGGCAGGGCCCTGACTCTGACAGAGCCCTCTGTACATCATGCTAACACAGCAACTGGCAGAGCTTGCATTGTACACGCGGTGTCTGGACACAGCACTGCCCGAAAAGCGTACTTTTGCATTGCGACACGGACGTGGAGCCATCGAAGTCCGTGGTGGTGTTGCCGGGGCAGGTAATGCAGTAATTCTGGCGGAAGTCTGGCTGGTAGGTGCCCACGGCACAACGGATGCAGCGATGGACACTCGTATGGTAGTAATGGCCCGGGGAGCACTGAACTGTGGCGAGGGGAGAGGAAAACATACTGTCAGTCATCAAGCAAGGAGGCGTAAGCTCATTGAGTCACTCCCTACCCATCGAGGAGTCACAGCTCTCATATCTCAGCCAATCAGACATTTTATTCAGCAAACATGAATGATCAGAGCAGCTGCCTCCTGGTTCCCACTTCCAGCTCTGCCACACCTTTGTGGGAGAGAAGTATTTTCCCTGCTTTTCAGCTGGGGAAACATGGCCTCAGATAAGTTAGGTGACCTGCCCAAGGTCAAGCAGCCAGTCAGTGACAGAGCTGGAACTAGAACCCAGGAGTCCTGATTCCCAGCTCCCACCAACACTCCCTTGAAGCTATGTGCAACAAGAGATTTTTTTAAGTGACAAGGGTATTTCCGAGTACAGCTAGGAACTCTGGGGAAAGCACATCCAAGGCTCCTTTGAGGTTTTAGTTTAGGCTGCCGTGAACTATTCTGTTTAGAACGGTTATTCTCTCTCTCACTGGGGCTGTTACAGGCCAAACCCTGAATTTGGTCTTAACTTCAATGGTCCCCACAACCTGCCGCCCTTTAATAAGATGAGAAATCGCATCAACATGATCAGTGCCTTGCTAACTGCACAACTTGGAGAACAGACCCCCTGGTAATAAAGCTTAGCCTAACAAAAAAGGCCCAATATTACATTGCTATTATTAACCCTAATAAATACAGCAATGGCCCAAGCCACCACACAACTTCGTAACAGCAACACTGAAGTGTTGGAGTCCCTTCCTGGACAACACTGGAAAGCTCCTTTATAAGGAGATAGAGAGAAAATCAGAGCCGAGCTGGGGATGGGGTGAAGCCAGGGTTGGACTTTGCAAAATGAAAGCTTCCCACCTCGCCACCCAAGTCCCTATTGTGATGAGCCAAAGAGGCACAGGGTGAGTTTGGGAGATGTAGCAAAACTGATGCAGGCTGATTCCCGGAAGCTGAGGGGCTTGGAGCTGCCCTGCCGCCCTGCTCTCCCTTGACTGTTCCTCTTCCTGATGCAGATGGAGCTTCCGGCTTGGACATACCTTTGGTGTCGCAGTCCTGGAAGGAGAAGGCTCCTTCGTGTTTGGTGGTCAGCCCCCCACCGCAAGGGAAGCACAAAGCCCGTCCGGCTTCAGGCTGGTAGGCACCCCGGGGACATGGCTGGCAGGGTATGAAGCCATCCACTGAGTGCTGGCCGGGAGGACACTGACCTACGGCGCATTGAGAAATCAAAGAGAGCTGTGGGTCAGCGTTGCTGTAACTCAGTTTTCCTTTCACCCTGAGCTCCACCGTGTTTGACCTGTGCTGGGAGCCACGGGCAGCTCTGAGCTTCTCCTCAACTCATCGGTGCAGCCCCATTGATGGCAGGCACCATGCGGCACTCTGGAAATTACCACCTCCTTGCCACTGCTGCAGTGTGACCCCATGGCAACAGCTGCAGACGCATGAGGACCAGAACTGTTTAGCTGGATCATTATTATTTATTGCAGTAGCGCCTGGGAGCCCCAGTCGTGTATCAGGACTCCACTGTGCTAGGTGCTGTACAAACAGAACAAAGGGATGGTGTCTGTCCCCTTCTCCCTTTGAGATTCTGATCAAATGGACCTGGATCCGATCCCCCCATGGTTCTGCTCATACAAACCCACCCCCTTTTGGCTCATGACTGGGATGCATCCAAGTTTACCTGGCAGGAAGAGCAGCCCCATGCGGTCACTCCACCACACCTCCATCCTAACTGCGCTCTCGTGCTCCCTTCTCGTGTTTCTGGTCTGAACGGAGAGTCAAGGCAGAGCTCCACAGGCCTGTCTGCGTTCAGGCAAGGCAATGGCCTGTGGCGTGGAAACCCTGGACCGCGTGCCACCTGTATAATGCCTCATGCCCCGGTCTTGAACAAGAGCGGGTTGGGGCAATGCCAGGGATGAGGTCTACAATGGTTTCTCTGCAGTGTGGAATGGAAGCAGCAAGCGCCACGGCTGCACTGATCTGCTAGTGCTCCTAATCCCACCCTGCAAGGCTGAGCACACCCAAAGCCCTAGGGGATCGGAGATCAAGAGCCCCAGAATGCCACAGCTGGAAGGTGCCTCCCGGTTCCTCGGCCGTCCTCCCCGAGGCAATAAAGAGCAACACGGGAACCCAGCACCGCACCTGCACAGGTGGTGATGTTGGTTGCTCCGATGGGGCCGTAGGCATCGCTTCCTGGGCAAAGGTCACAAGACAGCTGGCCTTCTTTCTCCTGGTAGGTCCCTGGGGGGCAAGGGACACACTGCTCCATCTGGCCGTGGTAATACGTTCCCTGCAGGCAGCTAACTAAGAGAGAGGCAGACCCGTTAGGGGCACGTGTAACGAGAACCCAACCAAGCCTTCTTCGGGCTGCAGGTGAGATGGCCTCGGGGTCCCCAGCTCCACTGACAGGTCAGTGCTTCTGAAGGGAGAGCACAGGGTAACCTCACCTACTACCCATCTGCATGTGCTGCTGCCAGGACCGCTGGTGCTGGTAGCGCAGGTGGACCTGTAGCTCGGCAGTCTCAGGGCCTATAGGTTAATATGCAACTGGTCCCAAGTCCCCAGCCCCCTGGTTGCTCCCTTACCACACTTGGATCCTAGCCTCTGCTGCCCTGGTCCGCAGCTCTCCTGCCTCTCCAGGGACACGCTCAGCTTCCGTGCCACCTCATACTCCATGCCCGCGAAGCGGATCAGGAATCGCTCCTGGTTTATGGACTTCTTCAGGGCCTTGATTGCCGACTTCAGCTTCTTCTCCACCCTCTGCCGCAGGCAGTTCATGTTGCAGCTGGCTGGAGGCCAGAGAGGGGGTGGGGGAGATTATCAGCGGGGACGGGGAAAGCAGATGACCTCCTAAACTGCCCCTCATCACCCTCTTTCCTCACTGCTGCAGCGCATTGTGGTGTGGCTCCCTCGCAGGAGTGGCCAGGACAGAGGGAGCAACTTAAGCAGTAAAGAGGTATCTCCAGCTGGATTCAGGGGTTCCTCATGCCACAGCCTGGGCTGCTGCCTCCCTCTGCATTTCTGCGCTCTGGGGGTAACTATACATCCCTTTCCGCCTCCTCTTTCAGTGCCCCTCCCGGCACCCGGGATGGCTACGGCAGTAACTGTTAAAGCTGCTGGGTTGACAGCAGGAAGCCCTATGCAACGTTATCACTGGCCAGAGAACTAGAACCAGCACACAAAATAGCAAGGCAAACTTCCCGCACACCACCCCATCAGCATGCCTCATCCACATTCTGGAGAAGCCCCTTCCTGGGTTCGGGAGGGGTTCAGTTTCCATGGTCTTATTCAATCCTTGGCTTCCGGCCAGACCGCCGGGGAGGGGGCCAGTCAGTGCAAGCTGTGAGGGGGGGTTTTGTGACATGGACGCCTGCCCAGAAGGAGCTGGTCTGAGAACTGCCACGCTCATTTCACACAGGCCATGGAACAGCTGTCAGGCGGCGGAATCCTTCACTCGCTGCTGCCCGGGGAGGTGTGAAGGTAATGCTTAGCAGCACAAGGCAGATGTTATTGGAGAGTTGTTTGCTCCTTCCAAACTGCCGTGGGTTCAGCCCCAGTACATCCCAGGAAAGCCAGGGATTGTACTGCTACATGGGCTCACCTCCATCCCAGTGCATTCTGAGATAGCCAGGCCTCATACCCCATGCAGCACATCCTTGGGCCTAGCACATTCTGGGAAAGGTCGCCCTACCACCTCAAACCTACCTGCAGTCACCTCAGGCCCCATGAATCCTGGGAAACCCAGATCTTCCAGCCTGCTCCTGGGATCTCCTCCCTGCACTCTGGGAAAACCAGGCCTCCCAGCCCCACACACCCCACCCTGCATCTCCTCCGATTGAATGCACCCTGGGAAAGCCAGTCCTCCCAGTCTAGTCCCCCACCTGTGACCTCTTCCGGTTTGATTTCTGCCTCAAACTCCAGGGTGATGCGCATCACCTCCTTGCTGGGGGAGTTGCGGGCCCGGCGGCCTTTGCCCTTCTTTGCTGAATCGCACTTGAGGTTCACGAAGGTCACCTGGCAATCCGAGCAGGGGGCCACCCTGCCTGGAAGAGAGGGGGACAAAGAGTCAGCATCCTCTCCACTGCTCCCTTGGGAACCCCAACCCCAGGTGGCCAAGGGGTCCCAACAGCCACCTCCCTCCACACAGCCACAGAGGAGCTTACATGGCGGGTTGGATGGGTGTGTGCCTCACCTGGGGCCCCGGGCTTCCCTGGCTCGTCCTGTTTCCCCTTCATGCGCGGGTGCAGGTGGCACTTGGCGTCCTTGATCTTGAAGGAAGCCTTTTGTTTGATTGGAGCAGTGACCGTCTCTAAAAGAAAAGGCAGGTGCGAAATATCAGAGGCACCAGCTGAGCCTCCCACGATGGCAGCTGGGGGCAGGGGGGCAGTGAGCTTACCGACACAGTGATGGCTGCTGTTGCCAGGCCTCTGCTGGGCCCCCTGGCGAAGTACGGGCGTCCCACAGCTCACTGTGTAGCTGCTGTCAGACTCTGGGGAGGAGGAGAAAGGAGGGATTCAGAAAGAATCTGGCCTGGCTTCCAAAGTGCCGCCCCCCGTAGTCCAGGGAAGGCAGTGGGGATGCAGCACTCTCGGAAATCCGGCCCTGACTCCGAGTCAAAGCAGCTCACGTGTGCTTCGGGTGCTGATTTGACCCAACTCTTTGAACCTCCAGGGACTGGTTCATCACTAGAACACGAGGGTCAGTCCAGGCGAAGCCAGGGCCCTGGCTCAGCCGTTCAGTGGGGTTACCCAGCTGCAAAGCCTAAGATCCCGTGTACAGCCTCCTCCCCACACCTCCCCAAGATATCCCCGCCACGCCAGCTCAGGTGAAGAGAGTCCAGTCCTGCACAGGGAGAGGGAGGAACGAGCGACGGGGACAGAGCTAGGGGTCCGAGAGGCAGCAGGGAGTAAACTGGGTGGGGGTCCTGTTAGTCAGTAGGAGAATGGAGATTGCCAAGTGTGCCAGCTGTGGCTCTGACGTATGGATATATGCCCTGATCCCAAGCGCTGAGCTAGGCGTTATCCAGGCCTACATTTTGCCTGCACGGTGACATCCTGCTTCTCTAAACCTCGGCTGTGCTTTCAACTGCACGGTTATGCGGTGTGCTGGTCGGCAGCCAGCTCTGTAATGGGCAGGGAGATACCCATGCTCTTCGGTGCTCGAGAAGACCAGTGCCCTGGGTGGGAGGTGGCAGCTATGAGTTGATACCTGGCAGGAAGCGAGCCTTGGAGGTGCAAGTGAGGGAGCAGCTGTCCTTCTTGCCACTCTTGTTGCAGGTAAGCATGGCCCGGTGAGCGATGGGGTCCGTCAGGCATTTCACCAGCTCTGCAGGGCAACAAGCAGTGAGGGGTGACAACAAGCAGGGGGAGACACGGGGCTGAGCAGCCAAGCGGACGCTGCTCCGGGAACTGGGAGGGAGATGGGGGATTATAATAATGGGGCCCACAAATTTCCCTTATTTGTGAGCGCAACTGTAAAAAGCGCATGGATCATGCATGCGGACGGGAAAAGTTGCAAAGGGGAAACAGAGAGGTTGAAGTAGTACCAACATAAAGACCGCCTGATATCACTCAGGGACTGCGTTAAGATCCTGCCAGGCAAACAGAGCACCGCAAGGCTGAAAATCAATTAATCAAAATACGGGTGGGCTGGAAATGAGGCCTGATTGGTGGGCAAAACAGCGAGGGGGTGGGCTACCCCGCCCATCACTCCCTTTTGGGATCCTTAAAGAAAGAGGCTTTGGGAGACAAACTGGTGACTGGTGAGAGCTTCACCATCCTGGCTGCCATCCACATGATCTCCCGGGACCGTAGACCTTTGTCATCCTGATCCTGAGAGATGTCATGAGCAGATCAGGCCAGAGAGAGAGGGAGCCAGACGACATTGCCCCTTCCACTGGCTGAATCACCACCACCACCTGGGATGTGAGACTTCTTCTCTCCTCTCCTCTCCCTCCCAAGGTGTCCTCCTCCTTCCCCACCTTCTCTCTCCCTCTCTCTTTTTTTCCTCTTCTGTCTAATAAGAGTCTGGCTCCGCTGGCCAAGACTGTATATTTTGCAACACTGCTGGAAGCTTGTGACCAGAAAAAGGCAGCTAAAAGCAATGCTCTGGTACAAGTTTGTCAAGTCTATCCCTTGTCCCTTCTCTCGGCTGGTAATAGAAGGGGATCAATCGGGCACCACAGTGTTGCTGTGGGCTGCTAAAAACAGCTGCGGTGTCACTCCCCAGAGGCGGCTGCATGTCAGGGGCGTGTAAAAAGATTTTTATAGGTATATCTGTCAGCAAAGTGCTTTGGGATTCCCTTGAGAAGAAGGGTACTATATAGAGAACAAACAGAATTTGACCCAGGTCAGAAATAGCTGAGGAAATTCAGAGGGTGATGGACTATACCTTCTGATTGCCACTTTTCTAGGTGAGATGCCAGAATTCCCTCCACCACACCCCAAACCCTCTGTTCTCTTGAGTCCAGCAGCCCATGCGACATGGACTTGGGTCAGGAAAGGCTCCCAGGAGAGGCAGCCACATCATGAAAACCAGCCCCACTTTCTGACCTCCTGTGCTAACAGTCTCAGCAGCGTGGCCGAAGACAGACTGAGCCGGGAGCCTCAACTCCCCCGTCTCTGCCAGAAGGCACAGCACTGGGGGCAGGATGGGGATCCGGCAGGCCTGCTGCCCCCCCGAGCTGTCAAGCTGGCATCCTTAACTAGCAGTGAATTCACAAAAAAAAAGAAACTCTCTAGCTCGAAGCCGAGACGTAAAGATTTCCACCTGGCCTGGCACTTGGACCAAGAGAGGGCACTATATGCTGGCGTCAACGCACACCCCGTGGCCCGATCCAGCTCGTAAGCAGCACCCTGACGGCTGCACCCTCTCTCCACACTACGAAGCATATTTACAGCCAAATCCACCCAGATAAAATCAATCCACTAAGTCACAGCCAGGACTGAATAGAAAAAGGCAGATCTCTTTTCAAGCTGTGCTGGCGGACCTGGGTTCACCCGCTAGATGGCAGCCTGAGGCCACTGGGTTTTCTTTACTCACCTATGCAGTCCTTTTTGTTCCAGTGCAGTTTGCAGCCGGCCGGACAGGTACACTCGTAGCTGCCAGGGGTGTTTATACAACCGAACTTGCAGCCTCCTCGGTTGATGCTGCATTCATCGATGTCTGTAGGGAGCAAAGCAAGATCATTGCGGAGAACTGGAGCTGCCACGCTGAATAAAGCAAGGCAGAGGTGAACTTGCCTTTTAGAGGACACAGCAGGGAGGGGAGGCAGGATTCCTGGGTTGTTTTCCCAGTGTTCCAGTGGTTAGAGCTGGGGGGAAGAGGATGGGTGCTTGGAAGCCAAGAGTCCTGGGTTTTAATCTTGGCTCTGCCACTTGGGCCTGGTCTACACTTACCTTCAAGTCTGGCAGCTGTCAACCGGAGTTACGCGAGCTACGCAGAGTAGCTTGCATAACTCCCGTCGCCTTCAGAACGCCTCTGCTGCGCTTAGTGTCCAGGGATAGGCAGGCCTTGTTTTCCCCCCAGGTTACCTCCCTTCACCCTGTTCCCATGAACACAGGCCCCAGGATTTGGGGGTGGCTGAGGCAGCGGGGGGGGGGGGGGGGCAGGGACATGGCCACAGTGCTATTGGCTTTCCCCACACAGGTTCCAGGGGGCATCCCATGCCTGCCACTCAGGACTCTCGGGTCTCAGGGCCATGGCACCAGCCACCCACGGCTGGAGAGGTTGTGGAGATGGAGTGGGATCAGCAGCCCCATTTTACAGGTGGGCACTGAGTGATGCCATCTCGCCCTGCACGGGGCAGGCAGCCCACCCAGACCGATGGAGGATGCCACCTGCCTCCCCGACCCAGCAAAGCCTCTCGGTGCAGGGGCAGAGCAATAGGGGGCTGCAGATGGGGCTGACATGGAAACGTTTAGTAGCCGAGTTCCAAAGGCAGCTGCCAGCCAGGCCCCTCCACTCTCCCCCCCGGGCGCGTCCTCCTCCAGAAGAGGACATACAGAGCCTGAAACACAGACCACGTTTCCCCAGGCCTCTCGCAAAACAACCAGGAAGACAGACGGATAGCAGTGAACCAGGAAGGGGGAGCTTTGTCCTGGAGATGCCGCCCGTGAGCAATGCCACCCTCTGGGCTTGCCCAGCACCCCCCACGGGGATCACGAACTGGAGGGAGCACCTTCACAGCTGCGGTGGAGCTCAGCTGCTTGCTGACTCTTATGGAACCTGCTCCTCCGAGCCCCCCTCCCAGTACACCCCCACACCCGAAGGGCAGCGTCCCCTGGCTGCAGCCTGCTGTCACCCCCAGCTCTGCCCCTGCTATGCACATGCCCCCAGGATCTTGCAGCACTTCAGAGGCGGTCCAGTGAGACACGATGCTCCAAGGACCCACCTACTCCAGCGCTGGGCTACCTGGCGAGAGATGCTATGGACCCATCTCAGACTGAATGGCTAGATGGGAGAGGCAGACCAGCGATGGAGAGCAGGGACCCTGCTCCCATGCCAGTCTCAGCTCTCCCTTGGGGTCCAGGCCAGAGAGGGGATTACTGTTCTGGCTGTAGGCACGGCCAAGGTGAACTTGGCTTTTCTGACCCAGTCCCACCTTGTCAATTGCTTCATGACCTCCGTGCTGGGAACTCTGGCACTCCCACAGCCTGCTCTGCCTTTCCTTTCCAGAGGCCATCGGCTTCCCTACACCTCTTCTCATCACCCAAATGGGCTAATCTCATTAAGAATCACGTCCCCCACCACTGAAACGCATCCACCTCTGGGGTGGAAAGCAACAGCTGGGTTACAATGCACAGCAACACGGCATAAGACACACACTGGATCTGACAAACCACAGGGAGATGGGAAGGAATTTCTCAACTGGATGTGGGCACTTCCCTAGGGCTAACACGCCGACTGTTGACACAAGTGCTTGTTGGGGGGGAAGGGGGATCTATAGGAGCTAAGGCCTTGGTTTTATTTCTTATCCTAATCCTTGGCACCTCCTCCACGACCACACCCTTTGCTGTGGCAGTGGATTCAAGACTGACTCAGAGTCACCAGTACCACCCTCGTCCCAGGCTGTACCCTTGCCTTTTCTCACTAGCGAGCCACAGCGACTTCTTTCTCCACCAGCTGGCATTTCTGCAGTGCTCCACCTTCGCCCCCAGACACAGGGAATGAAAATAGCCCAGTCAGGAGGTGACCAACCCTTGGCTCAGAGAGACTAGAGCCTCCGTCTAGATTGCCACCCAGGGGCAGCTGAAGTTCGTGGCAGGATTTCCTTTTTGTTTTCAGTGTGAAATCTCTCTGTCGGTGGGGAAACCAATCACTCCGCTGGGAAGGGGGACCAGCCCGATGTGGAAAGACAAACAAAGAGAGGACCTGGAACCTCGATTCCATTTAGCAGTTTTCAATTCAACACTCACTTTGCATCCCCAATGGATTCTGCTTCCCAGTTTGTCGTCTATTTCAGCCATCCCACATGCATAGATTCATCGAGTCTGAGGCCAGAAGGGACCATTAGTTCCCCTTGTCTGACTCTCCTGTATAACAGGCCAGAGAAATTCACCCCGTTAGCCCTGTCCTGAGCTGAGCCATGTGTGTATTCCTGAGCAGCGTGACACAAACCAAGAGCTCTTCCTGACATCCTGGCCCCACTCTCTCTGCAAACTGCAGCCAACAGGCAGTCTAAGCCATCCCATGGCTTTACGAGAGGTTTTATAAACTTCCTCCCTCCAGGAACTCTTTTGGTCCCAGGGGGAGGGTCAGCACTTCCGAAACAACCGCCCCGGCCGGCACGTTGAGCGCAAGCTATGAGTGCATGCTCAGGGACAAGTGGGGCGGCGTGTCTGGGTTGGCGTGTTCGTGTGTTTGTGTCTGCATGCAAGTGGGCATGAAATCAGCCTTCCGCAAGCACGGCAAGGACTGACTGGCTAAATAAACAGAGGCAGACTGGCAATAAAGATGGAGCCAAGTTGTATTCAGTGGGTGAAATCCTGACTTCATTGAAGTCGATAGCAAAATTCCCATGGACCTCAGTGGGACCAGGATTATATTTGGGATGAACAGAGACGGGGTGTCTAAAAGGGGGGCTCTTGGATACAGGCTTTACTGTACACCCAGGTATGTAAGTTTGACAACGCTTGTCTAGCCTGCCGTGCCCATAAAGTCTAATTGAACTGAACTTCATTTACAAGGACTCCATTGAGGTCAATGGAGCGGCAGCAGTTTACGACAGCCAAGAACATGCCCCATCGTGGGCACTCGTGTTTGCTGGACACGGGAGTAGGAAGAGACTTCCCGAGTCATCGAGCGCAGTCCCCTGCTGTCACAGGATTAGATGGGTTTACAGGGAGATGCATTTGTGCTGGTTTGGGCAGGCGACTGCTGTGCACGTGCGGGGTGGGGTGGGCTGCCCATGAGGGTGTGTCCGTCGTGTGCGTGAGTGCTTCTTTGTGTCTATGCATCTGTCTTAATCCAGGTAATCTGAGGTATTTTGACATATGTAACTCACACGGAAAATTACCTCTGCAAACCACACTGATGCCATAACACGCTTGAACAAACCCCTCTGCGCTTTTCATCTTCCCTGCCATTCCCTCGGGCACAGACCTCCCCTTCCCTCACGCCCGGGAGTTATCTGATTTGTGAAACTCAGCTCAAAACCTTTTTGAAGTCCCGTCCCCCCCGCCCCAACCTGATGCCAAGAACGCTGGGGATTTTTTCCCTCTCTCCCTGAGCGGACAAGTCGCAAATCGTTCCTGACGCTTTGTTTGAAGTTGCAGACCCAACTGTCTGGCTCCCTGCACCCACTCGGTTTATGGAGCTCCATTTCCAACTATTTAGGAACGGTCAGAAAGAGAGAAATCCGCTCCTCCTTGGGATTCCCGCACACCTCACTGCTTCCAGGGGGAAGGAAAATGTGGCCACTGGAGACAGAGAGAGGCTACTGGGTATTAGCAACTGGGGCCCTGTTTTCTTTCCTATCCAAAGGGGTGAAGCCATGGGAATAGTTAGGAGAGAAACAAAAAGGCCAAGAGCGGACTGGAATACTAGGCACTCGGCTGCTCCAGAAAGGAGCGCAGGATGGGACTCCCTCACAACTGTGATCCCAGTATCCATGTCCCAAAGGTCTCTCTGCCATCCACTCCTCCTCTAGAGGAACACATGGGTGGCAGTCCCTTTCATCCAGCCCTTTCTGAACACTTGGATACTAGCCTCAAACTCCTGAGCTGGCACAATCCCGCAACACACACACACACGGTTCCCATCTCCTGCTGGGTAGCAGGAGTTTTATCCCATGTCAGAAGCAGAGGGATGGCCAGACTGGATCGATCCATCTAATCCAGGATCTCTTCTCTGACAGTGGCCATTATGAGATGCTCCAGAGGAAGGTGCAAGAAACACTGACATGAGCAGTTCTAGGATAATCTGCCCAGGACAGTTTCTTCCTGTCTCCCAACAGTCAGAGACTGGCTTTTCCCTGACGCAGGAAGCTTTAGATCACTTGTTCTTTTTAATCCTTATCCGTATCTTTCTCTGAATCCTCAGCTCTTGGCCTCGATGATAGCTTGTGGCAATGAGTTCCACCGGCTAACCAAGTATTCTATTGAGTCGTACATGTTAAAGCCTGGAAAAGCCCTATTGGGCTCCTTCTAGCCCCAGAAAACAAGGCAAGACTGTTCCATACAATTTCTTCTCCAGGGCCTTGTCTAGTCTAGTCTTGGGTAGCACAAGAGTTGGGACTCCCAGCCCTTCCCTGAGGAGATGATTCCCCTGCCAGAGAGATCCCACTGCCAAGAAGCTGGCAAATAGAAAAGTAACTGATGTTTTTTAAACAAAACAATACAGTGAACCTGCTTTAAGTCCCACAGGCAACTCCCTGGCTTCAGTGACTTCCTTACAGCGTGATCAACGTGTGCTAGGTCAGCAGATGAAGCTGGTCCCTGAAGAGGGAACTTAGTACAGCGCAGCGGGAGGCATAAAAGCAGCCCAAGAAATGGAAAGGGTGAGATTAAGGAAGGGATGACTGGAGACTTCCCCCCAAACCCTCAGATTGGTTCTCCCCTACCTCCGCAGTGGGTGAGTCCATACAGGGTGTAGCCTTTGTGACAGAGGCACTGGAAGCTCCCCGGGGTGTTGACGCAGATGTGGTCACAGGTCCTGTCGAAGGAGCACTCGTCAATATCTGGGAGGGAGGAAGAGGGAAAGGCAGAGAGCGTGAGGCCCAGCCCAGCCAGGGGGTTCGGCTCCACAGGGGTCATAAGCTCCTGGGAAACTAATACGCCCCCGGGTGAGGTCCATGCACAATTCTCTCCCACTGCTTCGGAGGGATGTCCAAGTCCAAAGCCCCACAGAGAAGCACCCAGCAGGGAATGCAGTCTACGGCAACATCTGCTCCTTTACTGTACAGGATGGGCAAGGAGCGGGCAGGAGGGCCCCAAAACACACCCCCTTCCCAGCCCCACTGAACCTCCTGAGGCCTATGCAACCCTACGCCCCCGGATGGGCTTTGCTACGCCCCTGGATGGGCTTTCGGCAGCGAACCTAGAACCTCTTCTGGCAGGAGCCTCTACTGCCAGGGCTAAAAGAGCCGACTCTGTCTCTGTCAGTCAAGGCTGTAGCAGGCTCACCAGCTGTGGCCCAGTCACCACTAGAGGGGGACAGCACCACAGTGTGTGGGTTACGCTCCCCCCCCACCGACCCCCCCACCTCTTCCCCATAGCCCAGCCTCTATGCTCCGACAGATGCTTTGCAAGACAAAGGGCTCAATCCCCAGGGTGCCGCCTAGAATGGAAAGTCTGGGGTGGGGTGGGTGAGAGCAGCTGCAAGCTTCCCAAGGCCAGGGGTCCAGGGAGATGCACTGATCAAGCATCTCCCCCCCCTCAGCCCCCAGCACAAATGGAATCCCCTGGCAGAGCCCCCACCAAGGAAGGGGCCCTGCGGGGGGCCTTGCTGAGGGAGGGTGGCACAGTCTGAAGGGGTGAACCCGGCCTGTCAGGTTTAATTTTATTTCATTGGCTTCATTAACTTAATTGCCGCGATCACATCAAACTTACAAGAACACAGAACCTGGATGGAGATGAAAGCGGTCCCAGCCCAAAGGCGCACCAACCAACCCTCCTTCCCCCGCTCCCCTGCCCACCCAAGTCCAGGCCCCGTGCACTTGGCAGGCGACGCCGCGCTCCATCACACCCCAGCGAGTCACGGCTTCAGACGCTCACCCTCCCAAATGCTGATTCAGAGAACGCCTGAGAACCTCTGCAGGGAGGGGGAGGCATAGGTACCGGCCCCCCCGCAGACTTCAGTTCAAGGCTGGCCTCATTCACAACTGAAATGAGTTGGCTGGCCTCAGACCAGATAATACTTTGCATGCTCATGGGCTGTTCAGAAGAGGATGGCAAAGCATGAGTCTCCCCCACCAAAGAGGTAAAAATTATTCCATTTTACAAATGGGTATATTGAGGCAGAAAGCGACGAGCCCACAGCAAAGCTGGGAACAGAGAACCCAGGGGTCCTGGCTCCCCATCCCCTGCCCTAACCAGTAGACAACACTCTGCCTCCTTTCTCTGCTCCAGCCAAGGCCCTAGCTGGCAGATCAAGTTGCATGAACACAGAAGAAGCTGAAAGCGGGCAGGATGGAAGTGTTCTCTCAGGGACTGGCATTTGACCCCCTCTGTGCCCACCCAGCCAGTCCCTTCCATACTTCCATGGTGAAAACAAGCTGTTCTAAATCACAGCACAATCCCAGACTGGGCAGGCCACAACCTCCACCCTTATTCATTCCCATCAGGTGGGGCACTTGGCTAAGGGCATCTCCCAGGGAAGAGGGCAGGAAGGGCATGAGGCCATGCTCTTAGTCTCATTAATGTTCCTGAGGGTCCTGGCTGCCTCTCAAAAGAAGAACAGAGCTCTGAAAAAGAAAACGGCTGGTGTGTGTACATG
Source organism: Mesoclemmys tuberculata (assembly GCA_007922155.1). Lineage (NCBI taxonomy): Eukaryota > Metazoa > Chordata > Testudines > Chelidae > Mesoclemmys > Mesoclemmys tuberculata. The sequence goes on from ML677025.1 coordinate 6,148,830, forward strand.
TGTGTGCTCTGGCCACTGAGAAAATGTCACTCCGTCCCTCAGATCCCCTGCAAGTCTTGTGTAATAAACGACTCCACTGGTCTGTAAAACCGTGACGTGTCTGAGCGTTCATCTGGGTGTTAAGATGTGAATGGGGCTGCACACAGCCCTCTGGGTTCGGAGGATATCCTGACAAAACATGTGGCTAGCACCGTGTCATCAGATCCCTTGATTTTAGCATGCATGCCGCTACCTATGTCACGGTTACATAGATACACACACTCCGCAGTAACACATGCCAAGGTGTGATAATATATCGAATGCCCGCAGGCTTTCGTGTGTCTGTTGTAAGATGTGGTCTCTGAACTGTTATCTGGCACGCCAGGTGAGCTTGTTAGCTGATTCATAGGCCAGAAGGGACAATTATGATAATTCAGTCTGACCTCCCATGTAACAAGCCAGAGAACCTCACCCAGCAATTCCTGCACCCATACTGTCGGTGGCTGGTCTCTGCTAACACAGGATCTGAATAACCCTGAGGACAGAGCCGCAGCTGGAATTTCAGTCCAGTTTCGCAGACTCAAGAGATGGGACAGAACAATGCGCTCAGAACAATGTGCAATCCTGGCCTGCTCTGCTTTGGAGACACAGGACGTTTCTGATGCTCAGACAAAGCCCTTTGTACCTGAAAAGCCAAGAGGGGTGACGTTCTCAGCATGGCGCCTTAGCCATCAGAAGCGCTCTGTGGCTAACACCTCGCCATGGGGCACACAGCACCTGTACACAGCCCCACTGGGGTAGTTTGAGCTACACTGTGTTGCTCACAGAGGACTGGGACCAAATGGGGATCCCCTGTCTCACACTGGCTCTCTAGGTGATCAGGGCCAATCCCAGCATCCTTGACCCGCTCCCAGGGCATGGGACCCAGCTGCGCAGCTCTTACCTTGACAGGTCCTTTCATTGATCAGCAGCTTGTAGCCTTTCTTACAGCTGCATTCGAAGCTGCCCACTGTGTTCCTGCAGATGTGGTCGCAACCGCCATTGTTCAGCTGGCACTCGTCGATATCTGCAGGGACGGGAGACAAAACGTCCCATGACACAGAGCAGCTGAAACCATCGATACAGGCAAGAAAGCTGTGGGCTTGTGGTTAGGTAAAGGAACCAGGTGACCAAGAAGAAAAAGGATTGTGCAGCAGTTAAGGGACTAGTCCAGCCCTCAGGAGAGCTGAGTTCAAATCCCAGCTCTGTCACGCACTCACTGTGCGATCTCTTTGTGCCTCGGTTCCCCACCGGAATCCGAGGAATAGCACTGCCTTCTCTCACTCAGCAGGGTACAGAGTGTGAGACACTCAGATGTTACAGTAATGGGAGCTGCCATTTCAGTACCTAAGCTAGTCAAAGTCAAGGGGGGGTTGTTATCGATTTCAGTGGGAGAAGGATCAGCGCTTTTGAGAAAATGATGGGCACACTGATGTTTGCCAAACTGCAGCCCCTGTGATGGGAACAGATGATACAACACAGTTGGAGGTCAGTGGTGTAGTGGCTAATGCAGGGAATCAGGATTCCTGGGTTCTGTTCCCAGCTCTGCCTCTGACTTGCGCTGTGTCCCTGGGTGAGTCACTGAACCACTGTTTCCCCATCTGTCAAATGGAGATTATAATAAACATCTAGCTCACAGGGGTGAAAGGAGAATTAATTAAAATCTGCAAAATGCTTTCATGTCCTTGGTGAAAAGCATCTGTTCTGACATAGTTACTAAGATCCCATAAAGGCGGGGTGAGGGCTCTTGGCTCTCAGATACCTTGGGAATGTAAGCATTAGAAACAGAGAGACTGAAAGAAAACAAGGAGGAAAAATCTGGAGGGGGGAAAAAATCACCTTCGAAGAACAGTAGTTTGACAAAATAAACAGAGAAATTTCTGAAGCCTCGTGACTTTTAGGCAATGAATCAGTGACACTAAAAAATAAATAATACCCCCAAATTTCCAAAGAGCCTCTATAACCTGTTAAGAGGTTGGCTTTGCTTGGGTTTGTTTTGCATTAGCCAGAAAATTTACTGCTAGGAAATGGCCTGTAAAATAGAACTGACAAACCCCAGGTAAGATCTCAAGCAGACTTTGCTCATTCGCATCCCTCCCCCACTCCCATGCCTTCAGCTCCAGGACAACAGCTGCAGCTCTCTGGGGTTGTGGCTTTACTTTTATTATTGTGAGTGAACTAGCAGTAAAACAACTTGCAATTGTAATAAAACCCCGGACACAAGGGACATGGCTCTGGGTTATGATGTTTCCCTGGAACTGCAGAATCGTAGAGGTGGTGTGCTCTGAAAAATATTTATGGAGCCACCAGGGTCTGGAATCGGACAAGCAGGTAGGTGGCTTTCAGCAGGATGGTGCTTTCCTTCTGACTATGGTCAAATACCCCAAGCTGTCAAAAGACAGAAGCCTTTTCCATTTCTGGAGCTTCACTTTCTCTCTTGGGGACTGGCCGAGTTGAGAATCTCCCGCTGAAGGGACAGCAGCACACAGTGCGCTTGTATCTGGTACCTCCAAGCGTGTGTGAGTGTGTGTGTGAGTGAGTGTGTGTGTGAGTGAGTGTGTGTGAGAGTGTGTGAGTGAGAGAGAGAGAGAGAGAGAGAGAGAGAGAGAGAGAGACCGGATCAGTCTCTTTCACTCACGACCACCCATGTGCATAACCATGTGCACAAGCATATGTGTCGGGGTTACCCCTATACCTAGAAACCTTTTTCTTTAAAATAATATTGTGAATTTGCTGCTAAGTTAAAGCACAATGGATGGATGGCCATTTGGCCAGCATTTCTGTTTCATTCCAAGCACACAGACTTGCATTTGCCTCCTACAATTCATTTTCCAGGTGCAATTTCACAGGTGAAAGTTGCTTCAGGAAACAGGGAGCACCCTTTTCAATCCAGCTGAAAACTGATCCCCCCCAGACTCCTCCCTCATCCAGATTGGCTGTCTCCCAGACAGCCCGGGCAACACAGCCTCTCCACAATTTACCTTTGCAGGACTGAGGGTGCGTATGTAATACCAGATGAATAGCACACATAAATGCCATCCAAGATCCTCAAAGCACTACAGAAACATTACAGCCATTCTGACTTTGAGATAATAGGACAATGGATCAATTTCCTTGATACCAACACGTCATGAATGAACCATTACTACTGGCAAGAATATTAATAATCATCTCAAACAGTGAATTTAGCCTCTCAACACCCTGACATAGGGCTGTGCTGTCCCACTATCAATATGAGGGATCTGGAACAGGGAGATAGTGTGTGATTTGCCCTGGAAGTCTATAGCAGACTTGGGAGCAGAATCCAGATTTTCCCAGCTCCCAGTCCTGTGATTTCATCACAAGATCAGCTTTCCCCACAATCGCCCCTAAGATGTTTCAACCCCATTTCACAGAGGGGGAAGCCAAGGTGGAGAGAACCCAAGAGAAGACCCTGCCCCTGGATTCCTGCACCCACCTCAAATAGACTCTGGGGCAAACACCCTTTGAGAGGGGAAGATCTGGATTTCAGTACGCAACCGGAAAGGATTCTGGGCAGATCCTGGCAAGAAAAAGAGTTATTAATGTGCCTTAATGGGAGGAGACAAAAGAGCCATTTAGGGGGAAATCCACACCTGGCCTAAACAGACACAATTCCCATCCGTGTCATGAGGAGCTGCACCCATTGTCTCCAAGGCTGAATTTGCCACCGAAGGGCTCAAACTAAAGTTGCTCCCAGCAGAGAATAATCCCCTTGGGGAGGGCTGCTGGCTTCACATTTCCCCACAGAAGCTGGGCTCAAAATCTGCCAGGCCCGCACTCAATGGCTTCCTACCTTTGCAGGTTTTCCTGTCCGGCTGCAGCACGAAGCCCATGGGGCAGCTGCAATGCACACCCGTGGCTGCATCATGGCACTTGCTGTCGCAGCCCCCGTTGTTCACGGCGCAGGTCTCTGCAGGGGAAGGGGAGAGAGAGAGAGAGCGGGTGAGCAATAAATGCTTTTAAAGGCCACCCCGATCTAGAAGCCAGGTGCAAACATGCTCCCTGCTGCTGCTAAGACTTGGTCATCAGCCCACTCCGACTCCAGCCTCTCTCATGGCGACGTCCAGCACCACGGACAAGATTTCGGGTAAAGGGTCTGTCTCCACTGCAGCTGGACGCGAGCCTCCCAACGCAGCTAGACAGGCTTGCGCTAGCGGGGCTCAAGCTGGGGCACTACAAATAGCAGGGTAGATGCTGTGGTTCTGGCAGAGACTCAGCCTAGCTGCCTGAGTTCAGACCCAGAGTTCTGGGCGGGTTCGAGATCCCGAGCAGCACATGAGCCAAAACATCCCCGTTGCTATTTTTGGCAGGCTAGCGCAAGTCTGAGCACTCAACCCGGGAAGTTGAGTCCCAGCTAGAGTAGACATACCCAAACAGGCCAGATTTCCAGAGGAGATGAATGCCCTCTGAAAATCCAGCCCCTTTTGGGGCATCTCAAGTTGGCATTGTGCCTGCTTATCCCTTTTTGGAAGCCTTGTCACACGCCTCAGCTGTGGTCTGAATGTAACAGCAGACCAACAAAAGCCAGGGCAGGGCTTTCTCCACGCGAAGACGACACCTACCTGTCTTTCGGGAGGAGAGACCAAATCTTCTTCCATTCAAGAAGCAACAGGCTTACGTTGCAGCAAGGGCCATTTAGGTTTCACATTAGGAACAGCTTCCTAACTATCAGGGTAATTAAGCACTGGAATAAATTACTTAGGGAGGTTGCGGAATCTCCGTCACTGGAGGTTTTTAAGAGCAGCTCAGACAAACACCTGTCAGGGATGGTCTAGTCCTGCCTTGAGTGCAGGGACTGGACTAGATGACCTCTCGAGGTCCCTTCCAGTCCTATGATTCTGACTCATAGGTAGAACAGCCACAGTCGTTAATAGCGGCACGCACACACTCTCATTCAGAATTTGGAGACCTTTTTCTCCCTGTATTAGTTGAAACCTCCCTTTGGAGGGAAGCATCGAGTTCGGCTCTTTCTATCTGGAAAGCACAGGGTCTCGGCTTGAGGTTTTCCTAAGAAAGCTGGGAAAGGGTGCAAGAGACGCACCCATCTGTTTGAGCAGCAACATCACGCATGTCGACAACACAGGGCCTGCTGCGTGACCTGCGGCTGAGCAGCCGGTAAAGGGACCAGGAGAGTGCAAAACTTTAGAGTAGGTCCTATATAAACACTGAAGAGCTGTTGCCATTGGTTGTCTTTAACGTCTCAGCAACAGAGTGGTGGATTTTCTTTTTTAATAGATACTCAGGTTCTGGAGGACAATTGCTACTAGCTTAAATTAAAATATTATTGTAGAAATTTTAAGGCATGTCAAATGTGGGGCATAAATCTACTTGGCAGCATCCCATTTAAGCATAGCATTCCTACTGCTTTGGATTTCTATCATGTCTTTCATCAGAGGGTTTCAAACCACCAGCATGTGTTAGCCTTCCCCAGATCCCGTGAGATGCATTGTCATCATTATCTGTGATATACAGATGGGTACAATGAAGGCATAATTAATGAACCCCAGGTCTCCTAGTGTGTCAATGGCAGAGCAGGAAAAAGAACCCAGGAGTCCAGGTTCCCAGGCCCCCACTCTACTCCCTAGATAACCCTCTCTCCTTCAAAGAATCTGCTCTTTAATAACATCGGACTATCTTGGTTGAAGCAGACAGGAAAGGGGAACTGGTCTGTCCTGTCAGGAGACGCTTTTTCTGTCTATTAAAACAACATGTCAGGCAGTAACACAGGTAAAAGCCAGAGCAGCTGCTCAGGAATGTTTGGAGATAAGACTTGAGATGAGATTGAGACACAGCAGTTAGCTAGGAGCTTTCAGGGAGCATGGGAACAATTTAAATCCCTGTATGAGGCCAGCTGTCAGTCCCAGGCAGTGGGAAAGTGGAGCTGGTTTGTGACTGGAAGAGGCTTCTGGCATCCCAAAAGAGTAGGCCATTGTGGTTCCCATCCAGCAAGGAACATACACATGTGCCTGTCTTTAAGCATGTTACTAGTTCCAGTCCGTGCAATGGGGTGATAAACATGCATAAAGATAGGGTGGTAAAATAAAAAGTTTTGCTAACCCACACGGGAACAGAAATGGTCTTCCCAGTTAAAGGAAATTATCATTCAAAGGGAACAGAGTTCTGGCGATGATTTAACAAATGATGCCTATGCAGTGTTTGCAACCTACACACAGCAGCACTAGACGAGAGGGTGGAACAAGAAGTGAATTTAACTAGAAACATGGGGGCCAGATTTTCAAGTGCTCAGCAGATGACAATTCTCAAAAATGCCTAAGCCCCATTTTCAAATGAGACTTCGGCCCAGATCCTCAAAGGTATTTAGATGCAATCTCCCATAGAAATCAATCGGATTTAGTTTCTGAGATCACTTGGACATATTTGAAAACGTTACCCAGCGTTCATAAACAGATTTTCAAAAGCTCTCAGTGCCCAGAAGCTCCGTCTGTGACACTGATGGACAGATTTTCAAACCAGCTCATAGCCCATGTGCTGGGCTCACACTTGGCTTCATGAATAGTTCGCTGGCACCGTAAACAGAGGTGTGGACAATGGGACTGGCCCCATGAGGTAAAAAGGACTGATCTATTTTCATTGCCCAAGCTGAATGACGTTTTGCACAATACAACCACATACACACCACATCAATGACAAAGGCTATGTTCGATTTTTTTAAATGTTAATTATTTCATGTCATCAAACTCAGCTGTTGCTGGTAACACATGAAGGGGCACTCTTTTAAAGGCAACATTTTCATCTTGCACAATGTCCCTGTGAAGCCAAAACTTCCTTTTTGTACTAACCACAAGAACAATGGTTTGAAATCCAGTAAGTTGGTAATGAAGACCAATAAAATTTCCCTTCCAGAACATTAACTGCTTGGAAGAACGAGCCATTTGGGCTCCAAGAACCTAATGTGCTAACCCGCTGAAGAAATTCATTGGAAAAGAGCAAATTCTAGATTCTCTCTCTTTGCAGGAACCACATGAAGTGTAATTGACTGAAACGCCTAACCCCTGTCTGCTGTGCTGGGGATTTGGAATTATTATTCTGTGCATGTCCTGCTGCTGCTATTTTTATGCTGTCTCATCATAAGGGAACAAAGGGACCATTCTATGAAATTAATAGCCAGTAGAGTCACAGAATGTAATACTAAGGATATATTTCGTCACCTATCTGTCTAGCCAGATGCTTACACAGCATGCAGCCAACCACTGGAACTCCCCTCTGCAGGAAAGCAGATAGTCTAATCCTATGGCTGGATAATTTTATGACCATTAATGACATCTGCAGCTATGCAAGAGCTGGAGATGAGCAAATGGTACGTCTCAGGTGATGGCTGCCATAGGAGTCAGAGCTGGGACTGAGTGGGTTTTCAGAGCAGAGGTTGGGTTTATTAGGTTCTAGCCCCCCAAAGCCCTTTTTGCCTAGTGAAGCAATCATGCGACTGTAGAGGACTGAGACATCAGGGCGACAATCCTTTAGAGGAGCAGAAAGAACATATTGCATGCCAAAATTTGATAGAGGCAGAGGACGCGTCTGTCTAGTGGCTGCCTCAGGGCCCTGGCTGCTCCTCTCACTTCAAAGTGCTTCGTTTACCTCCCTATGACCTTTATATGCAGAACTGGGAGCATCCTGTTGTATTACAGTAGGAGCTAGAAGCCTCAACCAAAGTCAGGGCCCCACTGTGCTAGACGCTGTACATGCCCACAGAAAGAGAGCATCGCATGCCCACAGAAAGAGAGCATCGCAACCCCAAAGATCTTACACCATAAACAAACAAGACAGACGAATGGGCTGGAGGGGAAACTGAGGCACGGGTTAATCCAAGTTCACATAATAAATCTTCATCAACAACTTAATTGAGGTCCAACCACTGTTCTAGCAGCTAGTACAGAAAAACCCGGTGCAGATTAATTTAACAAGGGACCAGTCAAAGTAAAAATGATGCACTGAAATTAACGCCCCTTCCTGTGTCACCAACAGCAGCCGTGGAGACAGTCGTATCTGAAAGGATTACGACTGGGATGTTCAAAGAGCCGAGGAGCTGGTTTCCAAAGCACCTAGGAGTGTTAGGCACACCTCTCCCTGAAAGTCCCCCGTTCCCGGTGAAACAGCTTGGAATGGAACTTGTGCTGCTAGCTTCCTTCAGCACTTTTCCAAACCCCGCCACGGCAGCCCCTGACTCATGAGGCACCTTTGACAATCCCAGCCTGACGTTAAACAATAACCGAATTCACATCTGACCCTTGATGCTCTGTGTCCACATGGGTGAAGGTAAGAGTCTAGTCAGCCAGATTCAGCTACCGGGAAATGCACCCCGGCAGCTACCCTCCAAGAAAACAGATCCCTCAGCTGAAGTAAACTGGCATAGCTCCACTGATTTCAATGGGGTTACACCAGGACACATCACTTGACCTTAGGAGCTTTCAAATGGCCTTTGAAATTGAGACTCAGGCTCCTAAAACAGCCAAAGCCTAATTATAGCTCTGGGTTTACCCCTGTCCTCAGCAGGAAGGGATGCACTCAAGACCTCTGGAGACAGTAATTTGCTTGCAGCCAGCAGGAGACGGGGTGTGGGATAGGAGCCATTGTTCTGCAGTGATATTAGCCCTGGGTGGCTGAGGGAATATTGCCCTCCAGACCTGGGGTGAGTAAACATGACTCACCGAACCACATAGGGCTGTGGCAAGTGCCGGCTGAATCAGTGGGGGAAGAAAGAGACAAGAGCGGCCTCCTCCTCTGCCTTCCCGCGAAAAGCTGCCATCTCACTTCCTGACCATTACACAGCAGCGGGAGCAGGCTGTAATCAGCACAGCTCACCGGCAAACAAAAAGAGCCTTATGTGTTAAAACAACGACCCAGATACTAGCACCGACTTCACCTTTTCCCTCTGCTCCATGGGATCCCTGCAGCCAACAGCTGCTCCCCACCCTCCTTTATTATTCCTGGTTGTGTCCCTGCTCTCCACTGCATTGACTTTTGGAACTATCAAGGCAAGGAAAAGAGGACAATCCTGAGCTATTTTCCTGAATTCCCTGGGCCAGCATGTGCATTTGACATGCATCTTCCAAAAGATCCTAAGAGTCGTTCTTTAAAAAGGATGTTCTTTCAATAATAAATAACGACAAACATACATCTAGATTATAAAAATTCACAGAAGGGCCCATGGTAATCAGCATGCATGGATCGTTTACCCATTACTGCAATGCAGCCACCTCTGGGGTGGAACATGACAGCTATTTAACAGTGCAAAGCAACAACGCACAACAGTTTAGGACAGGAAGTGACAAAGACTGTTGTATCCAAATGAAACTCTGAGGCAGCATGGATGTTTAGGGAGGACAGTGGGTTAACATCCCTACTCTTCTAGTACAATAAGACCTTTAATGACTGCGAATGCTTTTATGTCTCATCTGAAATCAGTTTCCAAACATGCTTTCAGGGCATATGTCTGCTTCAGAAGGGAAGGTTTCAAGAAGCTGATATTTCACCTGAAGTTACTTTTCGACCCTCTAAGTGGACTATGTTAAGATTTCAGTTAGAAATGAAAGACTCTCTGAAAGGAAATCAGACTAGTAATATTGAAGAGTCTTCATCAAGTCATACTTGGCTTCAAAGCTAGGCTTTGTAAGCTTTGACAAGAACAAAGACCAAGAGAACATTCTCCAGCATGTCATGATACGCTTGGCACTGGAATGGAAAAGATGTTGCTTTTAAACAAAACAAACACACACTCTTCTCTGCTGTGTTCACTACCCATTGCAACCTTGTGCTAACGTATGCCCACGAGTCTCGTTTTATATTGGTGTAATTCCATTGACTCCTGTCCCATATATAGAATCTGCCCTGTTGCATGTGAAATTGACCAGCAGTTATGAACACAAATTAAACCAATTACTCAATTTTCTTCATTTGAGCCAAAGAAAATGCTTAAAGTAAACCACAAGAGTGTGCAAACAAGCGAGATTTTCAAAATTCTGTCACTTTTAAACATCTACCGTGTTTCCTATAAAAAAGGTTAGGAAATTTACTTAGTGGGTAGTGTTATCTTTTAATAGATGGGGCTACACCCATTCACACCAGGACCCATCACTTGAGGTTAGGTAAGATGGGGCTTGATTTTCTCTCTTTACTTTGCACCTTCCAGTCATTTACCCCAGTGCAAGATGCGGTAAAGTGCTGCTATTTGGATCTGGTAGCATTTCACAGCCACTTCGCAAAGGTGTAAATAACACCACAAGGTTCATGGCATTGGAAAATCAGGCCCATCATCTTTAACCTCAGATTGGCCCTGTAAAGGCCTAGGTTTTATAGCCTTTCAACAGAGTATCATGCTCTCTGTGCCTCTGGAGTTAAGTGTCCACCTGTGTTTCTACTGCGCACGCCTTGATTCAGGGATTTATAATGCTGCCGTATAAATTCGGCTCACGTGGAAACAGGAAGGGTAAAACCCCCAGCACATGCTGAGGCCCAGGAAAAGAAAAAGGGGCTGATTCTGACACTCACGCTGGTGTGCCTCCGTTGGTTTCAATGCACCTACACTTGTTTTGCAATGGGAAGAGAGAGAGCAGAATCAGGCTGCCGTACAATTTATCTGGGCACTGTATGGAAGTGAAACCAACCACAAGTAGAACATCTCACAGATGGGCCCAGCGGCTAAGAGAGAAGTAGCTGCCCTCTGCCAAATGAAAGAATCCAAGGAGGAATAAAACAATTCTGGGAAAACCTTAAAAGGAAGAGCTGGCAAGGAAGGAGATTAGGCCGTATCTATGCAGAGGATCCATGCATATTTTGGCCATAAGAGACTAGATGCACTGGTTCAAACCCTCTGTGCAGATACGCAAAGATGTCATTTGCACTGGCGGAGTTCAGCCCTGCTTGAAATTGTGATAAGCCACAGTTAGTACAAGTGCATCTTACAGAGAGGCAGTGTAGCCTAGTGGGGAGCACACTGGACTAGGATTCAGAAGACCTGGACTCTATTTTTGGCTCCGCTGTTGTGCAACCTTGGACAAGTCATTTGTGTGCCCCAGGTCTCAGTTTCCCTATCTGTAAAATGGGAATAATGACACTGTCCTCCTGTCTACAGCGCTGTAAGATCAACTGGGATGCAGGGGAATACGTGCTGCAAAGCAGGATGGTCAAAAAGCGCTATATAAGAGCTAGATATTATTATGGCTATTTGTCCTGTCCATACTAGGAGTCTGTGCCAGAGTAGATAAATCCTTAGATGCTCAAGATTAACGGGCCATTAACAGCCTTGAAACCAGCGGCTGAAGGACTCGATCCTGCCACTTTCATCCGATCAGCTGTTGGATAAACTGATCCGATTCCTGCTGTGGTGCAAAAACACACCTGCTGAGATACAGTAACTGCAGAGAGACTTTAATCCAGCCTAAGGAGATAGTCACATGATTGAAAAAGTATTAACGCCAGAGCAGGTTAGGGAACTGCCCTGGCTCCTAAGCCAGGAGGAGCTGTTGAGGCTGCAGGCTCCAGCAGGCGCAAGAGAAAGCTTTTTGTCTGACATCACAGGGACTTTTCTGGATGATCCAAAGATAGCGCTGATGGGCTTTACAGGCAGGCCTATTTAAGCCTGTCTGGGAGTAAAGACAGATCACTGGGTTGCAGGGGAATGAATACGTGCTGCAAAAAATTGGGGTAAGGCTCTGCAGGGCCTCCCCTCAAAAGCAGCATTTGCTGGACTAATTGCAATCCTCTGATGACAAATCTTAACGACGGTTGTTGGTGTAATTGCAACTCTTAGGCCAAAATTATAATCTACAAATTTAACAACCAACTTCCAGGAGAAAAACATCAAAGCTCTGGGACAAGCTTTTAAAGGCCAACAGTCAGTGTGCTTGAGTGGTCACAGCAGAGGTGTTGAGCACCTGCGACTCCCATTGAAGACACGGGGCTCTACTGGTGCACAAGTCCTCTCAAAATAAGGCCTGGGGACTCCTGGATTCTAATCTTAGGAAAGTCATTTCACCGTTGGTGTGCCTCAGTTTCCCCACCTGTAGAGTGGGGGTATCATGTACCTTTGCCATGCTTTGAGATCTTCAGATGAAAGGTGCTAAGTGCAAAATACCCATGCAAAAATTCTGAGTGACCAATGAAAGCTGCCAAACGCAATGAGAAGCCACCATAACACTGTGTCTCCCATTGTGTGGGGAGCTGTTTCTATCTTAAGGACGTGTCTATTACACATGGCCAAATTTTCAAGAAGTCACTTCATTTGGACACATGCCTAGGTTTGTGCGCTTCAAACCTGTACTTTGGGGCACAAGTGGTTGGGGAACTAGCACGTGTGAAAACACTGTGTTTGAGCACCAGTTTGCACAAGCAAGACAATGGTTGTGGGCGGGAGATGGGGGAATTCAGGGGACTGGCTGGAAAAACATGACCATTTGCTTTATTTCACAGAGCCTTCATTGTGTCAGATGAGATTAGTCCAATGATTGTTAATACACTGAATCCTAGTGATGATTCGTTACATTTGGGACCCTTGTGATGTAGCAAACATTCAACCAAACCATTAGGGGAACTTTTATCCACTCAAATCGTGGGCCAAATGGATCGTTTGTGATTGGAAACAAACTCATTTGCAGACACTGAGGGGGGTTGGGTTTTGACAGCTCAACAATTCACACCAATAAATGCATCTTCCCAGATGTGAGAAGGGAGCGGAGAAGACGGAAGAAGGGAGTTCCCTCAGGAGTGCATATACCTAGAAGCAAAAGGCCAACAAAAGTGGAGAAGAGCATCAACATCTACCAAGCAGAGAATGAAATAGAAGACAGAACAGGTGCCCCGGGCTTCCAGCTAACCTTTAGACAGTGATCAAAGCTCCGCCTGGCTATAGGAACTCGCTGTTTGTAAGAGGAGAGGGCACTGGCCATCACTGATGCAGTTTCCCTCTTCAACAAACCAAGGGGGAAAAGACAGTGTTGGCCCCGTCATCCAGATGCTAACCCCTTTGGAATCCCTGAGCAGGGAGAATGCAGAGGGGATCCTCAGAAGCTGCCCATAATACTGTCTCCTTCCTTTCTTTCTGCAAACTCCTCTTTGTAAACTGGTTGCCCCAAATCACTACCATCCACTCCCCCAATTCCCACTGTGGAGGACAAGGCAGCTTCACAGAAAGCTCTTTCCAGATAGACTCTCAGCACCAGCTCCATGCCTGACACCTGAGCGCACATGCAGTCCAGCAAGACAGTACCCTGGGCAAAAGTAAGAGAGACTCTGGTGGTTTGAACTGACTATCACTGATCCTTCAGCTCAAATTCCATCATCACTTTGAAAGCCCGAGTCTTGGATTCTAGTCCTGGCACAGGCCTTCCATCGGCAGCAAACTCTTTTCTTCTCTGGGCTTGGACAGTCTCCTCATAATGGAGGTACGTGGCATCTCAGTTCACTACAGAATCACTTATAGCCCTGTCCATACTTGGCTACAGAGGCCACGACCCTGTGCCTCATGCACTAAAATGTGTTTAAATCAGAGTCAGGTTGGAGGCCGCCACTTCCCCACTGACTGTGGCGGGCCTACAATGGGGTTTAGAACTAGAGCTGAGCGAATAATGCATTTTCCAGGTTGGTGGGCAAAAACAAGCAACAACAACAACAAAAATCAGAAAAAAACTTTCATTTTGGTTCGAAACTGTATTTTTTCAGTTTTACTCACCAAAACAAAAATATGAAAAAAATTTTTTTGAGGTCAAAGAAAATGTTTCATTTGATCCAAAACAATTTTTTTGGTTTGCTTCATTCTGTTTTCTGGTGTTTACTACCCTTTTAATGATTAAAAAAAAAAAAACTAGCTAAATTTCTAAATGCACCGTCATTTCAAAACGAAAAGTCAAAATGTTTCATTTCGAAAGTATCAAATGCCATTTTGACGTCTTCAAATTTTTTGTTTTTCATTTCCTTTTTATTCAACCAAAAACTATTTGCGAAATTCAACTTGAATTCACAAATAGGCTCAGTTGCCCTAAAACTGCATTTTTGGGCAAATAAACTACAAGAGCAAAAAACTTTGCCCACATCTATTTTGAACAGGAGGCCTCAAAAACGTGATCTGGGGAGGCCGAAAATGCCGCCTGCAGCCACTTCAGTCTCCTTGGAGATCACAATTCCCACAATGCAATGCTCAATCTTGAGTAAGGCAGTGGACAAGCCACATTGCATGCTTGGACTGCTAGCTGTAGCTCTGCACTGAAAGACAAGAGAAACAAAGATCTGCTCCCCATTGTATGGAAACTGAAGAGAGGCCTTTACAGTTGCTGAGATGGTCAAAGTTTGAGTGCCCCTGCTACAGACACTAACCCTCACTTTGAAAGCTGCTTACATTTCCTGACAGCAGCACTGGCCATAAGCTCAACCAAAGCAGGCAGCTATTCGGAGCCCCACATCCCACACAACAACTGCTCCTCATAAGCCAGCCCTGTCTCTCTTTCTCCAGCTGCAGAAACAACTCATGGCCGGATCCCAGGCTAGCCTTGCTGCAGCAGGTTTAGAAGCAGCAATGGTGGGGGAGATTAGTAAGCCTCAAAGGGGGAAAGTGCATCATTAATGACCCTCTCGAGCCACATGCGCTGGGGCGGGAAGTGTGGCATGCAGTTAGGGGGATGGCTCAGAGCCCATGCCCGGTTATCCGAAGACGAGATGCAGCTATGGTTAGAACTCCTCAAAGAGATAGAGAGAGAACAAAAATATTTACCATTAGAAAACGTCTGGGGGGTAACGTGTTGCTGGAAGTGCCTCTCCCCTGTTTAACATTATAAAAAAGTGATTTAGAAACAGTGTCCAGCAAGAAGCCTGCCTTTTTAAAATGTCAATTCTTTCTCTTTCTCTGCCTCGCAGACTGGCAAAGATTTCCTCCCTTTCCCCCGCCCCGATGAGCCTAGCATGGAGGCCTGAGCACGTATCATCAAACCGCTCCGTCACTGGTCCATCACAACTCATAGCAGACTGCCGGTGTGGCCCCCTCCCACGTCCTCCGCCGCAAAGAGTCAAGGCTGGTAGGATTTTCATGCTAAAAGCTGGGGGTGAAGGGACGAAAGAGAGAGAAGTGCGAAGAGAATTCGTGTTAGTTAGTTAGTATGTAATGTGTCTCCCTCCTGTTAGATGCTACTGCAAACTAGCTCTTCGCTATTTGGGCAGCAGAGTGTTGCACACAAAACACGGAGCAGGATCAACTTCGGAGGGGACGTGTAAGGGGTTGTGAGCCACAGCAGGCATGCAAGAAAATTTGATGGAGTGTGAAGGCGGACAGTGAAGAGGATCCGAGTCCATAAGGTCTTGTCTGTATGAGAAAAGGTGCACTGGTTTGATTTAAAAATCCATGTAGTTAAACTGGTGCAGACCATCTAATGTTGAGGCACTTAAATCAGTTTAGCTTAATCCACTAATTTACCAAACTAAACCAATTTAAGCACAGGTTAAATGGGTTTAAGTGCGTCTTTGTTAAGTCGTTTGCTCTAGTTTCACTAGACCAGTTTCCAACCCATTTAATTCTGCTGGTGCAGCTTTCCTGGTAAAGGCAAGGTCTACGGCAGTCAGGGTCACGGACACACCCGCTCACTCACCCTGATGTAAATGATGCGTGACACAGGTGTAAAAGTGGTGTGAGAAAAGAATCAGGCCCCATGGGTGCAAAAGAAGAGTGTGGCAGGAAACGCAAGCAGGAGGAAGGTGGAAGGAGGAGTCAGCCCAAGTCACTCCCTGCCCGCTTTAATGTACACCCTCTGCCGGTCCTTCATCATATAGCAATTTAGACCCCTGAGCGCCCACTCACCGACATGTACCCGCCCTGGCCCATCACCTGGGAATCTGGCCCTCCTATCAGCTTTCAATCAGAAGCAAGACCAGGAGCTGTTTTCTGCCATCAGCTGCGTGGCGAATATCTCCTCAGGACAGTCCCATGCAAAGGGCCCTTGCAAGGAACCCAACCAGCCTGACAGGCTGGAGCAGATCCTGGGAGACCCAGCCCCCCAGAGCTGGGCTGCATGACGATGGGGGCTCAGGGCAGATGTGACACACAAGATGAAGTGTGAGAAAGAAGAGTCCTAGAGGGGAGGGTTCAGGAGTAGGCAGTAGGAAGATGCCTGGTGCAGGGGGTTCTAGGGAGACTGGGGCCTGATACAGATGGTTCTGGGGCATGCGTGTGTGAAGCACTTGCTGGTGGGGTTGCTCTGTGGAGGCAGAGGCCTGGCAAGGGGGTTGAGGACCTGATGAGGAGGCTGGCGCCCGAGAGCTGGCGTGAGGGGATGGGGTAAGGGAGCCCCACTTTGGCTCAGGCCTGGGAGGAGAGACTGTTGAAACAAGGACCTGCTTCCACTTTCAGCCCTGCTCTCACAGAGGGGTCTCTGGGGATCTCTTGTAGTCGCCAGGTCCATGGGCACCGGAGCTAGCACAAAGAAACGAAGCTGCAGCTGTTGCTCCCATTAAAATCAGAGGTCCCTGGGCCTTCACTACGGTCAGGATTGGCCCTGGGCCAGGCTTCAGCCTTGCTTTCCCGACAGGTACTATGTGTGGATCCCAGCCTAGTTAGACTGATACGTTGCAGCAGGCCAGAAGGAGTTGGGGGACCATTTCCCATAGCTTCGGGCCTCCTGTGGGCTGCCCAAGCCAATTCCTCACCCCTGCACAGAGGAAAAGTCAAACACGTGAGCCTGACCCAAGGACCAGGAACTCTGCTGGCAGCACAGAGAAAGCGAGCGTTTGGGCAGTGCTTCTCCCAAACATACACGGCCCATGTGGAACTGATTATCTCACAGGGATGGAGAGGTGATGAGAGACAATCAAAGCATCTGAGCAAAGGACTTAATGAGAAACAAACGCCAGAGGCAGGCGAGACTGAGTGAAGGGGCTGGGACGGAGCCCAAGAGATGAGGAAGGTGAAGAGGGAAACAGAGGAGGGCGATCTGCTCCCAGCTGCATCAGCTCTTCAGTTCTCTGTAGCACTCAGTATGGGGAAAATCCTAACCGGTGCCCTGGACCTCACTCTGCCACCAGAATTTGCCCAACATGTCCACATGGGAGAAATCAGGGGTGGGGAAGGACTGATAGTCTCTTGCATCTAAGCAGGGAGCAAAGACCTTGTGCTTCCACATCTTGTAGATGCACCAGGAAACGCTGACTGCTGACCCCAGCCCCCCATGGCGTTACATCCATGCCCCTTCCTGCCTTAGAACATCGTGTAACATCTTACAGCTGCTCAAGCCAATGGCACTGATACGAACGTCATACAGCTATCTTGGGCACGGGTCTGCACTCCCCAGGTGCTCCCTGCTGGGGTAACCAGGGAGCAGACAGGAGCCTTGGGGAAAGAGCAGGACCTCTAAGGGAGGCAGATGTGCCTATAATATGTTTGTCTCATTATGGCCAACAGAACGAGTGGTATGAGGTAAGATGGGGAAGTCCAGCTGCAGATGATTTGTCAAGCCAATTCAGGGCTGCCCAATGAGTTTTTGGAGTGGTTCAGGGAGATCAGTAATGAGATATGGAGCCTTTCATGACTAAGTTACTGACTTGAACCAAAAGGCCATCGTTATCTGCGATTTGGTCAGTTCCCCCATCCCATACAAAATAAGTCGGATGTGTCTCAGCCTATGGGCAGATGTCCATGCCATAAAACGCACTGCCACAGGGGGCACCAATGGGCCTCCGGGCTGGCAAGTCGAAACAGTGATTGAATTCATGCTGCTCTGCCTGGCAAGACCCCAGGATAATACAGAGGGCAGAAGGGATGTGTGAACAATTGCACCCCTCTATTCATACCCTAACACACTATTGTAATAAACTTTGTACAAAATATGCCTTGTGAGGTATAGTTTGAAAACGAATAACTCACTTGTCAATAGTACCATGGTGAAATGTACCTACAACACTGTGTTAAACTATGAAATCCCCCCTGTATAATGTTAAAGGCACATGTTCAAACTCACATAGCATCAATTAAGGCACAACTGGCCAAGCAGATCTTAAACAAAGGGAGGTGTGGTTGCATATAAGCTGTAAACAGAGGCCCCAGAAGCAAAAGAGAAAAGAAAGAAGAAAATACGCATCTCAGCACACACAGGTGAAAGAAAACAGAGGTAGTAACTTTTCTCTCTAGACTCCACGTCTTTTTCTGCTCAGCTGGATAGAATTTTATGAAAGGGGCTGAACTACCAAAGCGAGGGGCCAACACCCCAGGGTCTCTCTCCCCGTCCATCTCCGTCTTTGCACCGCAGAAGACAAAAATAACAGCCTTGGACTTTAGGGGAGGGATCCTGACCTTAAGATTTTGGTCAGTAATGCTGTTGGAAGGATGGAAGTAAGGACTTCCCCTTAAATCAGGTAGAGTTTGTTAAGCTGGGCATTCGGAAGCATTTGCTCTTTCTTTTTCTTGTAACTATTTCTGACTTTAAGCCTCATTACTTGTACTCACTTAAAATTCTACCTTCTTCGATTGTTTGATCCCATCCGGTGTGTTTAAGTTACGTTTGCCTGGGTAACTCCATTTAAGGTAGCAAGTTCTTGTGCGTTGTTCCCTTAAAGGGACAATGGACCTAGTATGTCTGGACTGTCCCAGAGAGGGCTGGATAGCACAGGACATATGTTTTGGGGGGGAAATCCGGGCCTGGGAGTGTGTTGGAGTCACCCTGCAGTAGTAACCAAGGCTGGTTAGAGTGTGACTGGCAACCCCAGTTACACACAGACACTCAGGGTGTGCCCTGCATGCTGGTGGCTGTGAGCCATTCAGGGGGGGAGCTACCGCAGCAAGTCATTGCAGGGCAGTCAAGGTTACAGGTCAGGTGACGACAGTCCCTCGCTGGTCTGGATTACCCTTACCCCCCACCTCCAGCGTGTCACAGGAGGCTCTTCCAACAAACTGCCCAAGCATGGCAAGGCCCAGAGGAGGAGAAGGATAAAGCAGCCTGGTAAAGGGGCTCTCTGTATGAAAGACGGGACAAGACCTAACCACATGCAAGGTCCCTCTATATTCAGCGTCAGACCCTGCCTCATGTCCGATGGTTCTATTCATTGCTGAAGTGACTTCCCCTCTGGCTAAGTCCCTAAGTCCACCCCAACGAATCCAAACCAACACAAATCCAGATCTTTTGCCCCAGACTCTTGCACTGGGCTCATCCCTCCCTCTGAAGGTCTGTCCTCCTTCACTCATCTTCCGGCCCACCTTGGGGCTAATCAGCCCCGTCATCCTCCCCTCGTGAGCAGCAGACGTCTCTAGATAGCTGCAGAGTGGGAGCCCACACCCACCTTCCACTCTGGGTTCTCAGCCAGACTCTCTCACTCCCATACTCCAAAGCTGCCCTGTCTTCTTCCTAAGGCACCTTCCTATACGGCTAGCCCTCCTGCTCGTTAAAGAGCACGGACTCACTCTTGTCTCCCCAGAGTCCCTTGGTCAGCGCTGCCAGTCTGACCCAAGGCAGGCCTGCCCCTTTGTCACTCCTCTTCTCTGCGTGGGGAATCAAACCAAGCCTGGTGGGTGCAGTCGAGCCCCAGCTGCCTTCAAGGGCAACTCACCCGGTGACCCCAGACCAATTAATCCACTGGCAGTCCCCCCAAGAGAAGATGCGCCAGATAGGAAACCGATACAAACTGGAGTTCACACACTTTGGGATTCCCGGTGATCCACAAGCCACACAGCTGGAGACATGAGAACACAAGATGTGCCATGCCCCATCAGATCTGTGCTCCATCGAGTCTAGTACCCATGCATCAGAAGACAGCAAAAATCCACCACGCATCAGTGGCTCTTCCATTCTGCAGATGTTTTGTCAGAGCAAGATCCCTTCACAGACCATCTGTTCTCCCAACCTCCAAATCCCGTCACGAGTGGCTCATTCCGCCGACCACCGCTGCTCTCTGCAATGTACCTGCTCAGTAGCAATGGCATCACTTCAAGGTGCCTGGGAAGGTGGTGGGGGACGTTCCTCCTTCCTAGTCTCTGGCCTCCTGCACATCTGAGTCCACCTCAGATGCCAGGAGCACCCCATAAGCCATTGGGCTGGTTCCTGCAGCGCCTCCTTTGAAGCAACACGGGAGCAAGGGCAAAGGATTCTGGGAGCATCTGAGGAGGACCGGTTGCAAATGGCTTAGTGTGAGGTCACCGCAAGATAAAACTCGAGAACCACGGCCCTAAAAGCCAAACTACGTTTCGTTATCCCACTCCAATCGTATTTCTTGCTGACTCATGGCTCTTGCTTCCAAGCTGCCAGCTGCATTATGCTCCATCCCAGATCCAGACACACACACACACACTCTCTCTCTCCTTCTCTCTTCCCCTGCATCCACTAACAGCCTAATACAAAGGGGCTGCAGACGCTTCTTTGGATTCCAAATATCAGCCAGCCACAGCCAGATGGAGTAAAACCAAGGGGGCTGCAGCACAATGAGAGCAGAGGAAAGGGAAGCTATGGAGTGGGGAGATCAGCAATTGGTAGCAGCGTACAGAGCCTTTTACCTCCAGGCTGCTAGTTCAAATCCAGGCCCTCCAGCAAGCAAGGGCCGTGAAGTGGCCCATACACGAAGTGTTGGTCCATTCCTAATGGACAAAAAAATGATCAACCTCACGAACCCCAGCTCTCCTCACTGGCAGCCTCGGCAAAGGAGCCGAACACTGACGAAGCCACGCAGACTGACCTCTCCTCTCAGCCTTAGAGGGGACCCTGCTGGGCAGGGACACAGTGGTGGGGCGGCCTGAGGGAAGGCTGCCCTGGAAAAACCGTCAGGCTGCAGGGCTTGCTAAAAGCTCACCAGAGGGAGAAAACAGCCGAGGAGGAAAACTAGAAAACCTGTGTTATACGGCGGCGCAGAGGCAGCACTGCCATGTCTGGGGAGCATGCTGTATTGCAATGCGGCGGCAGCACCAGCCCATTCGGGAAGCATGCTATATTGCAATGTGGAGGCGGTGCTGGCGCAGCGAGGGGGGCGTGCTATCTCGCAATGCGGAAGCTGCACCGCACCAGCGAGGCAGAGGAGCGTACTACATTGCAATGCAGAGGCAACGCTGGTGCGTCTGGGGAGCGTGCTCTCTTGCAATGTGGGGAGCACAAACCATGCCTCGGGGGAGCAAGTTACCAGGGTGACACACACCTCCAGCAGCGACAGTGCATCTCACTGACACGTTTCTTCCGTACGGAGCCACGCAGCCCCAAGCGCGGCGTCTAAACCCAGAACTGCGGGCCTGTTGCTTTTCTCTGGTGTCTCTAGCAGCGATAGAACGAGCCCCTCCCATCGTGTGTGAGGCTGACCTGACCCAGGGCGCTGCAGAGCACTTTAATCGAAGGGTGGGGTGGGTTTTGTGGTTCTTGAAAAGGCTGCTTTAGAGAATAAACATAAATACATAAGGTCATCGGCCTCCCCTCCCCCGCTCCTGGAGACATGGTGGCAGCCATTAGGGCTGGCCCCGGCTCTGCTCCGAGGCATGTTCCTCATTATCTGCATTTTTAAAAGCAGCCATAAAAAGCAGAAAAATGAAAAACACTGGCCGCGGCCTAATGAAACTGTCATCCGAAGGCAGCGATCGCACTTCCTGCCGGGTGGTACGGTCTGCAGGAGACCTGGACGAGGGAGCGTGCTCCCGGCAGCCCTTCAAACGCACCGCATTCAATTTCAAAGCTCGCGGCCTGGGTAGCAGGTTTGCACTCCCCTCACTGGAAACTTTATTCCCCTGGAAATGATGAGATATTTCAGAGGAAATGGAGAAGGCGCGGGGGAGAGGTGGGAAGCTGGAGGGAGCAGGGAGACTGTTTGCTGAGACCCTGCCATAAAACAAAAAAGGGCAGCTATAAATATCCAAGCAGGTACCTAAGCCTCTTGCCTGACTATAAATCTGTCGGACAGGCATCCCGGTGGGGAAGGCAAGATTGGCTGCCTGTTCAGAACCGAGGGCGTCACAACCCCGCAGTGTTTGCAAAGGAGGCAGCTGCAGCGAAGGGACTCCGACCCATTCTGACGCTACAAGTCATGCCAGGCTAGAGCCTGCCCTCACGCGTATCCATCAGCAAAGCCAGGTGTGACCAAGGGCAGGGTGCGGCTACTTGCGGATACAGGACAAGACAAAGGGCCTGTCTGAATGCTGGAATCCGTATCCCACTAAGAAGCTGGCCCAGTCTGAAAGCCATGCTAGGTTCCCAAACTCATTTTCCTGCAGGAGAAAGCAGTGGCAGAGGGGTTGCAGTGAACAAGACCCCATGGTCTGAGTCCACGGTGGGGCACGAGCATCTAATCAGGACTGGGGTGCCCTGTGTTACCACTAAAATGCATCAGCGCTGCATTTAATTTCATACATGGGGGTGACTTAGGGCAGATAAAATACGAGGACTGAATCAAACAGGAAAATGTTTTCTAAGGGGCTGGGTAAATACGAAAGGAGATTCTTTGGCCAAGGTTTTCAGAAGTGACTAGTGATTTTGGGGCTCACCTTAAATGTCTGAACACTGAGACCCTCTAAAAATGAGGCCCCTTTAAGGTGCCACAAACTGTGTGTCCTAAATCACTAAACGCTTTTGGAAATCTTGACCCTTTCTCCTTTATCGTAACATTATACTGAAGTCTTGTACAGGCCTCAAATGAGCACCTCAAAACACGAGTTAGACATTAAAGAATTAGGCTCCAGTGCTCTGGGAGGTAGGTATTTATTCCTTTTCTACCCGTGGACAAACAGAAGAACCTACCGCTGAAATGATTTTCCTCAGGTTACAGTGAGTGAATGGCAGAGCTAGGAATGGCACCCAGTTCTCAACTCTAGCCACTGGACTTCCCAACCATGGAAGAAATGATTAGGCCTGGATGGATGGAAGGAGCCTTGCCTGACTTGAGCACAGCTCTATCCACAAGAAAATGCACGTGAATATTTAGGAATATTTGGAAAAACTGAACGTATTTACAAAGATATTGAAGCACCTAAAGATGCAAATAGGGTCCCAGTGGGAATTACTAAGCACTAAGCAGGTTAGGTGACTAAGAGCTATTGAAGTCAATGGCAATTACACACCTAATTCGACTAGGCAGCTATATACATCTTTAGGCACCTAAAAAGTCCTTGAAAAATCTGGCCCCTAATCCATTTCCCAATTAAGTCCATAGAAAAACACCTACTGATTTCAACAGGAGAAAGATTTCCTCAAGGGAATCTGCAATCAAATTTGCCATACCACTGGCAATTTTTTTTTTCAGTAGAAAACTGAAGAGCTGCCACAAGAGTGGAAAACGCAAATATGACACTGAACTTCAAAGGAAGTCGAGGGCGACCCTACAGTGACTGCCCCGTTAGTTTAATTTTTATTCCTAGTATAACTAATAAGGGGGAAAAAACATCACTAAACTTCTGGAAAATAATGAAAACTTGAGCAATAAGCAACAATGGTTTATAAAGACTAGATCTGGCAGGCAAACTCAATTGCACTTCTTTTGTTAGAGTAACACAGCTGTGATTGGAAAGTGGAAGGTAGAGAGACTGAGGAGGCGCTGAAGGGCCATGGATAAAGGGTAATAAAGAGCATCAAAGCAAGGGGAGATACCACAGAGACCCTTGTCATTAATTATTATTTATCGTTTGTGTTGTGGTAGCATCTAGGAGCAAAAACAAAAAGACAGTCCCTGTCCCGGAGAGCTTAGGTCCAGTCTAGTTGAATATCTTCGTTAATGACACAGAACCATTCATTACATTTACAGAAAATTCTATATTGGAGGGAGGACAGAGAAATACAATCGGGGCACTAACTTCCAAAACACAGATATACAATGGAAGGGAGAGACAAGAGAAGCAGCAGGGCTGGGAGAGGTCTAGGGATCCTAGTGGACAGTAATTTAGACAGGCATTTTTAGTGCAACAGGACCACACAAAAAAGCCTGAAGTAGTTTGAGGGTGCATAGGTAGAGACATCACATCTCAGAGCAGGGAGGCACTAGTCCTTCTCCATGGGAGCAATCCTGCTCTGACTGAAGCTAATGGGAGCTTTGCCAGTGATCTCAAAGGGTGTTAGAACAGGATCTATTTGGCTGTGGTGAAAGAGGGGATAAATACACTGGTACCAGAAAGATACAGACAAACTGCAGGGGGCGCAGTGGACAGTAACACACCTTCAGAAGGATAAAAGGGGGAGAGATTAATAGAAGGAAATACAAAGACATTTGTTCACTGAAATCTAAGGGGGAACCGGATAACCGGACGCAAATATCTGGAAACACCAAGCAAGGACTCAGATTATTCAGGGAGGAGAAAATGGGTAGAATCAGGTGTAATGTGATGAAATTAAGGAAGGGAAAACTTGGGGTCTGAGCATCAGGAAAGTTCCTGGCAGTGAGATCTCTGAGGGTGGGGAAATGTTGCCCCTCCCCTGTGGTCAGGGATGGGAACCCTCTTGCTTTGGAACTCGTAAAGTTAGATTGGACAAATCACTCATGTGCAACAGGGAATAATCTCCCAGGCCAAGGAGAGGGATGGGTTTGGCTTTCCCAGTGCTAACTTGTACGATGAAACTGCCTCATGGAAATGTGTGCAGGGTATTTTCTGTGTATGCACAGCAGGGGCCAGAGGAGCTAATTCTCTCTGTTGCTTTTAATTCCTTTTTTATTTTGCAGTAAGAGCTAATATGTTTACAGCAATTTGTGGACTTAATCACTTCCCAAATGTAACATTTTTTTAAATCAAATCAGCTGTTAAGCTGCACAAGCATCTGAAACTAGTAAAACTTCTATCTCTGTTTGATGTTTTACAATTTGAAAACACACAGAGAAAAAAGCCAATTTGGGGGGTTGTTGGGTTTTGTTTTTTCATTTTTCAAGGCAACTGTTGTTGGACTGAGACCTTATGGTGCCAAGTTCCCACTTGGAAGAAACTCACATCCAAATCTTACCACCCCCCCTCCCCCCCAAGCCTTCCCCAGCAACTATAGGATAACTATGCAAGGGAAGATAACAGCTAACCCAGTGCAAAGCTTCAGACTCCTCACTGAAAGCATTCAAATTTTTTTCCCAGAGAACTCTCCCATGTTTCTGCTTGAAAATGTATGAGTGTGAGTACAGGACCGGGTGTGCACGTGCAACTATCCATGTGACCATGTGCATGAGAGCATGGTGAATGAATGCATGTGCACCCCAGACAGCTGTCTGCAATTACACTACATGCTATCCCATCATGTAATATATAGAGATCTAGGTATTAATTACAAAGGACACCCTTGCTAGATTACTCTGTAGCATATTCAAACATTCTGACTCCAATTCTGCCCCAGCTCTATTAAGCAACCAATTTTTGTTGATTCATTTGAGCTAAAGAAGACTCTCCATTACCTGTCACCAGTACAGGGCTTATGATGTACAGCTGAGCAGTTGGATTCCATCCAGCAGAAGGCAGCAGTACATACACACTCGTGCATGCGCAGGCCCAGAGCCAACTGTTTGGCTGTGCAGAGAATAAAACTTTCACAGCAATGCTGATCATCTCCGTACAGCTCTGGATCCCAGGCCGGTGAGTGTTACAGTTAGGTAGAAGAGGGAGCATTCAATGAATTTCAGAGGAGACTGGGGCAGCAGCCTCATAAGCAGATAGCCTTAATGCTAGAGCACTGAAATCCACAGCCCAGCAAGAGCGCGCACGCACACGCACACACAGGTGTGATCTAAGCTGCAGCTTTCACCTACCTATGCACGTTTTGCCATCAGCATGCAGCACAAACTTCACATGGCAGCCGCACTTGGGCCCTTGGTCTGTATCGTCACACGTGTGTTGGCACCCTCCGTTCCCATAGTTGCAGGTCACTGAAGGGGGCAAAGAACCCACAGTCAAGAAGTCGGCAACAGCTTAGAGCACACGCGCCCGTGGTCCAGAATGCACAGGAGCCGGGGGACGCAGGCTGCCTGGAGATGTTCCCTCTATGCCAGCGTCCCACCTCTGGCCACACTGAATCAGGCTAAGCTCTCCATTTAGCCAGCTGTTTGGAGCAGGTCACTGGTCCAGCTGACTCAATAGCCTGATGTTCAAGCCATGTAACTCATCTGTAAGGATGTGATAAAGGCATTCAATCCCTAGGGCCCCTTCTGTCTCTGGCCTTCCTTCCCAACCGTGGCAGTTTTTGTCACGTGGACACTTGCCGACTGGGAACGGGACTGAGACTCAACTCCCCAGTTCCTTTCACACTGGCCGACACACCATCCCATGGTAGCGAATTTCATTTAACAGCCAACGGGGCCAGGTTTGAACTGGCGTCCTAGTGGTGGAAGACTGAGCACTGCGTGAGAAAACCCGCCGAGGTGAGGCGAAAGGAATGAATGGCTCTAGAGTTAGTCAGATCTAGATCCTGTCACCCTAGATTGCAAGTTCAGATCCAGCCTAGGGTCAAGATTTTCAGAAGTGACCAGTGATTTTGGCTGCCTGACCTTAAAAGGCCTGAATATCAGAAAGCGCTGAAGACTCGCCCATGAAAATCAGTACCCATTCAGGTACCCCAAATTGGGCTCCCAAAACTGAGTTAGTTGTGAAAATCTTGGCCCAGACTGGTAGTGCAATTCATTTCCATTTAAGCACTACTTGGTGAACAATCCCTTAGACAATTCAAAGGGGAAGTAGGAAGCTGGCACTGTGGCCAAGTGGTGGATTTCCTCCCTGTGGTGCTGGAGATACCAAGTGCAAATCCCCAGGAAACCCTAGCAGCAGAAATGAAAACAACAGTTATTAGCTGGGGATTCTCTGGCCTGTTATGCAAAAGGAAGAAGAGCACAGTGGTCCCACTGGGGCGTAGAATCTATAGGAACGTGAACCGACAGGACAGTCCCAAATACACAGAACAACAGGTCTTAGACCTAAGACTGCTCAGGGAGACCTTTGATGGTTTAAACTTAAAATTTATGAAAGGACTTAAAATTCAGGGTTTGCAGGAATTTTTTGGCTGAGATGTAATTCTGCCTCGTCTATTTAGATGCCCAATCCCCATCCCCTAGGCAGCTGGGAAATCTCAGACATAATCTTTGAAAGAAATCCTCATCCGGCATTTCTAAGTCTCTGACTTTTCCCTGCGGAAATCTTGATGGAATGAGCTACCGGGGGGCATCTTGCATCTTTCCCATAGGCATCTAGTACTTGCCGCTGTCAGAAACTGGGCTAGATGGGCCATTGATGTGGTGTAGCATGGCAATGTTTAGTCATTAATAAAAAAAACTTTGTTACTGGGAATGCATGGGATTTTCAAAAACTCCGACGTCACTTCGGTCCTTTGAAAATCCTGCCTGACGTCCTCAAGGAGGCACGTTGCTCTTTTAACTTAGTCCAGAGTGAGAATCGGCTTGTTGGATTCAAACTCCATTTCATCCTTGCTGCTGAGAGCAAATAAAATAACAATCAAATAAATAAAAGATTTTTTTTTTTTAAATTCAAATCTTGGCAGCACCACTGAATTCCTGGACTGAGATGAGAGGGGCTGACAACACTAAGTCCCCGGGGGATGATTCTTGTGGTTTTCTGGTGCTAATCACAGTCTCTGGGCTAGGGTGAGATAATATTCTACTTTAAGAATAAGACTGATCAGACAGCAGGGTTGGCCCTGGTGTAAGCCCATGAAGTGCAATGACCTGAAATCCATGCAGTGCTATACCACTGGCGACTCCGGTCCGTCATCTCTGCAGCTCTATCAAGAGGGAGCAATTGGATTTCGTAAAGATATCCCTGGGGGATGCTGAGTCTCTGGGACCCCATTTCAATTACTCCTGCATTATCTGGGGCTCACCTCAACCTGTCCAGGCAGAGGCCTGCACCCACAGACACAAGGGCCCATGCAAACCACTGGAAAGCAGGGCAGGCAGGCAGAGACATCTATTAACAGATGCTGCCATGGGCAGTTAAGGAGGCTGGCTGGAGACATGGCCCTTAAACCTCAGAAAAATCAACCCACTGGGGAACTGGGTGTTATTAAGCCTGGATTAGGAGCCATGAAGAGGAGAGTCAGGACTCCTGGCTTTCAGCTCCAAAATGGTTATGTGGTCTGAATGGTTAGAGCAGGGAGGCAAGGAATGGGCATCAGGACTCCTGGGTTTTTCAGCTGGCTCTGGGCAGTCTAGAGCTTAAAGCAGGGTGACTGGGAAGCAGGGATCTGGGTCTTTGGGAGAGCAGCGTTGTCCAGTGCTTAGAGGAGGAAAGGGCACCAAGATTCTCGAGTCGAGCGCTTAATGCAGGAAATTTGGGTACATTTCCTTGGGTAGGTGGCCTAGAACCGGGGGTGGGAGTCTGGAGAGCCACTTGTCATTTTTATAAAGGCAGGGTGGTCGCCATGGAACAAAGCCCCCAAGAAAGGGGGAGGGTCTCATGACACAAGGCTGGGTTTGTCCCCCCCACGCTGAAGCCGCAAGCCAAGGCAGGGACAGGAACTGCCAGACACGGGGCTCTTACGTTTGCAGTCCCGCTGGTTCTTGGTGAGCTCGAAGCCCGGCCGGCACTCGCAGGCGGTGCCCCCCTTGGGGGTCTCCCGGCAGATGTGGGCACAGCCATGGTTCTTGTTCATGCAGTTCATTCCTTCTAAAAGAGAGAAGAAAGCCCATAAAAGCTCCACTGCTCTCCTGCAGGGCTCAGGCCACAGGGCCAGGGAAGGTCTGGGGAACAAAGGGTGAGTTTCTCTCTCACCAGGTGGAGCTGAATACAAGAGAGACACTAACTCAGAGGGGCCAGGTTACCAGCTTCTTGGGCGCAGCCCAGAGCCCAGCCCAGCCCACACAGAAAACTCTGCTAACTGCGAGTGCCTGGGGAGAAGCATCTCGTCACCCTGTGGCAGGCTCTCAGAGGACAGTGGTCCACGTAGCCAGCCAAGACAAGCCCGCTTGTAACCTCCTCACCCCACGTGTGCACCCCCTGCATGCCAGAATGCCTTTGGCTCTCTTCAAACCCCGCCTGCTAGCCTGGGACAGCTCCAGCCAGGACATGCCTCACCCACCTTTGAAACCCAGGCCCACCTTCCCCCTCCCTGCGTGCCATCCACCACCACCCCTCCAAACCCCTTTTTGCCAATCCCCACCTCCATCCACAGTGCCATCATCTCACCACCACCCAGCACCCATCCACAGCTCCTCTCCATTTATCATCCCCCCCTCCCGGCCCCGTGCACTGCTCCCCAATGGTTTCAGCAGCCCTTTCCCCAGCAAGGCGCTTTCCCCAGGAGGGGCTGCGCTCTCTCCTGGCTCTCAACGTGCCAGAGGCAACATTAGCTGCAGACGCCACTGGCGGGGCTGTCCAGGTTGCACAGAAAACAGGACCCTGCATGATTTTGGCTTCACTCTGGCGCCATGGACACCAAGCCCAGAGCTCTGTCCGCAGCATCCATCGCCCCCTATCAGCTGCCTGCCTTTAACAGAGCTGGAGCCAGGCGGGCCACACCCGTCCCCCCGCCGGGCACACTGCGCTGGGTGGGCTCAGAGCCGTCACATTGGACAGGGCAGCTGTTGGGGTTACTCCAGGGCCTCCACGTTGGCTCCAGCTCAGCTGCAGCCGACTCAAGCAGCAGGAGGTGCTGGAGGCCCCTGGGGTCACGGTGCCGAGCCAGCATCCTGGCCTCTGAGCCTGACAAAAGCGGCTAGCGCCAGGGCAGCATCGGAGGGCAGACTCCTGCCCCCCTGGAGGGGGTTGTGTGGGAGAGCAGTGGGGGATGTGAATGATGCCCTGGCCTGCCAGCCCCACCTGGCACCCACAACCTACAGAGTAACCCTGCGCCATCATGGAGCCTCCGTCGGCTTGGAGCACCGCGAGGGCATTGCACCCTGCAGGCCAAGCCACCCAGCACCCATTGCAGGCCCAGGGTCCAGCTCTCAGACACTGGTGGCAGCGTGGGTCCCTTCCACTCCAGGCTGCTGCTGTTCTTCTCAGCTGGCCCTGGTGACTGGGGGGTGGGGGAGAGGGCTCGACGCTGCACCTGCAGAGAGCTGCCATGGGAGGCACGTGACAGCCTTTTCCACCCAAGCTGCTGCTGCTTGAGGTGTACGGCACAGGCTACCTTCCCCTTGCTGTGCCCCGGCTTCTGAAAGGGCTGCACCAGTGCAGTCCGGAGCCGCAGGTGCGACTCCAAAGGCACACAGGGTCATTCTGTAATGACCAGGCAAAAAAGCCACCTGGAGACTTTGCCAGGGGAGCTGTAGGAAGGCTGCAACTTGGGGGCTGAAGTCCAGCTTATGCCGCAGCCCCTGGAGGAAGGCTGCTGTCAAACCATAGGTGTGGGCGCCAGGACGCCTGGGTTCCATTCTCAGCTCTGCCCGTGGCTCATGGCATTACCTCAAGGGAGTCATTTCCCTTCTCTATGCCTCAGTTTCCCTATTTGTAAAAGAGAGGTGAGGGAAACCATCCTCCCAACCCCGTCCCCTCCGTAAAGGGAGTGGAGTCCCTTGTGTGAGTTAGCCCAAAGCAGGATTCTTACGGGGCCCCAGAGGGACACCGGGTGGGGGAAAGCAACATCCTGAAGGACATTTTATGCCCAGCACTAACACACCCTATAACCTGCCAGAGAGCCATTGGCCTCTCCCAGTGCTAAAGGCAGAGAGCGACCAACCAGGTCTAACCAACCTCCTGGTCCTGGTCCCTCAGGGTCTCCAACCTTCAGCTCAGCTCATCCCACCCCCATTCAGGGTGCTGTTGACCAAGACGCAGTCCCAGTCCCATCAAGGTGGGCCACTGAGGAGTGCAGAGATCCAGCCAGTTCACAGCAGACCCACGACGGAGCATCCCACACTCAGCTAGGTCTGGCCCAATGTGATCAACACCCATTGGATTGCATTGCTGAAAGGCGCTTATGGTGCCAGCAAGCATTATCTCTGATCTGCAGGCAACCACAGACCGTGCCAACGCTTTCATTTGAGCTAAAGGGGAGAAGCAACTAAGCTCCATTATGGAGAAAAGATCACAAACATTAGAAGTCATTGCCCAAGGCGCTGCCGGACTGCCTGGGCAAGTCAGAACAGGAACATGAACGAACTTCCCTGGGGACTGACTGCAGCTGGAGGGGATGAGGGCATTCATTGATTAATTGCAGCTGTTTGTGCGGGTGAGAGAGGCAGAAAGTGTGCAGAAAGCCCAAGAAGCAGTCATGAGCATGGCCCTGAGACAGAACCGACACAGAGCTCCTGGGGGCACAGGACTGGCTGGGGAAGCAGGCTGGAGAATTGCAAGCAAGAAAACGACTTGCAGTTGCCGGTTTGTGCTGTGTGCAGGGAACCAGGACTTGGTGTGCTTCTCAGTAAAGGAACAGGATTGCACCAAAGAAATACCCCACTCAAACAATCAGTTTCGCCTCCGACTGGAAACAACCTGCCAAGGCCCTCAATATTGGCTAAGCGCTTGGGCCACAAGGCAACAGAACTTGAACTTGGCCGTATGAGACCTGGCCTGCTGGGGTAGATACCTTAATGTCGCATGAATGCCCTGTAGGGGCTGCCTGCCAGGGAAGCTTCCCAGAGCCGTGCCCCATGCGCAGGCAGGGAAATGGGAATGCGGCTAGGTATGGTTGTGATTAGAGGCAGGCGGGGGCACACACACACACACTCAGAGCATTGTTTATGCTGGGTAATAAAGAGACCGGAGATAGGGGAAAGGAGCCGGGGGACCAGGCGGCGGTAGCAGCACCAGCTCGTGTTCCCATTTCAGTTCGTGCCCCTGGGGACTCCTAAGTCAGCAGCGTGGTGCGAGTTGCAGGGTAACTTCTGTCTGTGCCCATAAGCTGCATTACATGTTGACAACCGAGACAGGATTTACATCCTGGCTGCCCGGAGGAGCGGCAGGGGGGAGTGTTAGGGGAGCTGTTGGGCTTATGGCTTCTGTTATCTTAGCCATGCTCCCCCCTTCCCTTCCTGACTGCCCCGGTCCCCACATACACTTCCCCGGCAACCCCTGGCCCAGCTGCTGTCAACAGGACAGGCTCCTTTTCCTCCCCGCCTGATCCCTGACTCAGGTCTGGCCCCATGGCCGAGGCGCTACTGCCACCCACAGCCAGTCTGCCTCGCTGTGATGGGAGACAAGGAAAGGTCGCTCGTAACGTCAACCACAAAAAGCGGGGTCCCGCAAGGCTGAATGGAGCACTGACAGGAGTTTATGTAACGTTTAATGCAATCCGCAGCCCAGGGGGAACGCAGGGACGGGCAAGTTCCAGGAAGAGATGGCACGCTGTGTGATGCACAGATGTGGCCAGCTCGAGGGGTGGGCTCCGGCTCCCTCTGGGGAATGCAGAGTTGCAAACACAGGGCCTTCTTGGGGTGCTTTATGGTGGGGGAAGGGGAACAAACTGGGTGAACATTTCATGGGCATCGAAGGGCAGGTAACTGACCCGGCTTAGAGGCGTCAGCAATGACAGCCTTGGGGTGTCTGAAGGGAACCCACTGGAAAATGTGCCAGCAGCCAAGAAAGCGAGGGCTCCCAAGGGGAAGACGTTGAGGCAAGGCAGCTTAAGGATTGGCCTACCTTGAATAGGGCTGGTGAGATGTCCCATACACCAAGAGGCACCTGCTGAAAAACACAGAGGGGAGGTCTAAAGTTTGGAGTAGGGGGAGCTGGCAGTCAGGACTCTAGGGTTGCATTCTCAGCCGGGGGAGGGGAGTGATGTCCCGTGGTTCGAGCGGGGTGGGGTGGGGAGGGTTGTTTGGATTCTGGGAGTCAGAATAGCGCCGGATCACCAAGCGCTCTCCTGACCGCGATGCACTCACGGTGAGACCAGGCTCGAAAGGTCCTGCCAGCACATCTGTGCTCTGGGACGCTGCGGATTTCAGGGAGGGCACGGGCGCTCAGAACTCGGGGTAAACCCCACGGTGCTGGGCTCTGGGTTAGCGCAGTCAAGAAGCACCAGCGTCCTGTGGAACAGTGCTACATCAAGCAGTGACATAGGCGAGGGAATCCCCGAAGGTACATTCTGCCTGAGAGAAGCAGCAGTGTGGGAAGGACCTATTGCCCCCACGGGTCAGGCTGTCCAGCAGTGGGGGAAGTTCACATCCAAATCACAGATGGGCTGGATCTCTGATAACACTCCGCCAGCAGGCTCCTGCCTCTCCACTGTCACTTAAGAAGCAAGAAAACCCCTGGGATTTCCCCATTTCAAATCCATACAAGGCAACGGCTTGTGTGATCGCTTCAGGATTAGCGCCACTTCCGTGTCAATGAGGCCTAATCTCAGAGGTTACTACAGTTGCTCCACACCCCAGCTGCGCCCCCGATCACCAGGGAAAGCTTGGGTTGAATACAGCCCAGGGCAGTGGCTCTGGCTGGCCACATTCCACACAAGGGGGCTGGTGGAAATGTACCCACACTGTATGAATTGGAATGAACGGAGGACTCCAGGGCCCACCATGCAGCGCTCTTCCACTCTAATGGACTTCTCCCCTCCAAGCCTAGCTGGGTTTGGAGGTGGGTGCTGTCTGAGTGAGGCTGGGGGACTTGGGAATTGATAAAGTGTTTTTTTGGAGTGATGGGGCTGCCTGTCACCAGCTCTAGGGAAGGCCTCTGGCTACGCTACAGTCTGTTGGGCTTTTCTGACCCTGTGGTCTCATCTCACTTCTTCAGATTCCCCTAAAGTTACACCATCTGTCCACACAGAAGGGGTTAAAGCAGCAAGGGCTGGACCCTGTCTGCCTTGCACATGCTGTCTTCGCATCACCTACATGGCAAATCCAGCGCAGCTCTGCTCTAGATAATGGTGATCATCTCTAATTGCAGTGGCAGGCAAGCTGCGCATAATTACAACCATCCTGAGTTCAAACCACACTAGTCCGGGCCTCCACGCAGGCTCTGAAAACCCCCCCTCTGCTCAGAACCGAGCTCCTTTTCAGCGGCCCCAGTTCTGTCCCTGGAGCAGAGATTTCTATATTCGGTCTTAACGCTCAGTCTCTCCTTCAATGCCAATGCTGGCCCCTGCCCTGTGAGATCTGCTCTGCACATGCACTACTTCTGAGCTGTTTGTTGGTGGGAAAAACAGCCAGATCCTTCTGCCTCCCATCCAAATGGTGGCTTGTCTCGTTTTTTATTGCTGCAATTTACTACCTGCCATAGCTTATGCACCCTGCAGTCATACCACCTTGGGTTCGGATCCTGGCAGCTCTCAGCAGCTACGCTGGGTTAGTACAGCTGGGAGACCTCCAAAATAAACCCTTGTGCTGCAGAGAGGGACTGTCCTCCAAATCAGTATTGATGCAATGCCCAAGGACACATGCAGTCATTCAAGTTGCCCTAGCAGTCCATATAAGAGTAGGAGGGCTTTTGTTCTAGCATGCGGGCCCAGCCCCAGGCTTGGAGAGCTGCAGGCAGCAATTTCACACGGGCACAGGATTCTTCTCCACTCGCTGCCCTGAAGCATTGTGCTGAGCTGTTAGACAGCTGTTGCCTTCCATCCTGGGGACACCTGCACCTCCACATGGGAGGCAGCAATTCCCCTATATCTGACCCAGGTGGTAGGTGCTGGAGAGAGAGATGCAGGGCTCTCTCGGACAAGAACCCCCCACCTTTAGAACTCACTCACTGCCTAAGATGCATTTATTTTGTCTCGATTTTGGTTCTCCTAAATTTGAGGGGCCCAGCCCTGGCTCCTCTTGCTCGCTAACAGCCTCTAGGTACTGAGGCAATCGTGACTCAAAAGGACGATGATCAGACCTCAGGGTGCAGGGAGGCTGGTTGATCACACACAGAGAGTCATGAAGGTCTCTTTCTCCCCATCGTCTGCATTGTCCAACTGGCCAGGTGCATCACGGACTATTCCTCGCCATTCACGGACATGCCCAGTATTGCCCATGCTCAGAGGCAGGACAGCTGACTTCACGGCCAGTTCTGATCCTGTACTGCACATACCGCCTCCCCAGGTTTTCATCATTCCTTCCGCACCTCCGTCGCTAATCCGCAGGATTAGGTATTTTGAGGAGCGTGGCTCTGCCAAGAAGGCAGGATTCCTTCTGGATCGGCCACAGAAACCTCACACCTGTCTGTTCCTGCACTTCCCACTTGCCTTCAGCTTCCCCCACTTTTAGCCAATGTTTCCTGCTCCTTAAACCATTTATCTAGAGACACGCAATTCCAGCTGGTAATAAAGGTAAATCAAACTGCTGAAAGAGGCAGATGCAGGAAGGAAGAGGGTGGGGGGGGCGGGCGGGCGGCTTTAATCATTATTTAACTCAGACATCAAGCGCTGTGCTCAAGCTGTGAGCTGTTGCTGGATATTTTCCACCCATTAAAAAGCAGCTGAGCAAGTGCAGAGATGGCAAGAAAACTGGACAGAAACTGATGTCAAAGAGGTGGGGTCCTTGGGGCACAGTCTGAGAGTTGATTTGTTTGGGGCAGAGGGCAGGCGCTTGCATTACTGCTCTGGATTATCACATTGGAGTTCAGGCCAGCCAAGAGCCTCAGAAGCCCCCAAATTTGGCCTTTCCTTATATTCCCCCTCTGCTGGCGGCTGGGATTGATTGCAGTAATCTCGCCGTGCCGGCAGGTGCGAGCCAGCAGCTATTGTCAATGCGGGACACTGATGTCACTCCAGGAGAGTGCCGTCTCCCCAAGAGAGTCAACAGCACCACACAGCCAAGCTCCGCCCATGACAAATCCACAGGCTCTTGCACAATGTTAGACACACCGGGGACCTGGCTTTCAGAAGTCCTGAGCTCCAACAGCTCTAACGGAAACCAAGGGGAAGGGCAGGCACTCAGCCCCTCTGCCAAAACTCAGGCCCCAGGCATCTCAGGGTTGCAAGGCCACCTACGTCGACCTAACGGCGGAAGCATCTACACCTCAATTTAGCTCCTACCAGCATAGCTGCCCTGCTATGGCGACTTAACTCCACCTCCACGAGTGGCGCAGAGCCAAGATCTATGTAGTTAGGTGGACGCAGCAACAGCACAGACGCGGCCTTGCTTCCCTCCACTGTGACTGGCTTTGGGCGCCGTCCCGCCCACGATGCCCCGCACTGGCCACACCAGCGATACAAACGCTTCTGGGAAGGACGCGCGCCGCCCACACAAAGAGCAAAGCGCAGACAGGCACGAGTGATGGAATTACTGTGGCGGCCGTAGGCTGACTTAAGTTAGGTCGACTTAATTCTGTAGTGCAGATGTGGCCTCAGAATCAGTGGTGGCGTGTGAAAGCGTGGGCTGAGCCCAACTGAAGGTACTCCTGTGAACAGCTCCCTTGTCTGGAACCAGTTTGGCTCTGGGGAGTCCAGCTCTAACGGGAGAGACACAGGCACAAAGACGAGCAGCAGAAACTGTGGGGATGGGTGAGTTCAAGTAAGAGAAGTGAAGACAGCAGCATCCAGGGATGGAAGACACAGAAAAAAAAGCACAGAAGGAACAGAGAGGAAAAGATGGAGGAGACACCAGAGGGAAGAGACCGAGTCCAGTGGAAAGGCTCCCGTATGGCTGGAGGACTCTGGGCAGCTTCACTCTGCACGTTCCTTCCCAGATAGGCTCTCCGCAATGATGTGTATTGCCATGGCCTGGAGCCCCCAGCCCAGCTTTTTCTCCACGCCAGCTCTTGCAGTCTGCAGGCACTTGGCCAGGCCCAGGAGTTTGCAACAGGAGGCTGGCCCAGTGGCCAGATCCGGCAGACAGCCACTAAGCTTCCTCTCCACGTAGGTCACCTCTTCACGGAAGCTTGCTGGGTTGAAGAACAGCAACGCCTAGCAATTTAGGTCCATGCTGGTCACCAGTGGGAATCTCTAGAGCTACAGCATGAGCTAAAGAGCTGGGCGTTGTGAAGGACTCCTTTCTTCCGGGGACTAGACACAGAGGGGGACGTGTGACATTGAGCGGTGGGTTACAATAGCACATTTCCAACATCCTCATTGCTCCCTGAGAAATACATCAGCATCAGCCCCATTTTAAACTGAGGCCCAGCGGGAAAGGGACTCACCCGAGTTCACACCATGAGTCACAGTGGTAGAGACAGGAACGCGACACCTGACTCCTAGTGCCTTGCTCTAACCACCAGATACATCAAGTCAGAGCCAGGACAAGCATCTCGCTCTTTTAAGCGTCTGAAATGCTTGGCTGCAACAGCTGTTCCACCTGCTGAACTGGCGTGACTGCCATTCCTCCCCCAATCCCCTTTCACCAGTGATGGAAGGATTCACAGGAGGCAGATACCTTGGTATGAGGCCAGATCCCCTGGTGATGGGCATGGTATAAATCCCTGGACAAAGTGAATTAGATGGAGGGCACAGCCACTAAGTCCTGTGTTTCAAGATAGCTGATGGTGCCGCTTTAATCCTGTGAAGCCAAAGGGCGAGTTTCCCCAAACAGACATGCCAAATGTACAAGCAGTGACGGGAGCTGCAGACAACATGCCTTTTGCCACTGCGTGGGTCAAGGAACTCTCTGCAAGGACTAGGGGAGGGATGGACGGACAATGACGGGAAAACCAAGGCTCACCAGTATCCAGCCTCTGCCGTTACAGGAGACTGACGCTCCACCCAGTCCCAATAGCTGGTTTCTGCTGGGGGCCTAAGAAGAAGGTGACTGGATCCCACAGTCTCCGAGATGTGCAAAGGGGACAGTCCTAGCCCTGCCCTATAGACCAGTCTAACACTCTGCACGTTAACAAAAGCAACTGGGGCTAAGACCTCGTTCACATTGTTGGAATCACAGCAAATTCCCAAACAGTGGCCAACCTCCCACGTAGCTTCAACTGGGGCAAAAGATGGCTTTGCCCATCTGCAGCAGGTAGCTGGTGCAACTATGTGGAGGCTGTAGTCCCAAGCATAGACAAGGACTACAGATCACGGCCCCTTTCTAGCCTGAGGCACCACTGGTGCCCCAGAGACTGCTCATCCTCCTTGCCTACTGTCATCCATTGCTGGTGGCAGGGGAAGGCACTCAGCGCCTGGGCTGGGAGCTAGAGCCGTTAAAGACCAACCTTCCGGGCGCTGGATACAGGTGTGCTGGTTGTCACTCAAGAAGAAGCCGTCTCGACAGTGGCACTCATAGCTGCCCATCATATTGACGCAGGTCTGTTGGCAGCCACCATTCCCCTCGGAGCACTCATCCAGATCTGCAAAGGCAAGCAAGAGAGGGTCTGAGTGTGATGTTCACCATCCCACGTTCACCCTCGGTCTCAGGACAGCTGCCTCCTGATGCCCCCCCTGAAGCATGGCACTGGTGTCAGAGTTCTACACTGGCTCTCATCCATGGGGACTCCCATAAGAGCTTGGAGTGGGACCTGCCAGTGCTGTAGATAAAGCCTACCTAAGGTGCTTATCTGGCCTCCATTACCATAATGTCTGAGCACTTCACAGCCTTGGATGTATTTCTCCTCCCATGCCGTTAGCTAAGGCTATTATCCTCATTGTACGGATGGGGAACCCAGGCATCGAGAAAGGAAGTGACTTGCCCAAGGTCACCCCTATCTAGGGGTCAGACAGGACGTGGCAGGTCTCCAAACAGACGAGCGAGGTGAGCAAAGGTGGGAGGAGAAGGTAGCCAAATGGACCAAGCCTAGCAGAAAGAGAGAGGTCTCAGTTGGCCCCTTACCTGCCCCAAAATCGACCCACCATTGAATCCTGGGATGTCTGACTGCACTCACGATATCATTCTGAACCTACCAGACCAGTAGCTCTGCCTACGGAAGAGTTAGTCCAGTATCCCCCCTCCACATTTGTACTTCTAGGGACTAAGAATTCCCAGCCCATCTTCTCTTCTGAGACACCAGGCCATCTTATGGTAGGAGCTTGCGCCGGAGGCGGGACTGGGCTACAGTGAGATAAGAGAGTCAAAGAGCCCCTCTTACCACCTTGGCCTGAAACCCTTAGGTGTATGGGATGGTGCAATTTATCCATCTTGGGATTTTTCCGGACTTGGACTCTCTTCCAGAGAGCAGTGAAGAGCAGAGAAGAAATGCGACCAGACCTCTCCCCCCAAACATGCAGAGAAAGCATCAGGATGAGAGGCGAGAGGCCCAGTGCCAAAGAAAACCTCCTGTGAACTCGAGCGTTTCAAACCCAGCAGCTAAGAGGAAAGCTGAGCCCCTTGGACATCAGCAATGGGGCTGTGGGGCGGACTCCGGAAAGCTAGACTAGCAGGTCGATGACAGCGTGCAGAGTGAAGGAATTCCAGACCAGGCCTGAAAACCTGAGCAAATGTCTGAGCAGCTAATTAAAATACACACACTCCCCCATACACAGACACACAAAGATGCACACAGTACTAGTACGCACATGCCCTCTTACAGACAGACACATACCTGCACACACATACCTGCTCATCGCAAGACAAACATACTGACACGCATGCACTCCTCCACAGGCAGGTAGACACAGACACACTGCTGCTCTGTACACACATACACACTCTTCCACAGACACACACATATGCACACACTCATGCCAAGACACA
This sequence comes from Mesoclemmys tuberculata, assembly GCA_007922155.1. Taxonomy (NCBI): domain Eukaryota; kingdom Metazoa; phylum Chordata; order Testudines; family Chelidae; genus Mesoclemmys; species Mesoclemmys tuberculata. The sequence continues at coordinate 6,188,199 of ML677025.1, forward strand.
GGGCAGGTTTTAGGGGCAATTGAGCAAGGTGACCAGTCATCCTGAACGACAACTTCCAGGGGGGGGCGCGTCACATCCCTGTGCCGCTCGGCCCCTCCTTTTCCTCTACTGACTGGCTGGCTGCCACTCTGGGGTGACACGGTGCCAAAAATGTTTTACGCTCCGTCTGGCAAAACACCGAGTGCTGGCCCTGCCGAGAGATCGAACACGTACACGACCATACGGTGGGGCATTCCCCCCTGACCCGCACGTGCCAGGCTCTCACAGTAGTGCCATTACCCGTGCTCTGTCAAACAGCCACCCTTTGGGCAATCCTGAATGGGACAAAGGTGGAAAACCCCCCATGGGACAGTCATGAATGGCCAAGAGAAGCAGTAGGGAGAGGCCACTCCCTATAAGGGCTTCCTAAAGAGAAGCATCCCACGGCATTTGCAGGGTTCATGGCAGTCCAAAGCCTCGTCTAGTGCTAGTAAATCTCCCCATCTTCAGGGGTTTGCTCTTCATCTGGCCTAATGCTACACTGTCTCTCGCTGAAAGGGCGCAGGTGTAAAACTGATTCTGAGAACGAGATGCGAAGAGAGGAGACACAAACAGTTGGCTCTCATCCAAGGATTCCAAAGCACTTCTTTGCTCATTCTTCCAGCACCCCAACAAAGGAGATTCCGGAGGTGCTTCACCCACCACGGCCGTGCAGCCACCCCTGGGATGGGGTACGACAGTTTCTGAACAGCACGTGGTGACACCAGACAAGCTGAGTCAGAGCCAATTGAAATGACAAGGGAAATTAAGCTCAGCACAACGTAACTCCCTGAGTTGGGATTTACCCAGGAAACCGGGGCTAGCATCCCTACCTTTAGGAAAAGCAGCCAGTTTGGAAAACCTGCGGCAAGGCAGCAAAGGGATGCCCTATTTGATGGCTGTTTCCTTAGCTTGAGTTTTGTCCCAGCTGAGCTGTGTCCTGTACGTGCCAATAACTCTCTTCAAATCCCCACTTATAACAAGAGCTTAATGTCCTGCGCCTTCTCCCTCAAACGCCACATGGGAACGGCAAGGCACCGCTTCCAAACCAAGGGCTGAAATGAGACCCCGCAGCACTAATGCCTGTTTTATTAAACCCAACGGAGACAGTCAGAAGCCAAAAGGCCACTGTGGCGGGGCGAGGGCTTGAATTCCTGTCCTGGTTCAAAAGGTCACTCAAGATCTTGGGGGGGTGGGGAGGGGGAAGAGGAAAGGGGGGGCGAGTTGCATGGCAGAAATTCTTTTAATAATGTCTAAGTTGCAAACAATCCCTTACAAGTCCCAACAGGAGCAACTCTAACACTCTGCCCCCTGCTCACACCCCACCTTGCTATCACACACGATGCACTGATGAGGCTGTGCTGAAGCAAGTGGCCTGGAGAATTTAGGATATCCGTGCCCTTGGCTGCGGGTTTGAGCTGGCAGAGGCCAGCGTTAAGGGCATGAGGCTGGGAGTCAGGATGACTCGCTGCAACACCTTGAGCATGTCATTGGGCCTCCATGTGCCTTAAGCTAGGTCCTCACTGCCCAAAAAGGCCCTGGAGTTTTTACTGGTGGGAGGATAGGGTTGATCTTAAATAGCCAGGTCTTGGTAATAATTATCTGTGCCTTGTCTCCACTAGGATTTTACATCAAGAGAAATCTCTAGATGTAAAGAGCACCACCTTGATTTTTTTTTTTTTTGTGTGCAGTGAAGACACAACCTCAGTTTCTTTGCTTGAGAAATGGGGATAATGGAGACTCCCCACGCCTTGGAGAATGGGCCAGACCCTTAGCTGGTGTAAACTGGTGTGCTACCTCACCTGCACGCACTTTGGTTACATAGCCAATGATAGCCGGTTGCCTGGGATTGCCCTCGGGTCTAAGGGCAGAAGAATCAGGTAGATCGGGAGTCTTAGACCAGGAATCCCAGCATGGACAAGTCACTTAACTCATTCTGGCTTATCTACACCCTGTCCATGAAATGTAGACAACACTTGCCCTTCATCCTACGGGAGCTCAGGAGACAGCTAGCGTTTGTAGATGAAAAGCAGTAAGTATTGCCGACAATGGTCTCGCTCAGTGTCCCTGACCTTAGCTGCAATTACTCAAGAGGTGGTGACTGGTTGGGAGCACATTCTCCAAGCCACCAAGAAGACTGCTGTTGCTCTAGAGCCAAGAGCCACGGGAGACGGTGCCAAGGGAACTTTGTGGGGAACTCCAGGACGTTCAAGGCACAGGAAACAAGCTGTGGGGCTCCAACCAAGGAGACGCAGCCTGAAACGTAAGAAACGGGGCAGCCGGTCACGCAACAGTCCCCGGTGGGTGGGCAGGGAACGTGGCGGGGGAAGCAAAGAGCAGTGGTGCTGAGGCAGGGGTGTGTGAGCGGCCAGGACAAAGTAGAGAGATCCATGCGGAGAGGAAGTGGACTTTTTCTGCCTGACAAACTCCTCTCCCTCCCGTTGGCTATATTGCTTCACCTGCCTCCCCCCCATCCCCCAAAACAAACATCCATGAGAGACGGTAGGTGAAGCGAGCCGGGGGGGGGGCACCTTTATGGCATTGGTCACTGCCCTACAGCCCCTAAGGAGCACAAGGAAGGAAGGATCTCAACTTCCCACCTCATCCTGTCCTCATTACCCGACACCCAGCTCCTGGGCTGAGGCACCTGAGTGCGAGGAACCCAGATAAAGCCGGAGGTTCAAGCAAGGGGAAAGAAAACAGGGAAGTAACCCCCCTTCTCCATGCTCTGACAAAGGATCAAGCAGATTGTTGCGAGCCCAGGACTACTAAGGCCAGGTACCCTCCATCACCGCTGGCCCCCGGTTCCCTCCGGCAGCCTCCTCTCTCCCATCCTTTGCCTGTGGAATTCTGGCCCTCCCGCTGGAGCCAGGATCTCTGTAAACACATGACGTCCACCGCTCTTCATCCCAGATTTGCTTTCTTTCCTTGGGCTCATCATCTCCTGGGAAAGAAGGCAGGGCCACCCCTCCCGAGTCCGGTTCCAGCTGTGTCAATCTGGGGCTCACTATTAAGGGGAAGGACCGCAAGATCCCAGAGATTATGCTTAATGCAAAACGTATGTGTGCATAACCTCCCCCCCAGTGATGAGCTCACTAATGACCCCTCCACAGACACTAACGAGGGGGAAATCAGCGCAGGGCTGCATCTGCCTCTTCCACAGAGATCTGCCGATAGACTGACTGTAAATTGCTCCATCTCCTTGGCTTCTCCACCCCACCTCTCGGTGCGAATAGCCGCAGTGCCAACCCCCCACCCAAAAGGTGCTGAAAGAGGAAGAGGCAGCAATGCTACGAGAGGGCAGGTGGCCAGCTGTGACAAGGAGAGTCAGGATGTGCGACTCCTTTGTAGACAGATGCAGGGTTTGTTTTGGCCTGGGGATTATTTACCCACCCTGGTTGCTGCTTGCTATTAACTCATCTATTTTGGCAGGTGCAGAGCTGACCCTCAAGCACAAGCAGAGTGAAGGGCAGCTGGGGATCCTGCATCCAATGAAGGCTGGTCCCTTCTCGGGTAGCAGGGAAGAGCAGAATGTCCCTGCCAGATGCACTCTGACACACCAGCAGGGCCCACGGGGAAGGCAGCTCATGCTGTTTCCCCCCACATACACAGATGCACTCCTTGCAGCTGGGGTCTGCAACTCTTAAAACCCAGGGCTAGGCAGATGTGTGCATGCGCAGAGGTGGGGAAAGTCTATCCCTTTGCTCTGGCCACTCTCCTGACGCCTCATGCTATGCTCCCCCAACTGAGCGCTCTCTACGCCGCAAGCAAGCTTCCTCAGCCTCCAAAGCAGGGACCAGGGGGCTATTCCCAGGCAGAGACCATCTCATGCAGTGATGGGCTCTCCCTCTCCCCCGATGCGGAGCTGTCTGTCTGATCTCCTGGATCCTACTCACAGCGCTGCCTACTCCCTCGCACCTCCTGTGCGACATCGTGTCGCCGCCCCGTGCCTCGGTTTCTCCAGCGGTACAAGCGACCAGCCTTGCAGAAGGGGTGGCTGAGAACTAACCCGGCTGGTTTTTGCATGGCATGCAGCCACATGAGGATGAAGGGGGCTCTGAGCATTATTTAGAGCTGCAAAGCCTGGTGCAGGGCGACACCTGCCCTGCTCTCCACCCACCCTCTGCAGTTTGAAGAGAGCTTCTGCTTGCGTGATGCAGCATGGTGGCTCCATCTCTGATCCCTGCGTTTCAGAGCCCTCTGTGCTCGTGCCCAGAGCCCTCGTACCCCGTTCCAGGCCGGGGGCGGGGCTGCCGGGAAGCAGAGCTCGTCTCTCCCAACCTCAGAAGATCCACTGACTTCCCAGCACCGCCACAGAACAAGGAGCAGCCTCACGACTCCACTGCCGCCTACTTGGGTAATGACAACCCCAGGCCCAAACAGACCGACATCTTTCGGTCCTGCCAGTTCTGAGCCCGAGCAATTCTGTGCTCACAGATACCACCACGGGGATGAGATCTGGGGCCAGCTGTCTCTCCTGTCAACAATTTTTCCGAATAACATGTCCAAAATACGTAACTGGGAGATTCTGATCTTTCAGCACAAGGTCCCGGGGCAGTGGGGGTAGTTGGGTGGGTGTGGAGGGGGGAGTCAGCATTTCATTGATGATTTGTCAGTGTTTAAACAACTCTGATGATTCCTTGAGGAGTCTCAGCTGTTGCTGCTGCTCTTACTGCTACATCCAGACACAACAAAAACTGGTTTAAAAAAAAAAAAAAAAATCTGTCCCCAACATACATTTTTGTATCGTTTTATAACGTGCTGGGTTTTCCGGCGTGGAACTGAGCGGAGGTTAGGCAGAAATTGGGCTGTCAGGGGAGCTGCTAGAATGCTGGAGGCCAAGGATCACGGCATGGTGGAGGGGGCGACGTGAAGGCATGACCGAGCTGGGTGTATCTGAGAGCAATGCTCCAAGGACAGGCTGAGCCAGGGAGAGGGCACAGGGGGGAGATGGGAAACCAAAAGAAGCTCCTGGAATGCTCCAGGATAGATCTAAGCAGAGAAGAGGGGGAAACCGGGCAGCAGATCAGAGGGGGCACAGGGGAGCTCTTGTAATGCTGCATTGAAACGCTGAGTTGATGAGCAAGGGAGGTGTGAGGCTGGGAAGGGAAGGAGGGACGGCAGGATGGGGATGGAAAGCGGATGTGGCCCTGAAGATTGCAGCTCATCACACCCTCCACATCCATTACGCTTCTTTATGCATCTCCATTTTCTATTTCTTTCCAAATTTTGATTCCTCTTAAACCTTCTCTCTCGGCCGATCCAGGATTCGCCCCCCGGCATGAGTCTCTCGGGGAGACGCCCCGGCAGCTGGGAGTCCCAGTTCTTGGCTGGTGGTGTCCGCAGACTTGCTGACGACATGCAAAATTTCTAGGAATGCTGTTTCCCAGTTCATTGGGGGAAAACCTGCGAGACTTGCACTGCTCGCCCACTGGAGCTGGCCACGAGGACGGTCTGCACAGAGCCCACGGCATGGCTACATGGCAGCTCACATGGCAGCTTGGGGAGGACAATTTGCAGATAGCACTGGAAAAGTGAACCAGTATTTTGACTCTGAATTCACCAAGGGTTGGGGATGGGACACACAATTGCTGTTGTGTTTATTGAGTCTTCTCTCATTTCATTCCATGGGTCCTTGGGCCTGGCCTTCCTGGTGCCACACCCACTGGGAAGCTTGTAGAGTGGAACAGGGCTCCGGATATTTCCAAAGCCAATTTTCTGGGCAGAAAAAATTCTTCAGAAGGCACAAAATGAGAGATCAAGAGATTTCCCGGATCCGATCCACACTACAGAAAAGTGACACACCTTCTCCCTTTTGTCTCTAGTGTGACTGTAGCCAGGTTGGTTCCAGGATATTAGCGAGACAAGGTAGCTGAGGTATTATCTTTCACTGGACCAACTTCTGCTGGCGACAGAGACAAGCTTTCAAGCTTACACAGAGCACTTGAGCCAGAGTCCTCTCCCCTGCTAGTGCACAAAGCCCCACAGGGGATGCCAGCTCTGGGCTGACATCCACAGGAGGAACAAACCTTGGCTCAGCTAGGAAGAGCCAAAACATGGGCTTCCTCCAAGATACCCACACCTGAAATTTATTGAGGATACCAAGCTGCCCATTTGCCCGTGCGAGCCCCAAGTGTCCTGATCATCTGCAAAGCACAGGTCCAGGCAACTGGGAGCTCAACATGGAAACAGTGGGAGTGGGAAGGTTTCAGAGGGTCATTACCCAGCTGAGCACCACCCCTATTATGCTCCCGGCCACTGCTTTGGGAGGCAAAACTACAACAGGGACTGAGACACTCCGCTAGCCAGGATTTACACCACGGACCACAGAGTCAATTATTCAACTGACCCCAGTGAGGGGTTTGCCCACCTGGGTTCAGTATGGTTTGGAGACTTAAATTGACAGGAGCTGTCCAGGTTCATTTATTTGGATTCACACCCATCCCTTTAGAGGATATGGGGGAGACTCTTGTATCCTGTAGGTTTCCAGCTTCCCCACTTATCAGGCCTATAGTTCCTGAACATCCCCTGGCAATCACTGGGCCAACGGGACGATCGCAGGAAGAAAGCTTGCCTTCCGTCCCTACAACCAACTCCACGTGCAACAGCTGCTCCCGCCCTACTGGCGGGGCGTAGCTCCTCTGCCTCCTTGAAGGTTCATCATCCGCAATCCAAGGAAAAGAATAATCATGTATTATTTCTGCATTAATTTTGCAGTCTTATTTCCAGGTTGGGCTCCACTGTGCCAGGTGCTGTCCGATATATAATAAATGGCAGGTCCATGCACAAAATAGCTGTAATGGTCTCATCAATAAGACGCTCACAGAGGCTGTGAGCCAGACATCAGCTCGTGCTGTGTCCCTCCCCAGCCCCGAGTCAAAGCTCGCTTCCCACCAGAATAAAGGGGAGAGAGAATAGAGATCTGCAAGGGTCTGTTTAAAAACAGATGTAGGACAACAACAAATCCTTCCCATGATAAATCCTCTGGTGAAGAAACCCAGCAGTGTCTGCCTGACCCTAGAGAGAGGGTGGGGGGCCCTTTAACTCTGATAGCTGGACTGGCCACTTAAAGCAGCTTGCATTCCTCTCTGGGACACAGAAGCAATAAACACTACAGTAAAATCTCACAGCTGGAGGATTTGTGCAATGCCATACTGCGTGTCTGGAGGCACAGGAAGGAACATGGATCACCCTGCAGCTCTGAGCCACTCCTCCCCTGACCTATGAAAGACATGACACTGAGGGGAGAAGTGGTCCACCGCGATGGAGACTGGCTGCTCCACCAGAGACTTCTCCGCCCCGAGACCCGATTTGCTGTGTCCAGCCCTCCTGGTGGTAGGTTGGAAAACTGTGGGTCTGTTGCTTATGGGCCTGACCCGGTGAGGCACTGAACACCCTCCGATCTCATTGATGTTAATGGGGCAGAGGGGTCTCGGCAACACATAGGAAGCACTCAGCACCTCTCAGGTTCAGGCCCAGAATTAAAATTCGTGGTTAACCCCCCAACGAAATGAATGGAACAAGCCACCCCTCTTGCAGTCTTCTTCCAGACCGTCTGCAGACTCAGGAAGACGCCCTGCTATCAGTTACACTGGGGTCACATTTTCTCTGCAGCTGCGAAAGCTAGAAACACCCTGTTTAGAAACGTAACCCCTGCTAACACAGCCCAGCTTTATCTGCCTCCCACAGTCGTTAGACCACGCATAGGGGTTTACAAGCCTGCCACTGTCTTCAGCTCAGGGAGGAGAGAGACTCGTACTTTTAATCCAGGCGATGCGGCTTCAAGCCCTGCTGATGACTCAGCCAGTGGCATGCTAGGCAGACTTGGTCCTGCCTCAGCACAGGGGGATGGACTAGACGACTCCTCGAGGTCCCTTTTGGCCCCACATTTCTACGACTAATGTGAACACTGAGGCTCCAGAGCGCAACTCTGCACCGAGGGGCAGATAGATTCCCTGGCTTCAGAATCAGGGTGACACGTGGCCCATCACTCAGCAGTTTGCCAAGCCCTTACCCAGGCAGTTGTGGCCATCGTGCGCCAGGCGGAAGCCGTCGTAGCAAGTGCAGCGGTAATTCCCCGGGATGTTGACACAGTCGTGGACGCAGCCCGCATTATCTTCCCGCTCACACTCGTCGACGTCTGCACAGGGGGGAGAAAAGACCAGAGAGCTGTGAGAGGCCTGAATCCACGGCCCACCGCTGTACCTCAGATTAGCTCCATGTCTCTTGGGGTGGGAGGGGGTTCACTGAGACCTGCCAACTCATGACACCTGTGATGCTCTTGATCACTACACTGCATATGGTCAGGGTGAGATGTGCACCCTCTAATATCCCACATCCCAGCATGGGCTAGAGCCACGCACCTGCATTTTGGTGCTGTTTACCCCAGTTACTTTGGGGCTTCCCCATCGCATCACCATGGCAACAGGTGGGAAAGATGGATGCGCCATTTCTGCTGAGACCAACCGTGACAGCTCCACAGGAGCAACGCACCATAACCGCAGGTCTCTTATCAGCCTCTGCCAAAATTCAGCAGGCCTGGGATGCAAACCAGATCACCCATTCAAACATCAGATCCTGTCACAGGCCTAAGGCTCGTGACCAACAGAACAAGCCAGGCAAAGACGGCATGGCCTTCGCTGTGGACTCCAAGAGCAAAATCCTCCCCCATCCTGCACCAAATCTGGATAGCTGGGCTTGACACAGGGGGCGTCCACAGAGGGCAGCCATTACTGCAGCAGCTCCTGCTGCTATTGGACCATTACTCTGCGGCGGGGAGCAGCTGGGGAAGGTGTAACCCTGGCCTGCCCCGGCAACCCACATGCATAGGGAAAGAGGATGCTCTCACAGAGGCCAGCTCCATGGTGGGCATGGGATGCAGACATCCTGCATAAGGACTTCCCTTCCCCCCATCTCCTGAGCAGGACTCTCGCTGTAGGAGAGTGGGGTCTATGGGCCAGAGGGCAGGATGGGTCACTGGGGGAGCTAGGTTAGTGAAGAACTGGATGGGTTTCAAGTAACGCTGTGCAGATAAAACTCCTGGGCTGACTTCTTTGCTGACTTACGGCTGACTTGGGTGGTGTTGCACAGTACATAAAACAACTCCAGATACGCCCTCATATAATCAAAAAGCCCCACAGTTGTTACTTGTGTTACTGAAACCATCGTGGATTATTAGACCTGATTTAACTGGCCACTGCTGGTAAAGGTTGTGTTCTCTGTATCTCACGTAGCTGGGACAGCAAGACTAGCCCGGTCAGCTCTGCTCTCTGTTTCACTCTCTTGGTTTGTGCCTCTGCGCAAAAGGCTGGAAGCCAGGAACTGCAAGACTGGATCAGACCCAAGGTCCATGCAGCCCATCTCTGACATTGGCTAGAACCAGCTGCTCCAAAAAAAAGTTGTAAGAACCCCACAGGATAATCTACCAACACACCAACCTCACCCTGGTCTCTAACAGTTGGAAGTCAGTGAAGCATGGAGGCTTAATATCCCTTCCAAATTTTGTCGTGATTAATTATGACAACTCTGGATATGCTTGGCATCTGTGTACATATCCAGTCCCTTCCTGGCTCTTGTTACATTCTTGGCCTCCGTTTGTGGCTGCTGTGTTCAGGGCAGCAGAAATGCAGGGGATCCTTTGCATTTTAAAAAATTGGTTCTCACTTTCTTTTGCTGGACTACACACTGTTTCTATCCCTATTACGCTGCATAGAACTCCTTTGCCCTCACAACAAAACTGAGATTTTGGACCTCACCTGACCGGCTGTCATCTCTTTAATCTCTTTGTTTGTTTCTCCACCATGTCAGTGGAAGCTGAGATACTCCAGGGATGGGTGATTTAGATGACTGGAGCCTGCTCGCTCCCCACCACCGTTTCCTCATTGTTCTGGACAAGAGCTCTGCAGAGCCGGTTCTGGTGCTTAAAGGAATGGGTGTCATGCTCAAGATGAAAGTGTCACGGAAGGCAATGTAATCAGAGTGTAGGAAACCAGAGTGTGCAATGGTTCCCCACTACCAGTCTATGCCCTCTAATTTCCAGCCATGCACTTCAGTGGGGCTTCTCTCTCTCCAGCTGGCGGTGGCTTTGTATGGCAAATGCAATTACAACAGCTAAACGGGAGATGTGATCTCAGCGGCAGAGGAGAGATGGTTTTGCGGCTAAAACCCTGGGCTCGGACTCAAGAGATCTGGGCTCAGTGTCTGGTTCTGCCAGAGACTCCCCATGGGTGACATTGGGCAAGTCACTTCATCTTTCTGTTCCTCAGTTGCCCAGCTGAAAAATGGGAATAACATTACTACCATTCGTCTGCACTGAGACTAAGTTTTTGGGGCAAGGACTGTCTCTTGTGGTGGGTGGGTCCAGCCCCTAGCACTAAGGCGCCCAAGGAGTCACTGTAATACACACAGGCATAACATTTTACACAGCATCTTGTATGGCACTACCTTTGGTTACTGACCAAGTATCTATCCTACAGACGCCTCTGGAGGTCCCAGGAATTAACCTAGGAGTGGCTGCAGAAAGTTCCTCAAGCTCTTCACATTAGCTTCCCATTAGGTGTCCCCTGGTGGAGGTCTGGGGTGCCAACAACATATAGAGATGGAAAAGGTGGGAAGGGAAGGTACAGAGATAAAACTTGAACCTCTTCTATACCGTAGTGAGTTTTAGAGCCCTGATGCGAGAATTGCCCAGAGCAGAGACTATCTACCTCTAGGTTTTCTCCATCTGCCAGGTAGAATCAACAGCAGCATTGAAGTCCCTAGTGGACTTCATGGAGTGTCTGGCACAATATGAAGTCGTAAGTGGATTTCCTGAAATCGCCAAAGATGGTTTTTAATGCACCCCATTTCCACAGTAAGGCATCTCTGTCCTTAGATTGTATTTGAATCCATCAGCTATTTGTGTCCAGTCCATTCTGATCCCAGGGCATGATTTCAAATCACTTAGAAAAGCTGGGACTATTAAAATTCCAGCCCAACAGTTTTATCATTGCTCTTCATTTCAGTTAAATCATTTTGGAATGGACCTTATGCAAGTGTCACGGACGAGAGCATACATGATTTGAGATGGACTAGACAGAGCATCAAATGCGTAGTCCATTTCACTCCTGTGTTCTGTTCATTTTCATGTTTTCCGGATGTCATGCCCTAGCACAAGGTTGCAGTGTTTTGGTTGCAAACACAGCAGGAAAGAAATGTTGATTTGTTTAAAACAAAATCCAATCGATCTTACTGGAATTTAAACAGATACAGTCATGGGATTCAGTCTTTTCCTAAAACCATGGAGTGTGGGGTTGTTGGCTGCCACTGTTTTGTTTTTACAAATTCTAGATTCAGAGCCAAATTCTGCCCATCAATTAAAAATAGGACATAGCCTTCTCATGGCACAGATGCTGCCATTGCACAGGCTTCACTCAGGCTGTTGGAAAAAATGGGACCCATAATTCCCCAGTGGTATCAACAGTAGAAGCCTCAGTAGCGTAGACAGGACTGATTTTAGCAAGGTGTCATCCAATCCTACAGGAGAACTTCATAGGTTAGGAACTGCAGCTTCTCATTTTGATCAGAGTAGACAAGGCCACAGTAGTATAAACAGATCCACTCTGGTTCACTGTCACCCCTCCACAGCAGCTGCCACGGCTTTACCAAAACAGCAGGTGACTGGATTCGGGCAGGAAAGGACAATAAAGGTGCACAATTGACTGTGGCTGTAGCAGAAAGTCCTCTGGCTTTAAAGAGCTGCCTCTTGACCTTCACTCCAGCCAACACCACAGCATTCCCAAAACTCTTCCGATTGCTAGCTCTTTAAGAACACATTCGCAGCCTGGGTTGGTTTTTCACCCAGCTGTGCTGCACTGGACCAACCCATGCTCCCTACCTTTGCAGTGCTTCCCGTCCCCGGAGTAGCCGGACTTGCAGATGCACTTGTAGGATTTGGGGGTGTTCTGGCAGATGGCGTCAATGTGGCAGTTGTCGGTCCCCTCGACGCATTCGTCAACGTCTGTGGAGGAGGAAGAGAGAAAGCAACGTCATGAACCTCTGCACTGCCTTGAAAGAGGCAGAGTTATTGGAGTTTTAATGGCCATTTATAAACAGACAGCCCCTGACCGTGGTTTATGAGTCCTTGGCTATTCACCCAGTTTCTTTCGGGCTTCACTCCATGGTCGCTAAGGGTACGTCTACACTGCAGTTAAACGCGGGGCTAGGGCTGAGGGGCTGTAGAATTGCAAGGTAGAGCGTCAGGCTCAGGCACCTCGCGAGGGGGGACGGTGTTTTATGGCAGCGTAGACTCCCCGAAGTTGATAACCGAGTCCTCAGATGCTGCAGCAGGCATGTCTACTGCTACAGCTCTCAGTACCTCACCATGTCTCATTCATTCGGCTAGGCAAGCACCATTTCCACTTGAGAGGGGGTAATTAGCTCTGCTGGCTAGCTTTCCAGCACCAGCCAGGGGCTGACAGGTACAGGTTCCACACCTAATGCTGCAAGCAGGGCGATGGCCTACTGTGGGGTCTTATTCGGCACACAGGGGCACCTTCTGCTTCCTTCCCAGGCTGGCTTTCATCCCCTGGTCTCAAAAGAGCAAAAGGAACAGAACGGGGGACGATAAGCAGGATAATACAGGCTTTGAAAAGGGTTGTGATGATGACAGTCCCAAAAAGGGGAGAAAGACAACAGCAGCACCTCTCTCTCCGTCATCTGGTATTTACAGATGGCTCCACATGAGTTAGAGAAGGGCGGGCTGGTTGGGTTGAGGCACGGGACCAAGGCTCGGGAGAGTTCTGCTCGAGTCCTTGCTCTGCGACAGACCACCTTTGTGATCCTGTGCAAGTCACTTTGCCTCTCTGTGCCTCAGTGCCCCATCACTGTACAATGAAACAACAGGAAAGGTGCCGTGAGGACAAGGCCATCAATACCGATGAAGCTCAGATATACAGTCTGTGTCACTGCAGTAAGACATAGGAGAGGGGCGGAAATGAAAGAGGGCTTGGCCACACCAGGCTGTCCCTGAAGTGCCCCTTCTAGCACATGGGCTCTCAGCCTGGAGGTTGTAACTAGTCTGTCCTTCCCAAACTCCTAATCACAGTGGAAAGAAATTGAAAGCTACAGATCCTGCAGTCTAGCTCTGACAGCACACAGTGGCCGAGATGCCACTGTCTTCTCTTGGGAGACTATTCCGCTGGCCTGGTAGAGCTTTGCTGCCGGGAGATCTAAAGGGCTGTGGAACAGCCTCCCAAGTGGGGGAGGCCACCATGCAAAGCGTGAATGTGATGACGTTTACCCCAAGGAGGGAGTCACCCGTCAAGCAGGAGAAGACACCAGCGATTCTCTCACCCTGCCTTTTATTCTCACGCTTACAGGGAGATCATAAGATCTGTTACTAGGAGGTTTGCATGTGAAATGCTGAGGGGGCACATGTATGTATACTGTATAAATATTTACACAATGCATTCATATTTGTTATTTGTCATAAATCATGGCCCGGAGCCACCACTGCAACCCCTGTGTCATTAATCACATATTAGAATCTGACCTAACAAACTGGAGACAACAAGATTTACAGCATGGGGTGGGGAAATCTGATCCAGCTTTCTGTAGGAAGAGGCACCTCCCGCCACGGTTGAAAAGAGTTCAGGGTCCTCATCGTGGAACCTGCCTGCTTTATTAGACTCGGGCACTACCCGCTCTGCTCAAACCCCTCTACGGCTCCAGGTTAACACAGTCACACGGATGGAGCGCTCACAAGAGAGCACAGGGAGAAATCCCATTCTTTGTTCCCAAAGCTTTGCCTGCTAGTGGCTACCTCCTAACTCAGCCACATGGAGAGGGTCACATTCTGAGCGGTAACTCATCTGAGCACATGGGGCTTCCCCGAGAGTTTGCACTGGCTGGGCCCGAGGAAGGTGCTGGGCCCCTTTGTTAAAGCTGTCAGTAGTGAGACTTCCCCAGCTGCACACCTAACCTCTGCTCCCCATTGTCGCCGTCCCGCCACAGCTACCACACGCACTTTACTGATCTGCTGCAATAAAGAGCCTGTGCGTAATGAAGGCTGCCCAGCTTCCCCATGGAGGTTTCCTGGTTACCTCCCTTCCTTTCTGAAGCTGGGATCAACATTCTCACCATCTGCCTGCATCCTCCTCCATGGCCTTTCCACCACGCACTCTGTCCTGCTGCCCAACCCCATTGCTCACCCTTCTGGGAAAAGGAGCCCTCTGTAGTCAAAACCTTTCACTTTTCTGGGATACCCCCCCTTTGAAACCAGTGTGTTTCCAGCAGGTTTAGCCAACAGAGCAGCCCAGCTGCAGCCCCAGAAGACCCTCAAAACAATAGATGACGATGACCGTGCCAAGGACAATGCAGTAGCTTAGGACTAGCATTGTATCCACTGCACAGGGGTCCTAGATACAGCTGGAAGAGAGGAGCAGGAGGGACAGGTTCTGATTTCAGTCGTACTGGTGGAACTCCAGAGTCATTCCACTGATTTAAATGTAGCTCCTCCTGATTTACACACGTGTGGCTGAGTTCGGAATCTGTTCCTTACCATCCTACGGGAGAAAGGGGGGTGGGGGTTGGGAGATAATTTCCTCTGAAGCAGAGCTGTGCATTTTGCTGGGAAATACACCGCCCTCCTCGCCGCACGCACACCCAACACACGCATGCATCCATTTTAAAATTAAAAGTGGGTGCAAGTGAAAAAAAAAAAAAAAAAGGATGGAAAAACCCAAAAGAGCCCACCAAAGTGCGAAGTTCATCCCTCCCTGACTCATATTTCCCAAGCTCTCGGGAACCGAGCCAAGACTTCCACACAGGATCATACAGAAAACTCCACGACCACATTTCGTAAAGGAGACCAGGGGTTCAGAGAGCTCACCAGGAACAGGAGGGGCTCCAATTCCTGAGATACCGAGCCAGGAACCCACGGCTCAGGCTGCGGTGAAGAGATCCCAAGCTAAAAGCTAATGGTCGCTGCGGGACATGCAGCGTCCCCCCTAACCTTTTCCTTCCGCTTCAATGCTCTTGCTGCTGGCCACACCAATCCGCAGACCTGACATTCAGCCTCTGGGGAGAAATGGGACCCCGGAGTCTTATGCAAAGGCCAGAGATGCCCCTTAGTACAGACAAGGATGTCTTGTGCCCCAGCAAACCGCCGCTGGCATGGGCTGCAAACACTCTCTCAGCCGGCACCACCGGGCTGGGGACCTGTGTGGTGCCTGCCACAGGGGAGAAGGGGAGGATTCACAAGGCTGCAGCTAAAACACTTTTCACTCAAAGAGCCATTCAGTGTAGGAGGAAGCGCTGGAATTACCATAACTCACTATTTGGCTTCGCGTTCAGCTGCAATTAGACTTTCAAAGGAATATTCAACTCTATGTAACCTTTTTCATCTCAATGAAAGGGTTGCTAAGAATAGCCAGACTCGGCACTCACGGTTGCCATCTTCACAGCACTTTACAAACGTTAACCGGCTGCGCCCTGGAGAGGCAGGGAAGCATCGGTTTACAGATGAGGAAACTGAGGCACGGAGGCACAGGTATGGATCTTCAGACGCGCTGACCACCTGGGGTTCCATTTGTCTTCAGCAGCAGCTGTGGGTGCCTGGACGCACTGGAAACGACATTCTAAGCGACTGGCCCAAAAGGTTCATGTCACAGGCACACAGAGCTCTTTACTCCCAGTCTGGTGTTTTAAAGACAAGGTCCTCTTTCCTCCTCCTGCTCGCTAGTCATGAACCAGGACCCCAATTATGCAAGGAGCGGTGCAGAGAACAAAAGATCTGAAGGCCAAAATTTACAAACCCGGGAGGCTAAACTGAGGATCTTCAAGCCATATTTAAACACCTAAGGAAAAGCAGCCTGATTTTCAGAGGTGCTGAGCAACACCAGTTCCCGTTGGCTTCCATGGGATTTGTGGGTGCTCAGCACTTCGGAAATCAGACCACTTAAGCACAGGCATCTACGGATTTAGGAGCCTAACATCAGGCACCATGGCTTGCAAGACTGAACATAAGTAATACAGGCAAGCATCCTGGAGCTGTCCTCAGACACACACTACTTGACAGCTCTCCGGGTAAGATGTTCCTTCACCCATGCTGATAATAAAATCATATGAGCTTGGACATTTTTAAAAATTTAATTTTCTCTTTTGATATTTACACTGCTCCATTGGCACTCAGTTGGGGCAATGAGATCCAGACCGTTTCACTTTCTGATGTTAGTCTTCCACATTCTGATTTCTGGGCACCAGCTCAATTAGAGCTGGTTGAAAAACCCATCTTTTTCCTATAAACATTTTCAAACAAAAATTTTTCATTCAAAACGGCATTTGAAATGTTTTGTTATTTTGTGGGACATTTTGAATGCCCTTTTCGAAAAGCAATAATGTTCAAAATATCACATTTTGAGTTTTTTCTCCTTTCTCATTTTTTTCTTTTTTGCCAGTGAATCCAGCGTAATGAACAATGCCTAGGTTATCCTCCACCATCTTTTTATTTATTTATTTTTTCCATTCTGTAACTTTTCAAAACATCTCCAAACTTTGGAAAAGATACCCAGTGGTGAAAGGAGAAATGAAAACCTTGCCACTTGGTAACTTTTCTAAAGTTGGAAATATTTGGAAAAGTTACAGTATAGGGAAACCAAAAACCAAAACAAAACAAACATCTCACCCAAAATCCCTAGACACAATTCATTCACTGGCAAAGGAAACTCCGCTCGCCAGAAAAATCTCATATTTCAGAATATCAAAATCCTGAAAAAATTGTTGGTTTTTGAATACCAAAATGAAACAAAAATTTTCAGTTGACTTCCTTTCAAAATTTCTCATTGAAAAACACCATTTTTTTTTGCTACCCCATTTTTCTGCGGGAAAAAATTCCAGTTGAAAATTTTGCCGAGCTCTAGGAACAATACTGCTGTTTGCATTTCCAGCACTTTGGAAGGCAGAAGAGCTTCAATTATTAGACCAACTGAGCGGAACATTTTCAACAGCGTACTGATGTTTCTGTTCATATTTGCTTTTATAAAACCCTCTCTCTCCAATGTAGGACACAACTTACGTGACACACTCCCCTTTATGAAAGAAACTCCTTTTATTCTCACCTCCCAAATCCAGGCTCAGACTTAGGTTTTTCTGGCATTTGGGTGAAGGAAGTTCCTGTGTGAAGTACCCAGCAAACGTTCCTGACACAGCTAGCGCTGTTGTTCTGTTTGTACAGCACCCAGCACAATGGGGTCCTGGACCATGAGTAGGGCTCCTAAGTGTTACAGCAAATACAAATAAACAACAACAACAATTAGGACCATGAGAAAGAATCTCAGCATTTGGGGGTTGAAGTGGCTGGAGTCATTTGTTCCTGTATAGAATCACAGCTACCTATTTAAACCTAAATGATTATAAGTGGGCGCTAATGATGGGAACCCATCTTGAAACACTTTGGGCCTGATTTTTGCAAGGGTGCCAAGCCTCTACAGCTCCAGATGAATTCAGCAGGAGTGGAGTGGGCTCCAGGTCAGGCCCCCGAACCCACCAAAATAAAGGCACCAAGAATTGGTGGACACTTGAATATACAGAAGAAGAGAAACTATACAGCAACATTCCCAAAGCTGCTCTGCCCAGCAGCACCACGCTCTTTTGCACAGCTCCAGACAAAGCCAGACTTATCAGACTCATTAGGATGGATTCAAATGCCAGGCAAAACAGGGGACAAACATTCGCTTTGTGACTGTTCCCAGACACTCCTAGACGATTAGGACACAGCACTTCATCTGCATGCCGTCTCAGCCCCCCCCCACAAGACAATTCACCCTTCACTTAGGCCACGTCCACACTATGGGTGCTACAGTGGCACAGCAAAGGTGTCTCCTCACGTAGTGGCGGCTAGGTGGACGAACACACTCTTCCACTGCTCTAGACACAGTTACACTCAGGGAGTGCCAGAGTGATCACTTATAAGCGTAAAGCAAAACACGGGCACCACTACACCAGGCTCTGGGCACAGAGGTGAAAAATCCAATGCACAAAGCATCATGAGACTACACACCAGTCCATCCAGATCCAAACCTGCACACCCCCCGGCAAGGTGCTCAGATACTGCATTAATGGAGGCCACATAAGTCCCTAAACTACCCAGCAAGAAAGACTGCCGGCGCTTCACACAGGAGCAGGAAGGCGAGACAAGGGAGCACGCTGGCAGATCCAAAGAAACAGGTGTGCCAAGATCGATTACCTGGTTAGCGAAGGGAACGTGGACTGCTGGAGGCAAAATGCAGTCATCTCGTACAACTGCAAGGGTATGAAAGGTGCAAACAGCACGGTCTGAATTTTCACAAGGGCCCAGGATCCCCAGCTGTTGCTGGATTTTCAGAAGAGCTCAGGTTCCATCTGGGCACCTCAATAAAAGGCCAGATTTTCAGAAGAGCTGAGCACGTCGGTCACTCTTTTGGAAACCTTGCCCAGATCGCAGGCGCTGAGCATTTGAGAATCCAGCCCTGGGCTCCCAAGGCCCTTGGCTGCACTTGCACAGCTTCCTCGGCTTCCCGGTGCCCATGTCACAGGGCAAAAAGGAGCAAAATGACGACTAACCATCAAGTGGAGTCTCCGCTTCCTGTCAGCTGCATCCTCCGTCCAGGGATTGCGGATCAGATTCAGCTTTGGGTTACGCTGGTGAAAAAGCAGAGCAACTTTGCTAACTGCAGCGGAGTATGTCTGGAGTAGCTGAGCTCGGACTCTAGCCTGTGCATCTTGTAATTGCCAATAAGACGGACTCTGTAATCTATCGGGTCTTTGCTGACTCTCACGCCCTCCTATTTACAGTGATTCCAGAGGGATAAGTGACCACTTTTACTCGGTGACAGTCACCATCTTGGCAGACAGACCAAGGATTGAATCAGGAACCTTCAGAGCTAAAAGGATGAGCTGCCAAGGAGCCCAAGTTTCCTAGCTGGAGCTGTGACACTCATGGCCTCTATTGATCAGGCAGAAAGGATCCTCAGCACACTCACCAGTGCGTTACACTTAGCCCAGTGGGGTCCAGATCCTGACCGAAGTTCTAGAGGCTAGCACAATAAAAATAACGATTCAACTGGGAGCAAAGGGGATAACATCAAGCAAAGAAAAACACAGGACCCTTTCCTTCACAGCGAGACCTATTCTCCAGGGAAGGAGTGGGAGACCCTTCACTCTTAGGACATTCAACAGTAAACTGGAGAAAGCCCTGGAGAATATCCTCGAGGGAATAGTCCTGCAGGACAAATAGGATAGATCCACACAGCCACAGACAGTCCTCTAGAAAAAACACACGCTGAAAGGCTTTCCTATCACGTACTCCCCCATGGGATGTCTAGTATCTGTGATTCATTATAGCTAGGAGCACATATACACCAGCCGCCATCTTTCAGTGGCGTTTTCCTCCCGTGTGTAAGGAGCTCTGTTGAATGACATTGTGCAGCATCCACAGAGATATTTCAGCACAGTTGTCTGTGGCCTGGGCCACACTCAAAAGTCAGGACAATGTAGTCATGGCGCTCAGGGCTGAGAAAAATTCACACTTGAGAGCCGCAGTTATGCCAGCCTAAAGCCCCGCTGTAGACGCAGCTAGGTCGACAGGAGAAAGCAGCGAGGTCAACGGAGGCAATCACTCGGGGAGGTGGAGATCCTGCAGCAATGGAAAAAACGCTTCTGTCAGCACAGGGAGCATCTGCGCCATGGTGCTACAGCGGAAGAGCTCCAGTGCTGTAGCTGTGCCACCGAAGCACCCGCAGCGTAGACGTGGCCGAGGTTCACTCAGCAAATTGAGCCTGTTGCGCCGCACCCAGTGCAGTTCTGTATCCTCGGGCCTGTCACTGCTTCACAGCCCTCTCCTTCGGCGAGAGGGAAATCGAGGCTAGACCTTCACTCAAGCCCGGGGTTCCATCCTGGCGAGGCCTAACCTCTTCTCAGGAGTTCGGAGAATTCACTCAGGGACAGGGGCTCCGATTCAGCAAAGCACCTGAGCACATGCTTGTGAATAGCCCCAATGACTTACCTGATCACGTGCTCAAGTGCTTTGCTGAAAGGGGACTTGAACCTCCAGCTCCCCCAGACTTCTCCATTAGTTCATCCAACCTCCCCTGCTCCTTCTTCCAGCTCTTAGCAGAGCAGGACTGTCATCTCTCACAGAGGGAAAGGAACTCCACTGCTGTCTGTTCATTCCCTGTTGTGTCTTCCCTTGCTGCGCGCTACTGCGACTTAGCCGGGCCTGGCTAGACCTTTGGATCCCCGGGGGAGAGGACTCCAGTCTCCTTGTGCATCCGATAATGAAAAATTCAATCCTGGCTTGCAGGGACCATTCCAGCAGTGAGCAGAGCGCACCAGAAGAGACAGGTCTAGCCCCAGCTAGGACACTGACTTGCATGTGAGCGTAGGCGAGTAAAGGCCAGGTTCTCAAAGGAACCCAGCAACCTCAAACGAACCCTGGAAGTGATACAATACCCTCATGCTTCAGAGTTGAAACCAACCCCTAACTAGTAGGGATTATGACGGAGCAGCTTATCCCACGTCTGCCTACAGACTCATTGCCTGAAGCAGCTGGTTCTGGCCCTCTGTCAGGAACAGGACACTGGACTAGATGAACGTCGCACCTGATCCAGTCTGGCAGTTCCCTGTGTCCCTAACGCTCCTCGGTTCTCAATGGTACCGGGCACCTTAGAGCCCAAAGTCTGTGACTGCAGGTTGGGACAACTCGTAAAGAAGGTGGCTGGGGCACAGATCTACACATGCAAATAGCAGGAGCCGCTGCTTTAAAGGCCTCAGGCCACTGTCTTCCACAATCGAGCTTTGACTGGCTTCTCACAGCTCAAGAAAGAAGAAAGGGATGGCACAGTGGCAGACACAGGGCAGACACTTAGGTTTTGGCTTTTTTAAAATCAGTCAATATGTATTTCAATGCACACAGGTCCACCAAGGAAAACATATTTCCGTCGGTAATAAGCAAAACTGACAGAGAAGCACAGTAAGAAAAATGCTGCGTGGGAACTTACTAGCGCTTGATTTAAAGACATTTACTTACTATATTTTGACATCTGATGTTATTAATTTGTGTTGTAATGGTTATAAAGCTTTTGCTTTTCAAATCTCCGCATCTACTGCCATTAAAATGTATTGTCTGGCCTCCACCACATAATTTCCCACCACCGGGAACCTTTAAATTGTTTTAAAAAAATTGAAAATGCTTAAAATTAAACATGGACAGTATCGGTGGAAATGATTTAAAGAAAAAAAAAAGCAATTGAGTTCTGCCAGGGCTAGATCTGTTCGTGACTCTAATCCCTGCAGGGGGATCAGGACCCACCGGCAGCTGTTAGTTTTACTTAGCGTGGGTGGGCATTTCAGAAGTGCTCAGCATCGGCCTATCTTCCCCAACTGGAGCTCTACCCTTGACTTCAATGGGACTTTTGAAAAAGCTGCCTTTGTTCTGTCTAGCTATGGTACTTGTAAGGCCCCTGTTACCATAGTATCAAAGCCCCTCGCGATCTGCACCCCCACGATACCCCTGGGAGGGACAGCAGGGCTACTATGCCCTCTGAGGCACAGAGAGACTATGGGTACGTCTATGCAGGGAGAAAAAACCCACAGCTGGGCCAGCTCAGTTCACTCGGGCTCTGGGGTGAAAACCTGCTGTGTAGACGTTTAGGCGCAGGCTGTATCTGGGCTCTGGGACTCTGCGAGGTGGGAGGATCTCAGGGCTCTGGCTGCAGCCGAAGCCCACGCATCTACCCAGCCATTGTTAGCCTCGCAGCCCAAGCCCCAGCCCTGCGAGCCCGAGTCAGCTGAGCTGGGCCAGCGATGGGTCTTTTATCCCTGTGTAGACGTACCCTGAGTGACTTGTCCAAGGAGACACATTATCCCCATTTTACAGATGGGGAAACTAAGGCACAGAGAGACGTTACTGGCCCAAGGTCACCCAGCAGGCTAGTGGCAGAGCCAGGAATAGAACGCCGCAGGTCTCCTGAGTCCCAGTCCAGTGTTCCATCCACTAGGCCACACTGTCCCTTGCTACAGGCTTCATTTATTTATTTATTTATTTTAAAGCCTGGATACGGGTCCTTTCTCCCGCTTCTTTTTTTGTGTTAAGACAAAAAACCACCAATACATTTTTATCTCTAGGCTAAAAGCCCAAATCAATTTGCAAAGCCAGGGTAACTCCAGTACAAACTAAACTCCTGTAATTTTCTTCTCTCCATAAGCGTTTCAGATTTTTCTTTTCAATTAAATAGAAATTTTATATATATTAAAAACAAAGTTAACAGCCTTTTTGTGCGTGCATGTGCGCACACACTTGTGTGTGTAGTTGTTGGCAACCTCATTAAGTTTCCACTCAAGCTTAATGCCAAATTAAAGCTTTATAACTTCAGTGGCCCTTTTCACCAGGGTGTTAAGAACCACCTCAGACACTGCGGTGCAGTTTATTAATCATTCGCTTGGCTCACAGCACAGCCAGGGAGCAGAGGAGCTCGCGAGGGCAATTTGTATTGCACTTAAAATGTCTGGTCACAGGACAACGTGCTGCTTCGTCTGGAAGACGATGAAATGGTCTGTGACATACACTCGAATGCATGCCCTCTTCATCCAGAGATAGGCCACACCTTCTGAGAAAGCTCAAATCCTTCTCTGGGGGCATTGCCAAAGAAACCGGCTGACTGCATCTCTGTAGCGGAACAGACAGTTTATCAGGAGTCCTCACAGCTCACCACTTCCCCACACAACTTAATTCTCTAGAGAACTTTGATTGCCCCGAAGTCTCCAGGAATTAAAGATGGCTCTCTAATTAAAGATTATGTCATGTGAGAAAACCTCCAAGAATACGTCCAACCAAAACTGGCAACCCTAGACGTGTTGGGGGGGAGGTGGGGGTGTTACAAAGTTAAGAGAGAGGGGAAGATACACCCATGGGCAATGGTTGTGTGCCATCAAAGATTCAGAGTTCAGATCTCAAACACTGCCCTGGGGCTTTCTAACATTAGCCAGACCCTGCATTTGGTGACTCAAGTAGACGTGTCGGGCCAGATTTTCAATTGACCAGCACCTAATGTTCTGAGCTCTTCTGAAAACCTGGCAGATGGAGCAGGCATGATGAGCATTTCCAATAGATGACAACAAGCCAGTGGCCTTTGCTACGCCTTCCTTGCCTGTGGCTCAAAGCACTACTCAGACTTTCATGCACCTCTCCTTTCCCGTCATGGCATGCTATTATACCCATTTCACAGATAGGATTTACTCAAACCATAGAGAAGGATTTGCCTACAGCCACACAGCAAGTCAATGCAGAGCCAAGAGGAGAACCCAGGAGTCCTGATTCTAGTCCTGCGCTCTCCCCACAAGGCTGTCCTGCTGTACTGATAAGAAGGGCCTTCATCATTTTAGTCTGAGGTTCTGGAAGCCAACCAGTTTGGACACCCAGTTCCCATTAAAATCAATGGGCTATGAAAATCTCAGCCATAATTTTTAAGGGCAAAATCCTGGGTTGTGCAATCGAGGGAAGGGAAGGAGAGTACAGGGATGCTTTGGGCCCGACTACCCTTTCACTGGCGTAAATCAGGAGTGACTCCATAGGGTATGTCTACACAGCCGCTGGGAGAATGCTTCCTAGTGTGGGCGGCCAGACGCACACTAGCTCTGCTCAAGCTAGTGCATTAAAACTAGCAGCGCGGCCATGGCAGCACAGGTTGGCCACCTGGAGATGTACCTTGGGGATCGAGTGACCTTGTACGCGGGCGGCTAGCCTGAGCTGCCAGCCATGCCGCTGCGACCACACTGATTGCCTTTCTACCCATGCTGGGACGCACCCGCCCGGTTGCTGCTGTGTAGACGCATACACTGACGTGGATAACAGGAGCAACAGGCTTGTTTGTCAGCACCCTCTTACTTCTGAAAAGCTGTGTCCATGTAAACTAGCTTCTACGTCAAATTCAGCCTACATCAGGAGGGTTTGCCCCAGTTTAACAGACCGATTTTAAATCCATTTAATTGCAACTATTCTCAAGCGCACCAGCCCTTAGTTCTTTAAGAAAATAGGAGCGTGTGTTTCTTTGGGTCTTTTGTTTTGGGTTTTGTCGTCCCCCCCATTCCACTTGAAGAGTTGATTTTTTAAACTACTCAAACTTGCCTTTTAAAAATAAAACGTTTGTTTTCTGTTTAGAAAGCAACGGTCACATGATCCCCAGAAGGCAAAGGGGCCTTGCTAAAAGTCACTCTGGATGGCGCACTGGGGCTAGTTTCACATTGTGAGACAGAGCAAACCTTATTTACCACCGTAAGCTTTTCCTAAAGTCTCTCTAGAGACTTATAATTTTGAAAGTGAAGGGTAAAGTTATTCATGCATATTTCTTTTCCTAAATAGATTACTCCAGTGTGACTTTCTGCAAAGAAAAATAAATAAATAAATATCCTATACCGTTCAGAGACAGCAATGCACATCGGCACAGGAAGATTCAAGGTGTCTGGATATTTATGCTCCAGCCGGCAGTTGTTAAAAAAAAAAAAAAAAAAAAAAGTTGTCTTCTCTCCCTCCATCCCCCCTCCTTTAAAAAAAAAAAAAAGCTAAGCACAGGCATGTTAGATGTCCTCAATCAAAAGATCTCCTTTGAACTGCTGCATGTTGAAATGTTTACAGTGACACATTTCATATTTTAGAGTGGTGGAGGGGAAGTGGGGGCGGCCTGCTGATAATATTTTGACTTTTCCAGTGAATAAGCAGAACGAGGAGGAAAGGGGGGGGAAGGTTACACTGCGATAGGAGGGGAGTTTCTTTTCTCTACAATCCGATAAATTATATTCTTGAAAATTCCCCGTGTTGTGGGCCCTGCAGGTGCACTACCATTAAACAAGAACCCAACCCATTACTCCAGAAACCCATCTGCAATCAGCATCTTTGTTATAATACTGAAGATTAATGCCCCTGGGTAGATGAGGAGGATCCTTGCTGGGAGGCTGAGAGATCTTTTCATTCTAGTGTAACTGGAGCCTGGGAAGTATGATGTCTTTATAGATATTTAAGAGGAGAGGCTAATTAATGCTTTTACTTGTAGATTAACAATTATTTGGGCTATGTATTCTGGCTCTATTTAACACACGTGTGCACACATGATATTTTAAACCTCATTTTACTTTATTGCATTTGGCACAGGATTTGCATTAGACTTTGCACTAACTCGTGTTTGCAATCCTGGCATTAAGGACTAAGGAGCAGAACCCTTAGACAGATACTATATTCACCCCCTCCTCTGCCTTATTTTCCTTCTGAACTCTGCACGTCAAAGGGCAAATACATTTTTGCATTGCTTCTGAAAGCATGGAGACTGCAGCTCAACGATTTAAGGGAGGGTCTGAAGAGAAGCATGATTACCTAGAATCATAGGAACTGCCAGACTGGATCAGACAAGGGATCCATCTGGCTCCATATTCCATCTGCTTCAGAGAAAGGTGCCAGGAGGCTGTAAGGGGATGACCTGCTCCTGGGAAAGGTTTCCTCCTGACCCCCAATAGTTGGAGGTTGGCTTGCATTTGCGATTTATGTATACGTGTAAAGCCCAGCAGTAGAACAGGTGACTTCCATGACACGCTTTTATACCTGAATGGATCGTAAAACGGTTTAACAGACAGACAAAGGAATAAATAAGAATGGATGAATTTATCAGCTCTTTAAGTACAAAAGGACACTAGCCTATCCCTATATATCCTCTTTGAACAGCTTATCCATAGGTTTATGTGAAGGGAAGCAGACCTTCCCAGAAATTTGGCGCATATAATTCTTGGTTTGCCAGCATCTTCTTTTGTCTATCTGCTAATTAAACCCAGATTACTTGGTTTTATATTAATTCCCCCGTCTTTCCCTGCCTAAACTGACCTGACAAGTTCACCAGAGGTCCAAAGCTCTTCCAGACACAGGCTCCACTTAAGTGAGGCCAGGAGAATGATTGTACTAAATCTGTTCCTTTCTTTCAGACTAAACTTCCAAGGGATAATTCAAAGTTATGAATAAGTCGGTAAGCCCTACAAATGCTGAGATTGTTTATTAAAATGCAGGCAAACCCATAATATGGAGATGAACTGCCTCCAGCTTTCAAGATAGTCACTTGGGTGGTAGCCCTGGAACGATGAAAGCTTCATAATTAGTAGATTTTTAAAGAGCCCTTTAAAGAAAAAAAAAAGGAAATATTTTTACAAGGCCACATCCTCTGCTGGTGTAAATCAGTGTAGCTTTATAGCTTTACACCAGCCATGGATTTGGCCCATATTTTTTCAGAATCTCCCAGTAAGACATGCCTCAACCATGCTAATTTTTACATGTCAGTTTCCCAGAGACCTCAGTGACTTGTTCATTCTGAAAACCAGTGGATACTGGATTCCCAATGAGGATACATTTTTCTCTGTGATATGCAATTTATACTCCATGCTTTCCGAGTTCAACTTTTTTTTCCTGTTTGTTTCACTTTCTCCCTCTCTCCATACCATTTAGTTCAAGATTTTGGGTCTTTCCAGCAATATAGATCGATCCAACCCTCAAGTTCAAACTTCTTCACAGCTATTCTTCACACACAATCCACTGGACACATCCTCATTGAGGACAGCTACCATTGTGCACTACAGAATTAATTATAAGAGTTGCTGGCTAATCTACAGTTGCAAGAATCATTAAATGCATCAGGTCATTGGATCAGAAAGGTTCTTTTAATTAAAGGTGGGGGGCAGATCATCAACTGAGGCAAATCTCTGGATTTACCCCAGCTCTGGATTTAGCCCAATGTTTTGTCTCTCCCCACCCCTCCTCCTTCTTCCCCTGAAGGGATCTGTCATGTCTCTGCAGGATGGAATTTTACTTTGCTATTTTAATGCAATTCTGGGCCAGGCTTAAATGGAACTGGAAACCAAAAGGCCTTTAATAAATAAATATTATGATAAGAAATGAAAGCAATGTATACACCAAAGATAATTTGAGGGGGGATAAAAAACTAAACATTCCTTTCTGAGCCTAAATCATAAAGCTTTACATTAAGCTGGACTTTCTCTTTCCAAACCCTTTGCCCTGGAAAATATCCGCTTGTGTTTGCCCAGACAATCCTCCCATCAAGTCGTCTATTGTTTTAAAAACACTTTAAAACAGATAAGACAATAGCCTTGAAATTCCTTGCAACTTTGCAGGGGATGGGGACGAGGGGGAGCATACCCATGACTGAAATATGATTATCGCTAATCCTTATATGGGCTCTTTAGAAACGTCCCCTACTGACCCACATATTTCTTCTACACGCTATTTAATCTCAGCATGTGCATAGGTGCTTAAATATTAGTATAAAAAGAAGTCATGACAGATTTATATAGATCAGATTGAGAGACAGAGGACGCATATGTGTGCATAGAAAAGACGAAGCTATAGCTAGCTAGACCACGCGTATCTGTTTGTGTGTGCGTGTGTAAAATTCTAAGCCAAATATAGAGGTGCTATAAGAAAACCTAGAATACAGATAGACCATGCATAAAGCTATATGCATGTCTACAGAAAAACAAGGTAAACATAGAAGGGGTGATATAGAAAAACCTGAAGTAGATAGATAGATAGATATAGATATAGACAGACAGATATATCCAAAGCAATATACATGATCTATCTTAAGGTCTTCTCTAATATCTATCACCACAGCAGTACCTAAATGTTTACGAGGTTCAATACAAATATACACAATAATAAATAAGAATATGCACTTTCCACCTTCCATTATTATCAACATCATCAACTCTTTTTTTGCCTCTCTCAGTATCAGCTGTCAGACGTTAACTCTAAAGCCATTAGCTAATTTGTCCTCCTAGCCCCAATGGGAGTAGATATTATTATCCCCATTTTACAGATGGGGAAACTGAAGAAAACTGTTACCTTTTTCATCTTTCCGATTCTCGAGCTAAAAACCAAACCAGAAAAGCGACAACAAAAACTTTTCCCACTCAATATTTTTCTCCTCTCCTCTCAAAGTCTAAAACAATCCCTAAGACATGAAGACAGCATTCATTAAAGAGCTAAAACCTAAAGGGAGAGAGGGATAACTTTGTGATCAACCTTGAAACCAACTCCACAATTTATTGTTAATGCTGCTCAAATCACAGACTGCAGACAGAATTAAAAACCCAAAGAAAAGGTACGTTGCCTGCATGAAGATATACCAGAAACCTTAGAGCAGGAAAGATTCTTCTTACCTTGACTGGCTTTATTTGCCAGCGTGTTTCCAGAGTGGAGGAGAAAGAAAAGAATGCAAAATCCAGCAATCTGCAAAGCCCCCATTGCAGTCTCTGTGTGTGGAAGACAGGGGATGGTTGGGGGGGAATTTTCTGATGCTTTTCAACAACAACAAACAGCCTGAACATGCAAGGGAAAAAAAGGGGGAGGGGGGGACAAGCTCCTTTCTGGCTGTGTGTGAGACTGGGGGAGGGAAGGGAACTGAAAGGATGGAAAAGCTGCTCTGGGTTCCGCTTGAAGCTCTTGATTCTAAAGAGAAGAGAGTGAGAGAAGGAGACCCAAGGCAGTTTGAAGAAAGTGGACTTGATCGCTCTCCCGGCTGCTGCCTCTGATTTTTTTTTTTTTTTTTTTTTAAATAATCCCAGCCAATTCCAGTTTTGCAAGAGAGCAGCAGCAGCAGCAATGAAAGGGGGAAACAAGGAGCCTTGGTCTAGTGCTGGGGACCTGAGAAAGGGGAGTGGAAAGGAGAGATCCATCCAAACAACGCCCTTTCTTCCTTTCTTTCTATTTGGCTTTGGCTACTCCTTCTTTGATTCCCCCCCCAGGCTCTACCCTGCCTGCAGGAATTTACAGTCTGCCACTGGGGGAGCAGGGCCAGTAGCCATGGAGACAGCTTCCCTGGGAGCAAGGAGGTCAGGCAAGAGACCATGTGCAATCAATGGATCAATGCAAGACTCCCATGCAATCTCCAGACCCAACAAGCACTGTGCAGTCTTCCCCCCCCCCATCCCTTTTTGCCATGTTCAGGAAGAATAGGGGGGTTGAGGAGGTGGGGGGGAGGAATAGTGTGTGTTCAGAAAAGGGAATTAAAGAAACCAGTTTACAGATGTCATGATCCGCAGCACTCCGCTCTGGGGCCTTGTCTCAAGACAAGGGAGCATGTTATGCGCACTCCCTCACTCGGTGGATCAATGGAAACTCCAGATCAAAGAATATGCTCTCTTCTTTTTGCTGTGTGGGTGTAGGGGAGAGGCAGGCAGGGAGAGGGAGAACTGGAAATAGAAAAAGATTCTGCCTGCAAATGATCTAGAATCTTTGCGGCATTTCAGCCGCTTCCCCCTCTCCCTCGGTTCCAGCCCCCGCCATGTAGAGTACGAATATATGTGGGGGCAGGGGGCTTTTCCTTACCCCCCGAGATCCATCCCCTTCTCTAGATACTGCTTGAACCAAGGGTCTCTTTCTCCCTGAATCGTTCAAGATACTTCTGAAGAGCAAATTTTCTGGACGTGTGGGCTAACGGTTAGCACAGGGGAGCGGGAGTCAGGACTCTCAGGGTCTAGTCTCATTTCCAGGAAAGGACAGTGAGAGCAAGAGTAATCCTACGTTCTGTTCCCAGTTTTGAAAGGCAGTGCTGTCTAGTGCTTCGAACAGGGAGACTCCAGGTTTCTATTCCCAATCCACATTGGGGCAGAGACTCCAGTGCATGAATTTAGGCAAATCAGCTCAACCTCTCGGTGCCTCAGCTTCTCTCTCAGTAAAACAGGGGTACTAATAACTACCTCACTGGAAAGGGGTTGTGAAAGGTGAATAAGTTTGTGTACATCAGCCACATGAAGAAGTGCTTTGAAATCCCCAAAGGAATGGTGCTATAGAAGCTCTGAGCATTGACATGCTGCACCAAATGCAATGCCTTTTCAATGACATTCGGGGGGGGGGGAGGAAAAAGGGGGGCGGAGGACTTTCCTTCAAGGGCTATCTCCCCATACACCTCCCTGCAAACCACTCCTCTCAAACACTCGCATTGCCACCCATTCTGAATCGTTATTTGCATCACAGTCCTTTCTACAGACTCCACATGAGATCAGGGCCCCAGCAAGTTGGGCACTGGGCACACATGGTAAAAGACAGTTCCTACCCTCAAAGTATGAACAGACATGATAAACCGGGGGGGAAGGGGGAAGGGAAAGAGGAGAGGAGAGGAGAGGAGGCACAGTGAGAGGAAGAAACGTCCCCAGGGATCGCCCAGCAGGTTGGTAGCAGAGCTAAGGACAGAACTCCAATGTGGCCAGCTCTTGTGGTTGTATTCCAAGTTTCATGATATTTGGGGTCTTTCTTATATCTCAACACCTGGAGTCAAATGATGTTGGGAGAATCTCAGCTTTCTTTTCCTTTTAAGTAAGCCAGCCAGCCTAGCTCTCCTAATTCTCTAGCCATTAGACACCACTGCTAGAAGCGGCCATCCCTTATCCCGCTCAGGGAGCAGTGCCGCAGAAACAAGAGCAAACCTGCCATCGTTTTTTGCCACCCTTGCGGAAGAAATGACGGACTTAGCCGGCAAAACTGGATGGGACCAGCCATGTAACCGTCTGGCAGGAGGAACCCATGGAGTTTGAGACACAGTGAAGGGAGGGGAGAGCTCCCTGAGCCTGGCAGGAAATAGACAGCTTTGGTTTGGGGCAGCTCGGTCAGCGTGGGAGAGCGGGGAAGCTTCGTGGCACGCTTTATGTGCAAAACATTTTGGAAATCAGATCAGCTGTTAGAAACTGGGCTGGCCAGCTAAATGCGGAATATCCTGGCACTCAAGACCAATAAAAACAAAGACATTTTTCACACAAGCACGATTAGCCTCAAGATGGCATCAAGGCCAAGAGCTTAAAGTAACACCATCCTCCATTTTACACATAGCGAGGCAGAGAGAAAGGAAGTGACTTGCCCGAGGTTACCCAGAAAACTCATGGCAGATCCAGGAACAGAACCAAGGTCTGTTGGACGGCTAGTCCCCATGCATGTGGAATCAAAGCAGAATGTTCTCCACTGAGACGGCTAACAAAACTATCCAAAGTTAAAACAACACACTCAAAAGAGAAATAAAGGGGTTTGAAAGAGATCTAAGCCCACATGCGTCAGGGCATAAGCCAACTTCTATCTATTGAGCGTCAGGAGGAAACGTCCCCTGACAGCAGGTTAGCCCATCACTGCCTCCTTTAGGGTTTCTTACTCTTTCCTCTGAAGCAGCTGTTGCTGGCCACTGTTGGAACCAGGATCCTGACTAGATGGACCCCCCCCGCCCCGCGTGATCCATTCGGGTAATTCCTCTATTCCCAGGCATTGGAGATCAAGGATTTATCCTAGGGCAGGGAGTGACAGAGAAACCCCTACATTCTATGTGGGGATGCTGGACCTGTCCTGCGAGGTGTGGAACACCCTCAACTCCCACACAGGCGCTGGGGCCCTCGCTGCAGAATCAGGCTTGTAATGATCAAAGTGTTCGTAGTAGCAGGTTTGTCTTGGATACTGTGGATGGGGCATGAAGGCAGCATGTGTATAAATTGCTAGCAATATCCCTAACTGCACAATGGACCTTTGAAAAGCCACCTGCCATGGAGACCCTTCCTTTCCCCTCCCCAACCACCATTGAGACCCTTTCTGGAGAATCGCAGCCAACAGCCTTTGTATTTAGAGTAAGGACTTGTCTAGACTAGGGCAGTTTGCACTGGTGCAGTTAGTGCAAACCACTAATACAGAGTGCAGAACAGGAGTTGCACCTATGTGATTTACCCCAGTAGCTTACAGTGGCATACTGCATTGGCACAGTGCTTCTGCACTGGGGTTTTGTTCAAGGGTAGCTAGCAGAAACACCACAAAAATCACTCCGGGCAAGGCAGAAGATGGGTTGAGTTGAATAATTCCAACCAGCAAAGGCCATGTTTAGAACAGCTGAAACAAATCTGTGGTTACTGAGCAACCTCACAGTTGTCATTGTGTTGCCCACCATGGCCACTTGGAATTTCACAGCAACAGCAGGGACAGAACTCTGCTCCCGAAACCTAGGCCTCCATTGTACAAACGGAAAGCCAATCACCCTGAACTCATACCAGTATAGGGCCTATGACACACAGTGGAACAGTGCCCATACATACTAGCCCATTCAGTACTATAGATCTGGATAAGAACGACACCACTGAGAACATCCTCTGGCTTTTTAGTTAACACCTTCCCAAGCCTTTAAGAGCGACTCTTCTCTGTATCATTTTTATCTAACTGCTTTTGTTCTCCTAGTTTTATTTTTCTGCTAACCCATCTCAAGTGTGTAACAAAGTCCAACGCTCTGTCTTGTCTGTTTAAACTGTAAGCTCTTGGGGACGGGCTGCGTTGGTCGGCGCAGGCCTAGTACAATGGGACTCCAGTTGGGTTACTGCACTAAATGTAAAAAAAAAATTTAAAAATACCCTGCATTGTACCCGCTCCTGAACCTGCATTCAGTTGATGACCTCACACCTCCTGCAAGGATGCAATGGCCTCAGCTTTCCCTCCAGACGTGGGTTTGCTGGGTAAATATCAGACAGCAAGTCGCTGTCCCTAAATTCCAGAGTCAAAATGGAAATTCTTCTCTCACTCAGACGAGTGCTTCTTCACTGACGTCAGCAAGCCCCTGCTGACGCTGTAGCTCAGAGCAGAACCTGTTCCTCTCCAACCAGACGATCTTTTTACCACCATAACTAGAGGAAAACTAAACACTTTTTTTTTTAAAACCTGTCTTCTAAATCTGGAAACAGACTTCAAGGCACTAGAGACAAGACCTTTAACTATGTTGATTTATACATTGAGGTTATAAATTACAGGTTTACGCACTAGTGTAAACACCTATAAACCAGACTTAAATACACAGCATCACATGTAATCAAAATGTCAAAACACCGCATGGCCTCGTGCATAACACTGGACGAAGAGCTAAGTATTAGCAACATGTTCAGGACTGAATTTAGGTTCTACAGCACTTCTGGCATGGCCAGTAGCTGGGCCAAGCTCATAGTTTTGTACAAGAATTGAAAGTCACGAGGGACCACTGCAATCATCTCATTTGATCTGAACAACACAGGCCAGAGAACTTCCCCAACATAATTTCTCATTTCCAGTGAAGCCAATGGAGTTCTACAGGAGATGAATTTGACCTCTGATCCAGATCGTCAGCTGGTGTAGGTTGGTGGAGCTGCGCTGGCCTGCAAAGGGGTCCATGTCTCCGGGTAGGGTTCTGAGTGGGAATGGGATGGATGAGACACACAATTTGAAAAGGAGCTTCTGACTATGGAGCTGCAAAACTGGACATGGTGTGAAATGAGCTGGTCTCAGTCCAACTCTTGATTGGGAGGTGGCCACACCCCAAAATTCTCACCCCAAATAGCTCTGCCCCTTTTTGGCGCTCTCAGTGAAGAGGTCAAAGATCCAGTAGGCCATGGAGACTTCTCTTGCCGCAGGGATGGGCCTTGTCCAGGTAGCGTTGGTGGGAGGCATGGGGAAAGCTCGTCCTGCTGTAGACAGGGTTGTATCCAACCTGTGCTCCCGAGATGCTGATGGCGCCATTCCTTACACTGGTGATTTTGTTTTCCTTGCGCCGTCCTGAGGACACTTTGGGTGCACAAGCTGCCCGAAGCACATGTGCAAATCGGCATTTGGTGATTACAATTTTGGACCATGGTCGTCCAAAATTGCCTGATCAAAAACCAGGGAGCTGGGAGCATTACTTTGGAGACATAACTGAGTAGAGGCTGCCCTGCAAACTATGCTCAAAGCAGGTGGTCCAATTGTCCATTACTGCTTACATCTGCCCCATAGCATGCAACTCTCTAAAGCCTCTTTTCACTCAAAAGCTATGGAGTGTGATGCCTCATTAGTGGGCCTACCTTCCCTCTCTGCAAGTACCAACGGCCTGAAAAGGTAGCAAACCTATTCATATCGGTGCTCACACATCCTCTCGGGAAACCACTGCAGTATTGGAGCATCCCACAAACATTAATTAGTTCTCACAACACACTGTGAGATAAGGAAGTGTTGTTATCCCCATTTTACTGCTGAGGAAGGAAGGCAACACAGAGCATCGATGGTGGAGGCAAAAATTGAACACAAATCTCCTGAGTAGCAGTTGAGTGCCTTTGTCACAAGACCATCCCTTCTACCCAGTGCGGGTCCACGGGTCCAGGAGGCAGTGGCAGGTGGCAGTGATCTCCTTACATGATACTGTGGCTGGAGCTCTTACACAGAACAGCGAGCCCATACGGAGACTTCTTCATGGTGGATCAAAGATATTGCAGAGGGTACGAAAGCTCCCACCAACTTGAGCAGACCACAATGGTTGCAGTCTGGAGAGCGTTCAGTCCCCCCAGCCACCATGGCACACATGAGGCAAACCCATTCATTCCAGCTTCATATAGAGGCAGAAGATTTGGTCCACCGTGCTCCAATGAAGAAGAGGCAGTAATGAACTGTCAGCCATGCTGAAATGGTTAAATTAGGAGTAATGAACGTTCACCTGCCCCAGTCTGCCACCAAGAAATACAGGCAGAACTCATTTAAAATTTGAAGTGCAATTAAAAAAAAAGGAAGTATCTGCACATAGAAAACAACTCCCACATCCACAGATCAAAGCATCCAGTTCCCTCTCATTCCGGGTTTTAAGAGGTTTCTGCTGCTACCAGGTGTTCACACAGGGACAGAGATACATGCATTGTGCAGTCCCAATGCTCTCTCTCCCTCCTTCCTCTGGCTGAACATTCCCTGGAAGTGGCATTAGGTCATTTTTCTAGACCTCGTCTTGTTTTCCTCACGCAACAAGCCCATGGGGCAAGAGGCAATTCATTCCCCATTAGCAAACACACATTTTCACTTGGATCCATCCCATGCAGATTTGAACTGGAGAACTCAGAGCACAAAGGGCTGGGGGATGAGGATCAGCGATAGCCAGTTGGTTACGGAGCTCCTGAAAAGATGTCCAACTCTGGGGGCGCAGAGACGGGCCATCAGCTCCAGCAAAGCCGAGGGGAAGGCGCATGGGGCTGGGAGTCAGGAAACGACAACTGTAGACTCCTGTCTTTTGGTGACAATAATTCTATGCCCTTCACAATCTTAATCAGGGGGATTGGACAGCTGTAGGGAACGTTAAGGGGCTACATATCTCACTGGACCAAACCCCACCCAAAACAACCGCCACTAGGGCTACATGGACAGTGCCAGAAAAATAATTGGATACTACTGTGATTGGCATAGCATAAACAGGATACAGCACGTTTTCTCTTTGCTTTGGTACCAGCAGGTCCATCAGCTCTGCAGGCAGAGTCTGCTTCTGATCATGAGTTCTCAGACAGCTGGGTATTTCGGAAAAGATATGAATTTTGGATCCATATATGTTCCATAAGAACGGTCCCACTGGGTCAGACCAATGGTCCATCTAGACCAGCATCCTGCCACTAACAAGTGGTCAGTGCCGGATAATTCAGAGGGAATGAACAGACAGACCAATTGCAAGTGCTCCATCCCCTGTCATCCAGTCCCAGCTTCTGGCAGTTGGAGATTTAGGGACACCCAGAGAATGGGATTGCATCCCTGCCCATCCTGGCTAATAGCCATCAATGGATCTATCCTATGCGAATTTACCTAATTCTTTTGTAAATCCCATTATAGTTTTGGCCTTCACAACATCCCGTGGGATCGAGTTTCACAGAGTGACTGTGGGTTGGGCGAAGAAATATTTCTCTGTTTTAAAACTGCTGCCTATTCATTTCATTGGGGGGGGTGTGTGTGAGAGAGAGTGAGAAGGGGCAAATAGCACTTCCCTATTGCCTTTCTCCACACCATTCTTGATTTTAGAGACTTTCCTATTGTATCACCTCTTAGTTGTCTCTTTTCTAAACTGAACACTTCCGTCTTTTTAATCTCTTCTGATATAGGAGCTGATCCATACACCTCATCATTTTTGTTGGCCTTCTTAGGGCTTTTTCCAATTCTAATATATCTTCTTTGAGCTGGGATGACCGAAACTGCAGGTAGTCATCCAGGTGTGAGCATACCATGGATTTATACAGTGGCACTGTAAAATTTTCTGTCTTATTATCTGTCTCTTTTCTATTGGTCCCTAATAGTCAGTTAGCTTTTTTGACTGCCGGTGCACACTGAGCGGATGTTTTCAGACAACTCCGTGACGACTCCAAGATTTTTTTTTAAGTAGTAACAGCTAATTCAGACCCCATCATACGTATGGATAGTTGGGATTATCTTTTCCAACGTGCATTACTTTGCCCTTATCAACAATGCATTTCATCTGCTATTCTGTCACCCAGTCATTCAGTTTAGTGAGATTTCTTTGTAACTCTTTGCCTCAGCTTTGGTCTTAACTATCTTGGGTAATTCTGAACAGTTCGTAAATTTTGCCCCCCCCCACCTTTTCACCCCTATTTCCATATCATTTATGAGTATGCTGAACATAACATGTCCTGTCTCTAGTATCAACCACGGTCAGCCACTGGAAAGGTGTAACCACCTCAGTTTTTATTAAATAATCTCAAATATTTATATTATGGTATGGTGTGCTAGGTGCTGTACAAACACATTGAAACACAATCTCTAAATAATTGTCTGTGAAATGAAGGAGTTTATTTAATGGCTCTCAGGATTTATCCATGAGATCAGAAAGAGATGGAAGAAGGGTGATCTAGTAGTTAAACTACAACACAGAGTCAGGACATCTGCATTCCATTTGTGGTTCTCACTACAATTTGCTGTGTGACTTTGAACAAGTCATTTCACCTCTCACACCTTGGTTTCCCCACCTGCAGAATGAGGATAAGACAAAGATCTTCCTACCTCCCAAAGGGTTGCAAGTCTTAATTTACTAATATGTATAAAATGCTTTGAGACCCTGAACTGAAAGGTATTAACTTGAGAAAAAAGCAGAGAAGAGTTTTCTAGATACCACAATGCTGGGTGTGGTATAGAAACCAGAACAGAATAGAGTTCAGTTTTTAAAACGTGTATAACACAAAGACAAGATGGGTGCAGTAATATGTTTTATCATCTCACCCACCTTGTCTCTCCAATATCCTGGGAGCAACACGGCTACAACAACATTGCAAACTAGAAAAGAAAGTTCTGTATTCACAACCACATGCAAACGGCACAGGCTTGAACAACTCACACACACCGGATTGGGAATTCTTTAGTAGATCTTGAATTTGCCAGAACCTTTAATTTTTTAAGACATTGTGGGGAGGACAAAAAGTCTCATTATATAATAATTTGCTCTTCTAGGACACCTTTGGTCTCATAGCACTTTACCAACATTCATGAAGCCTCCCAACTAACCACCTGTGAGGGAGATCAGTCTGGTTATTCCCATTTTATAGATGGGGAAAGTGACCCAGCAAGACCGTTGCCCGTGCTGCACAGCAAGCTGATGGCAGAGCCAGAATAGAACGACCTACCAACGAACCAGACTCATTCTGAAATAAGAATCCCTTTTTCCTGTTTAGCTCATACCGCTTTCAAAACGGCATAAACGAAGCCAGAAAAGGGCCAATTTATATTTTGGATTACAAGTGCCCACGTGGGAAGTTGTGAAAGCCCCCAAACCTCAAAAACGTCTAGATCACACTGGAACAAGCCCCTGAAACTCTTTAACTCCCATCCTCAACAGGCAGGTATAGTTCAACTGATGGAGCAGAATGAGGTGGGGGAGAAGGAAAGTGCTTTGGATATTATGGAAACGAATAGATTACTTATAGAAAGCAATGCTAAAAGGTGTCCCTAACAAGCCATTTGAATAATGGAGCAGATGGGCTTGATACTAAGCCCGATGAAGTCACAAGGTGTCTTTCCGTTGACGTAATAGATTCAAAGGCCAGTATGGATCATTGTGGTCATGTAATCTGACCTTCTGTATAAAACAGGCCAGCAAACCTCCCCAAAACAGGTCGATCAATGGGCTCTGGATCAAGTGAAATATCGCTAAAGGCCCTGATTCAGTACTGTACTGAAGTTTGCGCTTAACTGAAATCTATCCCTCTTCAGCACAACATTTAAACAGGTGCTTACCTTTAAGCACATACTTAAGTGCCACTGAAGTAATATTATGCATCTGCTTAAGTGCTTTTCTGAAGTCAGACCTAAAAGCATGTTCTGACTTAAGTTTTCAGTCAATAGCAGAAATGATGCCATTCAAAAATAAATTATGAACTAACAATATTTACCTCTGGCCCATAAATCTAAACATGGACCAAAAACAATTGCTAGCTGCTTAATGTTTACACTGAGGACAGAACTATTTCTATCTGCTAAATGCTCAGCCTAGAATTACTTTTAAGCAGCTGGGAGACACAAACCTTGCGAAAGCCAGGGGTTAACATGGGCACCGATGACACAGCTTTAACTCTAGAATCCAGATGTGTGGGTTTAAAAGTAGCACTTCTTTGCTTTAAATAGTTTATGAATCCTAGCTGGGTTTGAATCCCACACCCCCAAGCCAAAGGAGAGCTATTAATTCCAGAGTTTTTTCATGCTGTAGTAAAGCCATGATTTTATTTGCACAAGTTGCGTAAGATGTCAGGCATTTTTCCCCTTGCATTTCCACCCCGCAACTCCATATACAATTTAACAAGGCATTGGTTTATTTCCAGAAGCTCTGACCAGAACCAACGCCAACTGCATAAATATTTTGTCACTTTCACAAATGTCACCACTAGAGTCAACATTTAGGATGGAGTTTTTTGGGGTTGGGTTTTTTAAACATGGTTTGTCCAGGATGATGTATGTATCGCTCTTAAAATAACAACAGGAATACAGGCCTTTTAACTAGGCTCACCAAGGCACAGAGCCATTACTTTAAAGGGCAAAGAACCCTACTCAAAGGCATTTACTAGCATTTGTTCATTCATTCTTTCAAAGAACTTAAATGGGAAAGAGGGAAGAAAGCTCTTGCTGTGGGAAGCCAACACAGACTTGGCACCTACTCCAAAGGCATTGAAGATCATGGTAAGACCCCATGTGATTTCAGTGGGCTTTGCATCAGGGTCTTGGTCTCCTTCTCCTATGGACTTCTAAGGGGTTTGAATCTTATCTCCCTCTTTCTCAAGTGCTCACCACTCAGCATCAAGAGGAGGTGATGACCTGATTCAAACCTGGCTCCCCACTGTCTTATGGACAGGGAATGTGCTCGTGCAGACTGAGGAGACCATGCTACATTGTGAAATCTGAGCAGCTTTCACTCCCAAAGGTCACTGCTGCTCTCCTCCTGACCCTGCAGAGGAGGTTCTGTAAGTTCTCCATGCCCTCACCTACAACAGGTCTCACTCAAACTCCCCCCCACCTCCCAGAGGCTGACTTTCTCCCTGGCATGGTAGCATCCAAAGCTAGGACATCATGGGTTTGTCCCAGCTGGTTGGCCATCCAGATCTTTCATGGTAGGCCTCTTAGTCTGTGCATGTGACACACAGTCTTTGGACCTTGCTCCTGTTCTTGGGGGCTTCTTCACGGCAGACACTCCCAGAGGTTTTCTGATTTGCCATGCAATCAGCATTATGGGCTCCATTCATTCTGTCCAGCTGGAACCACGTTCAACCCAGACCCTTCCCAACCTCCCATCCCCAACCTTAGCTGGTTTATTGTCTGCCTGCAGGTGGGCTCCCTATGCACTACACCTGCTCTGGACCACACAAACCTGAATGGGCTGTGGAGATATTTTCAAACATTTCTTAAGTACCCCCTCCCATATCTCGACACTGATGTAACCCAGTATATCCTCAGCCGTCTGATTCCATCCTCCCTATCTGGTGGACCATCTTCCATATACAGGAAAGGAAGGCTCATGAGAGATCTGACAAAAGTGGAATTCCACACCCTACCTAACTTAAGTGGCACAACAAGAATCAGGAACAACTTCCAGAGGTGAGCACAACCAAGGCAGCTACTACAGAGGCTGCCCAGTAAACTCCCCGGCAGACCAGTCTTTCATTAGAACAGAGTTGCTTTAGCTCAGCAGAAGGATGTCAACAAATCCTAAACACTGGAGGGCAGATGGGAGTGAAATGCCATTATTAATTATTATTATTATTAAATGGAATCCTTAACCTACAGGAAAGCAAAAGTTCTTACAGGACTGCCAAGAAAACCACGCTGGGATTTTCCAAATGGGTATGACTGACTGTTTATAACTGGAGGGCTCGTAGGGCAGAAAAAAATGGCTTGCTCTCAGCAGGCTTTCCTTTCTATATTTACCCTCACATGAAATGAACACTATTGCATACTGCGATGTTTATTCCCTACGATCAGGGAAGCAGGGGAAAAAACTTAACAGACCACAGCACGTCAAATAAATTGTTAATTTGATGTTTGTGTTGGGGTGGGCAGGTGACGAGGGAGCCCCAAGCTTCGGGGCAAAACACAGGTCTGTAATCATCCAAAGCCAAGTCTCTGTTACTGCAGTGAGTTACAACTTCCATTCAATCACTGCCGTGGAATTTGGTCTTATTGATCCGTCTCTGCTCACCATCAGACACTGTATCCCCACAGCCATCTCCTATGGGTGCTAATTACTATATCGGGTACTTTTCTGGCCCCCCATCACTACAGTACCTGGGTGCCTCATGACCATTAATGCATTTGTCTTCCCAGCACTCCTGTGAAGTAGTGAAGCGCTATTATCCCCATCATACAGACAGGGAACTGAGGTACAGGGAGACTAACACTACATCTACACTGCAGTGTAATCCTGGAGTCAGGCTTGGGTTGGAGCGCAATCCCCTTCCATCTACACACAAATCTGTCTGACTTGGGCCAGTAAGCCTACAGGATGAGGGCCCTAGGACTCAGCAGGAGGGTTGGGTCCAAGCCCAGTGCCCGCTGGGACTCAAGTCCCAACTCCATCTTTCTGAGTGGGGATGCAGCTCGGGCCCACTTCCCAGACTTGTGCCCTGAGAGCCTGCCAATGCTATCCCACAATCCTATGGGCCTCTATCCCTTGGACTTTCTATCTCAAGACTAGCCAATCAACTCCCAGGAAACAGAAGCAATCCCCCTGGTGCAAGTTCAGCTGCTCGGCGTTTAACCCTTCCGTTTTGCTCTGACTGCTGAATTGCATTAGCTAAGGCAAAAGATTTCTTGTCAGTGGCCAAGTGTGCTGCTACCTGGTCACAGGACCACAGCCAGATCCTGATAAATCCTCCCCGCCTGGAAGCCCACACCCCTCCCTATGCTTCAGAGCTCAAACAACTACACAGTGCAAGCCCAAATCTGTCAACCCAGGCTGCAAGATTCATTGCTGGGGGTTCTAAAACACAGCTTAGACGTGCCCTTGGAGACTCAAGTGCCATTGAGAGCTGGCTGACTTGACTTCATATTAAAACCCTTATCGGCGACTCCCTCGCTTCTTGCAGGATGAAGATTTGGTTTCTAGGCACATGCCTGATTTGGGAAGTTCACTATGGATTTGAATGGGCATAACAATCCCTGGGCCAGATCCTCACCTGGCATAAACCGACACAGCTCCTTTGATTTCAAAACGCTCTTCACGGACCCTGCAAGTGCTTAGCCTCTCGAGGGACTGCCGTGGTTTACATGCTGCAATCTAACTCTTAACAGGAGTCTGGCCTCTCAGCTGTGACATCTCCTCCCCATAATCTCATTCAGGAAATGAGAGGAAGGGGATATCACATGACCCTCTCAGGCTTTTGTCACCTCACATGGCCCAGTCATATTTGCTCAGCTCACCGAATTAAAATCTGAGCTTGCCCTCAGCTTTACCCCGACGTTTACCAGCTAGTCATTCAAACAGCTTGGTTACAACCACGTTCAGAAAGGGGCTCTGAAAGAGATGCAGAGAACAGCAGGATTAATCCTGAGCTGGCTGGTGGGAGATGGACGAGATGATGGCTTGGCACATCCAGGCACCAGAAGATGACTCTCTTGTGTTGAAAGCATCCGTCAGATCTGGGCTGGAAAACAAACCCTTACTCCTGCAGCAATACCTGGCTGGAATATGTCCTTACATCGGTCACAGGGCTTCAAGGAATTCCACCATCCTGCTTTCCGAGAGAAAGATGGGGTGGAGGAGTTTTGGCCCAAGCAAATTCACTCTTCAGTTTTAGAAGAGCCCAGCCACAACATAATCTAATAATCTTTCCACAATCCCCTCATGCAGTGAGCATTTGCAGTTTTCTGGGGTAAAGAAACGTAACCTCTCCTGCTTCCTCTTGCAGTACCATCCCTCTGCTTCCTAAAATAACATCATTTCAATCGGCTGACCGCTTAGAACGGGGAATGCTCCCTATCCATCCCAGGAGCTCAAGAGACAGCCACGTGGGCCCTCTTCACAAACAGGGGCATGCAGCCCCATGCATAAACCCTACACTCCAGCAGCAGTAAGGCGAATACTTTGATGCTGGTAACATCAGCCAGTCAGCCAATGATTTCTTGAGCCTCTGGGTCGATCACATGATTGCCAACCTGCTGGAAAATGTCAAATCCTGGCATTAATGGGTTAAGGACTCTAATGTTTTACTGTTATTTCCAAAGTGTGAACAGTGCACAAGGTGCTGGTCAGACAATCATGAAGACCAGGTCTCTGCTGTAGGGATGTTCCAGTCTACTACTAATAATTTTATCCGACAGTAGATTCTAGTCTCTGCTCTGACATACCCCATTGATTTTAACAGGACTGGCCCCTCTAAACGTGTCATCTCTTTCTCTCCTGGAGCTTCGCAGTTCCCCTTTAATCTCCTCTTAGACTAATATGCTTCAACATCAGAGTCCACTGAGTGAGCGCCTTTCTTTTTTGTGCAGCTTCACATGGGAACGCTAGCATTTAGGATTCCATCCACGTCACCAGAGGTGGCTGATCTACTTTGTGCACCTTCTGGAGCGTCTCTTCATGACGCTGCTGGAGCTGCTGGAGCACTGGAGATAGTTTGGAGTTCTCTGGCAGTCCTTCATTGTTCCCATGGAGCGTCTTTTAATTCCCACTCCACAACACAACATCCCTGGACACTAAGCCCTTTGCAAACACAAGCGTGATCCAGTTTAGCACTTATGCCAGCATAAGACAGGACTAACTCCAGAGAAGTGCATGGTATTAAAGAGGGGTAAGTGAGAAGAGAACCAGGCTGATAGAGTATGAACGGGCCAAATTCGTTGCTGGCATAAGGGGGCATAACTCCACTGAACTCTGGAGAATTGAGCCCATTATTATGTATATTGCAATAGCGCTAGGAGACCCAGGCAGGGACCAGAATCCCATTGTGCTAGGTGCTGTACAAACACAGAAGAACAAGACAGTTCTTAAAGAGCTTAAAGTCTAAGTAATACGGATTGCAGTCTGGAAAAGGAAATCCTTTCCTTTCTGCATTCTTTGACTCCATATCTATTCTGCCATCATTCTGCTCATCTCATCCTCCATGCCAAGTCTGTCTCCCTGGCAGGGAGCTGCGGCAGGAGGAGGGATAATGGGAGAGGGAGCCTGTGCCGATGCTGGGGCAGGGGTACCCTGTCCATGCACTCAGGGATGCACTGGCAATTCCAGCCCAGGGACTCTGGGGAGAAGGGAGGAAGCAGGGCTGGATGTAGGGGAGAGAGAGAGGGTTGGATTTTGGAGACTCTCGTGCTTGACAGAACAGCTGAATTGGCATGTTTGATGGGTATAAGTAAGTGTTGTGCTCATTAAAATTTGAGGGAGGAGCACTCACAATAAAAACAGGCACTGGGGCCCATCCTTCTGTTCCTCCCCACCGCTCCAGCCATTGAAATGACACTTCATCAAAGCTTTGGTCACACTTCAGTTGGATTACACTTCACTCCACTGCACCTAAAAGGCTCTGCAAGGGCTTATTTCACAGGCAACTGCCCATCTGGTATCAAATTGGAACAACACACCTAACTTGCCAGCTCTGTGGCCTTGTATGTCTTCTGTCCTAAGAACTCTGGAAGACACAAGGAAGAAAAGAAGGAGAGCTCACACATTCTTACTCCCATCACATGGCCATCTTCTGAATTTGAACACAAGCTAACCTCGATTTTCCAAAGTGGCAGGGAAAAGATGCAACTACAAAAGCCTTGGGTGGAATAGTCCAGAAAGGAATGGAAACAAACTGTTTTAAGAAAGGTATATTAAAGAAGCTCTGCAAATAAATGTGGTAAAAGTGTGACTCAAATGTTGAGGTCATTACTCCGTAAACTCCCCTCAACACCAAAGAGCATTTTGCTTGAGTCAGGACCAAGCAGGGTCTGATTCCTCAGGACTTGGTCCTGAGAATCCATAGGCAAAACGATGCTACTGTAACTCTTAAAAACGTATTTTAAAGTAATGCATGTTTGTCTATTGAGATCAATGTGTGGAATGCTCTAAACAATACCATGTAACAACTCTGCCAATACAACTTGAAAATCCTCAATTAGCAGATGATGTTATTAGTATATTGGTGACAGAAGCCAGGCAGAACAACTGGGCTGGAAGGACCTACCTGAATGGAGCAGAACAACATTCCGGTGTCTTTTTGCAAGATGTTGTTTGCAGCAATGTGGAAACCTTTAGGAGTTAAGTTGTTTTTGTCACAGGGCAATTGCCCTCTGTGCA
Source organism: Mesoclemmys tuberculata (assembly GCA_007922155.1). Taxonomy (NCBI): domain Eukaryota; kingdom Metazoa; phylum Chordata; order Testudines; family Chelidae; genus Mesoclemmys; species Mesoclemmys tuberculata. The sequence goes on from ML677025.1 coordinate 6,232,805, forward strand.
CAGGTTCCCTCTACATGGGAGTAACACTGCAGAATGTAATGCATTGAAAGAAAAAGACTATTCTTCAGCCTCACTATAGAGATGGGTCTCAAATCAAAATCCTAGCTCTGAGCATCTCTGAAGTTTAGGGAACTTATGATCTGGATCCAGTCTTGGTTCTATAATGGGTTAAGCCAAGACACTTGAAACTTTTGGGACGTTTGGATTGGAATCCACATCTGAACTTTGTGCAGTTTGGTCCTATCTCTGCTATAGTTTCACTATATCTGAGCTCTCCATGAGTAGATTCCATTCTAATTCAGTCGTCTCCTCTGACGCAAGGGAACAGCACAAAGATGTCTAGCAAGCAGCACTATATACTAAAGCTTTATTTACATGGAAACGACAATAAATCTTTGCCTGTCCAAGTGCACTGAGCAAAAGAAGAAGTGCTGTCCTGGACATAGCGTAGGCTCTTTAAGTCACAATTCCTGGGTTCCATTCCAGCATCTACTGGTGAGTCACTGCAAGACTATAAACCAAACTCACAGCTGAATTTTAAGTGTTCAACTCATTTTGTCTGCTTCAGTTCTTGGGTACCCAACTTGAGAATCTTGGTCCCAGATCTGATCTTGGTAATGCATTCAAATCAGGAGTAACTCCTTTACAGTCAAGGAAATTGCACTTCGGTACAACTGGTGTAAGAGGAGAACCAGGCTTCTCATGCTCTAGGGGGAGATTTCCAGAAGCAGTCAGGCTCATAAATGACATGTGCGCCTTTGAAAAATCAACCCTAAGACCCATGGGAGCTTTGGTGCATTGTACCTCTAAAAAAACAGAAATAAAGCATCTCAAGCTGGCAACCAGAAATGGAGACATTCAAAATCACTGAGCACTTCTAAAAACGGCCCCTCATCTCTCCAAGCCTCACTTTACCAAGCTGTAAAATGGGCATCAACTGTTTACCGTCTTCCCAGGCACACTGATTGTAACGGCAATCTCTAAAATTCACTGAGATCAGATTCCGAGCACTATGGTCAGGCTTGGCAGAATTCGCTGGGGTTTATTTTTGTTTGTTTGTCTGTTTTAATAATTTCCACTGATAATATTGATGTTTATTTTAACACATTCTCCCTATTATTTATTTATTTAACTTTGTATAGCTGCTGGTCGCACAATAGGTATATAATGACAGGAGACGTTGAGATTCAAACAGTTAAAATGTTTATAACTGTTAAAACACAAATTGTCAACATCACATTTCAAAATATACAAAGTAAAAATCCTTAAATCAAACTCTAGTAAGTTCTCCAGCACCATTTTTCTTCCTTTATCTGTAAATTTGGCTGATCATCAATGGAGATATTTTTGTCAGTTTGTGCATGTACGGTGACATCAATGTTTAATGATAAAAATCTAATCCTTCCATACTCATCTGTTGTATAGTGGTACCATGTATTACAATGCTAAGAACAAGACACCAGATCCCAAGGCTTAGGCAGCAGAAAGATGGGAAGAGCGTGCCTGGGTCCCCTTTTACCGTGCAGCAGATAGTTCCATTCAACTAGGAAACAGTCTCCCATGCTCATGAGACTGGTGTCCGCAAGAAATGCCACAGCAAAGCTGCAGGGGAAGGGGCAGACAGTCTGAAATGGGGAAGAAACACAAGCTAATCAGACTGAGAAAGGGAAAAGGCAGGCAGAACCTTTAAGAAAAAAAGCAGGCTTCCCCAGCGATGAGGATCATTTGCTGACCATCATCAGGATGCTCAGTGCTCTACCAAGCATGAAGATATGGACACCTCGCCAAGGCTTTCATCCAAGCAGCAACACTGACTGTATGACCCTGCCCGAGAGCTAACCCGTGCAGCCACAACTTCACTGCTATTTTTACTGGAGCTAGCCGGATCAAAGCTAGCTTGGGTATGTCTATATGTGCAGCAGACACAATCTGATTGCAGTGTGGACATACCCAGTCTGCTTCATTTATGCAGTGAGACGTACGCACTGCCAAACAAAGCCTATAATAATTTGCACTTCTATAGCCCATTCCCCATCCAAGGATCTGCAGACTCTTTACAATTATGAATTAATTAATTAACCCTCAGAAGACCCTGGAAGGGAGGTGTGCATTATCATCCTCCATTTTCCCCACACCGAGAAAGACAACCATGCTTAGGTCATGGTTATTGACTGAGTATTAAGCATGTTGAGTGGGGCATACAAGTCTTATTTAGAACCAACCATGCCAAGCCTTTGAAAGAATAGATGAACCCACCTATACAGCAAAGCTGGTCGGGAATTTTTTGACAAACTGTGGTTTCCTCGCCCAAAATTGCCAATTAGCCAAAACCAAAACTCTTTGTGAAACAGGGATGATTTCAACAAATCTCCAGACTCCAAAATCTAGGGGGGGGGAGGTGGACTCAAACTGTCAAAAAACACAGGAATTTTTTTTAGTGGAAATGACTTTGTTTTGAAATTTTATTCAGTTTAGACCAGTTAAAAAAGAAAAAAAAAGGTTAAATCAAAACGAAATGTTTCAGAATTATTTAAAAAAAGGTTCTGATTGACCTGAAATGATTTTTTTTTGGGAGTTTGGGTTTGTGGAAATTCTCAATTTCAACTTTTTGTCCTAATCTGGGACGGGCAAAGTTTTTAATATCTGAAAGATTTTCACAGATGCCGTTTCCCAACCAGCTCTCAGGTCCTCTTCATCGATTGCATGCTAATGTCACTAAGTCTAGCAGAGCTGGGCTTGAGGGCCATATCAGGCCCTTGGTTCCTCATCTGTAAAATGGGTATAATAAAAGGTTATTTCTACCTTGTCTATTTAAATTGTAATCTCTTTAGGGCAGGGGCTGCAAATATATGTTTGTACAGTGCCTAGCAGGAGTCTGTAGAGGCTACTGTAATTTGATATATGGGGAAGCTGAAGTTTAGGAATATAGAATCACTTGGCCAAGGGTTGACAGCCAGTCAACAGCAGACCTGGACACAAAACCCGTCTCTCTCAGTTCCATGCACCAGCCCTCAGATAAAACCTTCTGAAGATTTTCTCTTCAAGAGAGAGGACTTCAGTCCTCAGAAGAGAAGGAATGGAATTTCTAATTCAGCTGCTGCAGCAGCAGTGCAGATTTTGAATCCACTCTTTTCTGCGAACGGGGGCCGCTCTGATGCCAATTAAGCTTTACATTCCCTGTTCGGATATGTTTGCTTTTTTGTAAACAGAGGCACAGAATTTTTCTTGGCCGTTGCTGCTGCTCACAGCTCTGTGGACTGTACCCTCTAAGCATTTGCTCCCAGGTGATTTGGATCAGGATAGACCAGGAAGTTTGCTTTTCTCTGCCTCAGTCAACGTGTGGGTGTGTAAACACTGACCAATTTCACTGCAGGTTCGAATCCTTTAAATGGGGACTTTCACGTTAGTCAGACTTTAAAAACCACATCGTATTTAAACAAAAAATCCATTTCCCTTTCCATCAGCTGCAGCAGCCACTGAAGGTATTTCTGTTTGAACAAGTGGGTCCCTCCCACCCATTACCTCCTCCCATGTAATTGGCTGGCTGGTGAAGTCATAAGGCCGGATTTACAACAGTGCAGTCATCTCTGTGACAAGGGTCTGTCAGGACAAAGACACTGTAGAGCCCACATGGAGGAAGATGCCAACAGTGTAGAATTTTCTCTGCACATAAAGCGTTCTGGGGTGGAGGGCATGGCTCTTCCCTGCATGCTGGCAGCTTTGTTTCATTTTATTGGTGCAAAGCTCGCTTAGCTGAAGAAATCTTCTGACACAGGGGAACCAGAGAAGCAGCTCTTATGCCACCAACTGCAACATAAAGAGCGTGACCCAGGGAAGGAGGTGCGTCCTGGTCGTCCCTGCCCCCTGGCAATCCCCAGTTGTTTTAATGGTCACCTGGTGGCAGGAAATGGTTAGCTCAAGAGCCCAGTTGTAAGGGGGAACCTTTGTGGTCACCTTTACTCTGCTACACTGAATGCTCCTCACTTACAGCTTAGGATCAAGTCCTTTATAGCTAAGAGAAGGAATCTAAGAAAGTTGGGTACTCAGATCCCATTGAAAAAAGATAGGGCTTGGGATCTGAGCTCCTTTCAAATTCCCAGCCTACGTTCCCATGGGCCAGATTTTCAAAGGGGCTCAAAGTGTTGGGTGCCGAGCTCATTCGAAAAACCAAGCACCAACGGAGGGCACCGGCAAGCACATCCTGTGTTCCTTCCCAAAGGCAAACCCTGCTCTTCTCGGAGGTAACTCACCTTCACGTAGGGCACTCACACAGCCCCTACGCACCACAGGTGTTCCTCAGAATACGACTTAGGAGGTGCCTATGCCTTGTGCTAGCTCTCTGCACAGCACTGAGTTCCACCCAGTAAGAGTGTCACGAGCTCTTAGTGTTAACGAAGCCCAGAGAAAGAGGTCAGTATTTATAGCCGGGAACCAAGGTGAAGATCACGGTTACACAATTCTGGGTAGATAAAAGCTTTCTTCTGAAAATCCCTACACTGCAAGCTGCACAGAACTTACATGATCTCCCTTGGATGACTGAAGATTTGACTCACCCTGCTGGGATCTCAGCCTAATGGATTAAATAAAATAAATGACTCTAAATCAGACAGACGGCCTGAGTTCATTGAAATGGTAGAGAAAAGCCCCACATGTTAACAGTGCTCCTATGTCCTCTTCCTTTATTGCAAATTAAACCCATCTCAGACCACATAGGAATTACGTTCCCTTACAACGACTGCAGGAAATGCATTAAAAATACAGTCGGCCAGTCACAAATCTTCATGTCACCAGCCACAGGGGAGAGAATGAATGCAGGGAAGGGAATGTATGCAGGGCAAATACACCCCCACACACCATCACCTCCTCTGGGGCAAGGGCATGGAGAATTTATAGGCTGAGAAATCTGGGGGTCTGGAACCAGCAGGACCTGAGCTCTGTTATGAAACCAGAAGAGACAACAACAGGGTGAGATTTATTCAAAGCGCTATTTTCAATTTATTTGAGAACATAAATGATGTCTCCCCCTCTCCCCAACTCTCCAACAAAAATCACACACAATGAGTCTGGATTCCTTGAGGGACAGCACCAGTCAAAAGGGCTCTGGGGACAAATTCGTCCCATTGCGAGCTTTTCTTGAAAACTAAGAGCCAAACTGTCTTCATACATCAGAGGCCAGATTTTCAAACACTGGTGTCTTGGCAGCGTCCAGAAAACAATGAGCCTGTAAAAAGGGGATTCTTTTCATCCTCCCATCACCCCTACAAATGGCTCCACATCTCTCTCTACGTCTGGAACAAAAGTCCACCTTCTTGCCCAACCAATCTCCTTCCAGGATCCTTGACAAGTACAAGACACCAACCTAGGCCACTTTGCAGGTTGAAAGGTGGGCATAGGCAGGTTTAAGGGACATAACTTGGCCCAAATTACACAAACCCAGATTCAAAGGTGATGGGTTTTCAATGTGTTTGTGAAATGCAATGTGCATTCAAGACATGGCATCCATTATCATCAACAGTATTGAGAGGGATGGGAAAAGCTCTCCCCAAATCTACCTATACAGCTCCGATCTCCCCGCCATCGGAATGCCTCACAAACATTAATGAATTTATCCTCAACACTGTGAACAGAGAGAGAGATTAAGGGATTTGTCCTAGGTCACGCAGGAAGTCTGTAGCAGAATCAGGAATCAAACCACGGTCTCTAGAGTCTCTGAACCACAGAACAATTCTTCCTCATTACACGTGGATAATAATATCTAGCTCTTACATAGATGCTGCAGAGGTCAGTTATTCACATGCCTCATTACAGGTACTCCTGTATGTTCCATGTACAACCCTTCCCCCAGGCTTGCACTTTTTTCTGAGAAGGCTGGCTTTTCTTCATTCTCCTGACGTCCTGTTGGCGTCAGATTCTCAGCGCTGGAAACACTGAGAACTGCTCCAGTTACATCTCCAAGGCACTGCCTGTTATATTTCTGCATCACTAGCAAGGAACCCTGTCTGCAGCTCAATTCCGCTTGAGGTCAGCGTGCTGCCGTTTAGGAACAATTGTATGAATGGAGTTCATCCTTGGAAAAATTAATAAAATTCAGACCAAAATACATTTGCCTGAATATTAAGAATATGAAGATCATTGGTGACACCTCTATAACTAGACCATGCCACTTTCAAGTCATATGAAGATTAATAGGGCGAGAAGAAGGTCATAGGGCAGCTCCAAGACCTTATGGCAAATCCAGGGAAATTACCTTTCCAATGACAGCTGGTAAGACCTACAACTCCTAATACCCCAGGTCACTGGCTCTCAATTCAGTGACCTTTACTGGCGTGACAAGCTGTATGAATGCTGTCAGAGAGCTGCCCATGATAGGACTACACATTTTTTGGGTGTTGATTCCCACATCCATTTTTCAGCAAGGGCTATTCCTGAGCTGGTAGAAAGTGCTATGTAATGCGACCGCCATCTCCGCCCTCTCCCTCCCTCTCCCAAGGACAGGCACAGTTTTCCCTTATCGCCTTTTGAGGAGGCATCTTTTATCATTCCCTGCTAGTTTGAGGAAATCTCTCACACTTCCTTGTATTTCAGACACCGGAGCAGAAAGGGACCCCTTCTGCACTTTGTTATTACATGGCTAGGAAGCCTTGTCCTTAGTGTCAATATTTTGTTTTTAATACTTTGCACTTCTAGACCGCCTCTGGCATAAGAATCTCAAAGCATTTTATGAGCATCAATGGATTACTCCTCCCATCTGCTCTGGAGCATTCTCACCATTTTACAGATGGGGAAACTGAGGCATGGAGCAGTTACTGGGCTAGTGTCTCAGACAGGCACATACTTGGGGAGGCTAGCTCTTCCCATCACCACAGCTACATTCGATTTTTAGCATGCTAGTTCAATCAGAGCTAGCACAGATACGTCTCCTCAAGCTTGGCCCCTCACTCCCAGGTCTAAATGTAAACATACCCTTAGGGAGTCCACACATGGCAGCTGCAGGCCATCTACAACGTATGTCTGCTTAGTGCAACAATGTATGCGTGTGTACCCATGTGCATGCAGTCACATGCACGCATTTCTCCTTGATGCAAATTAGGCACATGCGTGCCCTTTCTGCAGCAGTGCGCCTAGGATACATGCCCTGGGTTCAACAGAGTACATGCGTGTGCACTCATTTGTGTCATTGGTATGGCAGAGTGTAGGTCTGTGCATGCATACATGTGTGTAGGACATGGGCTGGGAAAGGTATGCAACCTCTGTTTTGCCACCATTCTCATCCCCTAAGAGCCACGCTGCTTTGTAGCCTCCAAACCACTCGCTGATCACACTCGATTAGCAGGCTGATGCTGTTGCACTGGTGAATGGGGATTACTGGTTGGTCAGAAAATAAACTTGGGGGGGTGGGGGCAGTGATGATATCCCAAATTTCCAATAACCAGTTCTATAAAGGCAGGTGATATTTAAGAACCTATTCTGAATAGGTTCTTAAACATCATGCACGCAACACCCGACACTCTGCACCCCAACAACCCAGCACCCAGAACTTCAGGGCACCCTACGCCATGAAATTGACCCTCCCTGGTCAATTTCTGGCGGCAGGGAGAATCCCAGGAGAGACTCCCGGCACTGAAATTGACCCTCCCTGGTCAATTTCGGGGGCGGAGCTGGGGCACGCTCTCCGCCCTGAAATTGACAAGGCAAAGTCAATTTCGGCGGCGGAGAGGGAGACTTGGCATCGCAGCCGAGAATCTCCGCTGTGAAACTCACTATGCGCTGCCAAATTCGAAACCCCTCCAGCGCCCCGCAGAGCGCAAGGGGAGGACGCTAACAACCGGTTTGCTGCCTTTTTTTTATTTTAAGAACCGGTTCGCGCGAAACCCGCCAGCGCCCCGCAGAGCGCGACAGGGGAGGACGCTAACAACCGGTTCACTAAATTTTTTTAATTTTAAGAGCCGGTTCGCGCGAACCGGTGTGAACCGGTTGGATATCATCACTGGGTGGGGGGGTAAGATATTTCATAGGAGCAAGAAGATCCTCTAGAGCTCACCAGTGATTTCAATGACAACGTCATAAACTTCATAAGCAAAATCCACGTACTGAAAACCCAGCCCCACTGAAGTCAAGGGGAGTTTTGCCATTGACTTTAATGGGGCCCAGAATTCAACCACAGTGCTTTGGACCCATAGGGAGCAAACGGATAAAAGAAATGAGGTGGTGTGCACATGGGGACTCTACAATTGGTGTAGACACTGGTACCTCCTACCACACTCCACAGCTTTACAGGCAGTGTAGGGTTTTTATTAGCTCTGCCCGTTCTAAGGTTAATACCCCTGTAACTGACAGGCACTAAGCCGAAGACTTGCACAGGCTTTAGATATGAAAACAAGCAGCAGGCAGTTGATGCCATTACTCCTCCAGACTATAGCGCATGGAGAAATTCCTGCCATTCCACAGAGGGTAAGGGGACCCAGACGGGGTGACCTCCTTTTGTTCAGCTCCAGCCTCACTTGGCCAGGGAAAACCTTCCAAATTATTTGTGACTTCTATCTATGAAACACATTGTAAACGGGGGAGGGGGGGCCAAGGGGTGGGTTTAAAGAGTCAATAAAATGTGGAGCAATGCCTTTGTTAAGGAAAATTATTTACCATACTAAGAAGAGAGAAAGACATTGAAGAAGTGAAACCGAGTTTTCATTTGTGCTTAATGTTTCTTTTGTTGCTGTTTTGTTAAGCGTGCTTATACAATGGGCACTACACAAAACTCTATATAGATTGAGATCTACTATAGACAGACAGAACCTGAATTTGGTTTTTATAATCCCTGTGTACAAAGAAGGGCCTTCATGGACCATGAGCCTGCTTTTCTGATGTGCTGAGTGCAAGGAAGTTCCATCGACCACAATACACATTGCAGGCGCTCAGCATTCTCTGAAAATCAGGCCACATGACTCTCTCTCAATTGATCAGTATAAGGGAATATACTTTATATCATGCTTTTCATTTACAAGTCACAAAGCATTTTACAAAGATTAGTAAATTTCATTATTCTCATCTGACAGATGGAGAAACCGAGGCACCGAGTCTACAGACCACATATTCAAAAGTGGCCTCTCAACTTGGGTTCTTCAACCTCAGACCCTTTGATCTGATTTTGTGCATTACTGAGTGCTCGCAGCTCTAAGTGAAGTCTGCGGGAGCCATAGGGTGCTCAGCTGCTTTGAAATTAGATTGGTTAAAATGTGATTTTGGATTGCACTGTATTCCCCTTCATCAACTTCCTTTCTTCATCCTCTGCGCTCCCTCCTTACGTGCACCTCTCTCTCAGTCCGGCTACATATTTGCAATTGCTTCAGGCCAAAGCACTGCTGACATTCAGGACCAGATTATCACAAAGTTCAGTCCCCCAGTTGCTCCCATTGTTCTCAAGGGGAACCGCTGAAGGCACTTTCAAAAACATGGACACTCACTGAGGTTCCTAAATGGGGGTTGACCTCTTCTTAAAATCTGGCCCAAATTGCTGGGCAACTCAGTCCTTGTCTTTATGAGAAGTCCCACCTAGGAGTCAGCTTTTGTCTCCTCACCTTTTCCCAGTGTGTCTTTGTTCTAACCTCATGTCACCTGTAATGAAAGGCTGCTGCCATCTGCTGGTGAACATAACACAGTCCTGCAGGCCCCCCCAAAAACCTTTAGGCAGCTCTAATTGGATACGCCTGACAAGATGCACCAGTGTCTCCAACGTGTAAGTGTCAGCAGTACTGCATTTCTTGAAGGCATTTGCTTAGTACGGCAGTCATTGCCTAGGAGAGGGCTTCTCAGCCGAGTGAATTGTATCCCTGTGCAGAGGGCCAGCACAATTCCTATGCACAACCTAAGTCCTCAATATAGGGCTACAGAAATGCACAGACCCTGCGTTAACCCTCTGCATAAGGACAAATTACTTCCAGAGTGAACGGAAGGGCCAATTTTTGTACCCATTTAGTCTCTTCAGACCTCTGAAGCAGTAGCAGCCATATTTAGTATTGACCTAGAGGCCCCGAACCCAGATCAGAGCCCCACCATGCTGGGTGCTGTACACACATAGTAAAAGTCAGTCCCTGTCCCAAAAAGCTTATTATGAGAAGTAAAGTGACCCTCCCATTACCACAAAGCAAGTCTCTGGCAGAACTGTGATTGGAAGGCAGGTCTCCTGACGCCCAGCCCAGTAGGCCACATGGCATCTCATTAATTTAATTTCATTACAGCATTTTCGTAACCTCGGCATGTAAATAACGGTCACAGCAGGTATGTCCACAAAGGCAACAGAGTACCAATGAGAAAGGAACACACCTCCTGCATCATTAGCCCTACCCCAGACATCGCCCACGTAGCCTCCCACGACCCAACCTTTTAGCGTGGCCGGAAGGGCTTCAAACCAAGGCTTTTCCCACTTGAACAAATGCATTTTGGTCCCAGTTTATGGCTACACAAGCCACATGGAAGACACTAGAGGTTAGGTTTTGCCAAAGCCTGAGGCAGGGAGATCACAGACAGGCTGGAGATGGTCAAGGGTGCAGCGGAGGCTAGGGCATCCTACAACAGAGGGATTTGTGGAGGCAGATGGAGTCACACCTCTATTAGTTCCTAGAGCGGCCTGTAAAATCTCTGGCCACTTCTACTCCTGAGGGAAGAAGAGTAGATTGGAACAAAGCCCCTGAAGCAGGGGCTGTCAAGCTTTTTTTCTTGGCCCCCCTTTGAAAATATTACAAGCTGTGACAACCACCTATGCCAGGCCATAGTAGTCTTACTTGTGCACTGCTGCTGGGGGCAGCAGTGCCTTCAGAGCACCCAGTTGGCAGCCACTGCTCTCCGGCCACCCATATCTGAAGGGCTCTGACTGTCAGCCATGCATGGGGCTGGCAGGCACAGCCACAGCATACGTGGGAACTGACAGCTTCTGACACCCCTCCCCCAATAATCTCACAACCCCTTAAGGGGTCCTAACCCCCAATTTGAGAACCCCTCCCCTAGAGGATGAAATCCACCTGATTGCCACCTCACATTCAGCCTAGCACCCTGAAGTGCTTACGCACAGGGCTCTTTCCTAAAGGAACAATTTGCACAGCTCTTGTGGGGACATTCAGCAGAGAGATGCCAGAGGCTAAGGATACAGGAAAGAAGCTACAGAGATCTCGGGCACTACAGAATCAACAATCCAAATAGCCAGAAGCGATCTGAACAAATAGCATTTCAAGGCAGAAATAAGACTGATACAGCCCTGTCTTGTAACACTGATGTCTCTTGGAATAATGGCTCTTCCCTTGGTCCTGTAGGATACAGATTTCTTAACCTTTAGGCCTGTAACAAAGCCCAGCTGTTTTCCCCGAGGCATGGGGGGTAGGCAGATTGATGGGATAAGGACAAAGTTGTGCAGTTGTTATGGAGGCTAGCTTTCATGTTGCTTAACCATGCAGTGCAGTAAGAAAGCTGTACAGTTTTGATCTTTGTATGGAATAGTTTGTACTGATGTTATACACTACTCAGAGCTCAGAATAGCACTTAAACCACCACAATAAATATAGTTTGGAAGGAAATGGCAAGAAAGTGTCAGGCACCAAGTGAAATTAACAAAATTGTTCCTCGCCAGTAAACCATCAAGTGAACAATGGACAAATTCTGTGCATCTTTCTCCTCCTCCCCCCTTCAAAAGAAAAGAAAGATAATTTACTTTGAATGCAGGTTCTTCAGGGCAAGGACCATCTTTTCACACTGCATGTACATAACCGGTCATCCTGATTCATGACTGAGACTCATACACACTACCGCAATATAAAAAGAAGGGAATAAAAATGTTAAAATCTCAACCCCCCTAGTGGTTTCTAACATGCTTATTGCTGTAGCTCTGTATCACTCTACATACAATGCTTCCCATCTCCACTTTTTGCAAGAACCCAAATCCAGGATTCCTAACTCTCCTAGAAACCTCCATGGGTGTAAACTGGACCCCCATGTGCAAATTTCTTTGAGCTCTGAGTCCTTTGCATTACCAGACCCCAGGAATCTTAGTTTACTAAAACCCTACCCCAAACATAACTATCTCCTATGTCTATGCCTGATTCACTTTGCAATCAAGGCTATGCTTGGCTTGAGGTCATAAACACCTGCTGGGGGGTTGAACAACCACACCTGCCAACCTACAGCTATTAATTTGCATGGACCATCACAACAGTTAGAAGGGGAAAGGATCCGACCAAGCACTAATTAAAATAAATTGCTAGGAAGTCGTCTATAAATATAGCGGACCCTACAATAAATAAATCCTCAAAGCACCATGTAATTCCATAGCTAAACTCTTAGGGATGTTCCCCCCCGCCCACTTTGCTCTAGTTGACTATTCCCTTCACCTGTCTACTCCATACCCTATTCGATGGTAGAGTCCAAGTAGGCCAGTGTGCCGAGCCCCTCAATGGAGCATTCCATTTGGCTAGAGGAGGGGCATAATTTCATAAGAAAAAATAGTTCCAACGGGAGTGTAGTGTTGGATTAACTATCGCACGAGAAGCCAAGGGGAGTAATTGATCATTTTTCTTTTAGTATGGGAGTTAGCCCCCGTAGGAGGCTTTTACATGGAGGCACCCCCTGTTTCTGTGCAGTTAGTTCAGTCCTGAGACGAGCTTGTTACGGCTCAATCACGATGCGGAGCAGTCCATTTATGACGAAAAAAGGGGAGAGTGTTGGACGGATTATAAAAGAATGATCCAGCGAAGTGGAATATGGTGACTTAGAGCTCGTCGATCTCCGTGAAAGGAAGAAAACTTCTGGGAAACTGTCTGAAGTCAGCACGGCTGTAAATAGGCAGATGCTCACCCCTCCCTTTCCACCCGTGGGCAGTTGGTTCGGCCCAGGCCCGTTTGAAGCTGGGAGCGGGCGCTGACGCGCAGGCGCGCACGGGGCCGTGTGCTACCAACGGTCGTTCTCTGAGGGGGCTGAAGGGCGTCGCCGCCCAGCTCCCTTCCCCGCCGCCCGGCCCCGGTCCTTTCCCCTCCCCTCCCCGGTCCTTTCCCCTCCCCCCCCCGCCCGGCCCCGGCCCCTCCCCCCTCCCCGCCATCTCGCACGGCCCCGCCGGGGAAGGTGAGAGGCCGTTCTCTCCCCCCCCCCCTCCCCGCTGAGGTAAAAAGCCGTTGGCCAGTCCCTCAGCCCCGCCAGCTCCTCGGCCCGGCGTCGGGGCCCTGCCTCCCCCACCTGCCTCGGGGCGACTTCGCCCCTCAACCCCATTTCCTGCCCATCCCCCCCGTGCTCTGGTGTCTGGGCCTGCCTCTCTCCTCCAGACCCTCCCTCGCCCCCAATCCCTCAGCGAGCCTGGCTGCGCCAACGAGCCGGCTTGGGCCTGCCATGGCTGAGCCGCTCCCGCCGGGCCGGCTCTGACCCCCGCCTCCTCTCGGGCTGCAGGAGGAACAAGATGCCTAACCCTGGAGAGCAGCCACCCTCCAGGGACTGCAGTGACCCGCAGCGCGTGGCCTGTAGGCCCAGGAAAGTGAGGCAGGCCCAGCAGAGCCAGGACGGAGACCTGCCTGGCCTCTGCCCGCCACAGCTGCCAACGTGTAGGTCCGGCCCGCCTCCAGTCATGCTGGAAAAGTTCAGTCTCTGGTGGTCCTGCCTGGTTCAGTGCAGACTGGTTTGACCAGGGCTGTGGGCAGAGGTTTGAAAGGGAAGGGAGGGTTTGGCAGGGAGCTGTGTGAGGTCACGCGCCCCTAAGAGTACGTGGAGGAACATGGGGAGGCATGGCAGGGCCAAGGCCAGCCCCCATGGGTGGGGCAGGAGTGTCCCCATGCTCTGTTCTGCCCTGCCTTGTGCTGTGCTCTGCTCTGGCCCCCTCCCCAGCCATGGTCTGGTGTAGGCTTCCTGCTGTGGCCCCCAGCTGCTGTTACTGCTTGGCTCCTGGTGGCTGCTCCCCTGCTCTCCGGCCTGGCTGGAGCCATTGGCTCAGTCCCTGGCTGCTGTTCTCAACTCAGCCCCTACCTGCGTAGCCATTCCCAGCAGGAGTTTGGGGACCACTGATTTAGACATAGTCCTGCACCTTAACAGTTCTGTCTGCCTAAAAGATCAATAAATTCCATTGCATAGCTGAATGGAATTAAAACCAGAAGAAAAGCCAAGTATTTCCTTCCTGCAGGGTAGATGTTTTTAGTAGTCCTTATCCAACAGATTTAGGTAAGATCGAGACTTCATCCACAGGTATAGTCCCACTGATCTGCTCATGCCAATAAGAATGCAAATGTGCATGATTCTTTGCGGGACTGGGCTTTATATGATTGACCTATCATTCCATAACATACAACTTGCTACTATCCTTTGTTCACCCAGTCCTCCTGTCTAATTTAGATTGTAATCTGTTCAGAGAGGGGACCTTTCATTTTACCATACTCCTTCCACACCAGTTGCATATATTATTTCCTTGGCCTTACTTCGGGGTAGGCTAATCAATTCAAACTCGTTTAGCAATTGTTCTGTTTCTCTGCCTAGCTGAGAGAGGTTCTCTACACCCAATTTTATAACCTATTCTGCATCAATCTTTCATATAGCTGCTACTGTCCTGATCCATTTTTCTACTTCCTGGTCAAGAACTTTATAGGGCTAAATTATTTACCCTCACACATGGTAATAATGCTATTATCCAGTATATGTCTTCATCCCTTTCATTATGGAACTATCTGTCAGATGCAGACTCCATTGGCATGGGTTATCTAGTTAGCTCTCTGTTTTCTCATTATTGTAGACTGAAACAATAGCACAAATGAGCATCCTTTTCAACCTATGGCTGTTCTTGGCACTTGACTTAAAAAAGTTTTACAAGACTAAGGAACTCCCCTAATTAATCCTGTTATGGATTGTAGTAGTCTTCGAGACCCCAACTGGATTGAAGGGAGGGAGGGAAGGCGGGCCTGGAGTTAGGAACTGTAGAGACATGCAATAAATGCTCCCTACAATCCTAAACCACTCTCTTGCAATCTATTCCACATGGGCAGACCCTTGTGCAGCTGCAGAGCCCCATGGATTTAAGACATAGTGGTCTGTTTATGCAGACCAGATTTAAAATATAACAAGGGTGAGTCACCCAATGGAAGGATATGAAGGCAATCCCATAGCTCTGTTAGAATTTATAATTTCACTATGCGATTCTTTGCCATCTCATTCTTATTTTGTGCTGTCTTTGATGTCCTTTGCAACTTGTTCTCCCACTTTAAGGCTATTTAAGCTAGGCAATATGGCATCGTATTTTCTCCCCACATCTCTCCTGTAACTTAGTCAGTAAATTTCACCTGTAATGTTTGCTGTTGCTCTAGAATGTAGAAATCACAGATAATAGTCCCATGAATGAGGATTTTCATGAGATTCTGAAATGATGGTTCTAGTATAAAATCAGTAGTTAATCAGATTTACTAAAGTGCCTTAGCAGTTAATATTTCCAAAACTTGTCTAGGGGGATTGAACATAAATAGGGAGGCAGGAGCCCTGAGTTTTACTTCCAGCTTTGCCACTGACTATGTGTTTGCTTTCAGGCTCTTAGTTTCTTTGAGTCTCTGTTACCCTATCTGAAAAATGCACCTATCATGCGTTTGAAGATCTATATAGAAAATACTTTAGAGGAAGCATGCTAATTCCCTTTTATCTAACTTACCTATTAAAATGATAAAAATGTTACACTTTTTCAGCATACATAGCTTCCTGGTATCTTTATATGGGAAGGGACACTGTTAAAAGAAGTTCTAAGACTTACATTCGTTTCACTGTTCACTTTAACAACAGAGCAATGTAGAGAGACATTAAGTAGTTGCATAATTATTCTGGAGATCATTAAGAGGTTAAAGCCTAGGAATGAGAACATGTCAAAAGTAATAGGACCAAGCATGAACTGATAAGACTTTTATACAAATCATTTTTATTCAGCTCACTCAACTGGCGGTCTTATCCTGCTTTTGGAGACTATTTAAATTTGAACAATTATTTCCTGTGTTGGTGTTACCAATAACCACAGATTGAAATTTTTAAATCTGTTTTGCACCCAAACTTGCTTCCATTAAAGTTAGTGGAAGTTTAGCTAATGACTTCAGGATTGGGCCTATGCTTTTCACCATTACTGAAATTTAATCTGTTGTTTAGACATTGAAACCGAATTGGTCAGTTTCACTTTTTTTGTCTGTCAGCATTTTCTTCATCAGCTAGGAGCATAATGTTGTTTCTCTCATTCTGAGGGGAATGTTTCAACTCCACTCCATATACATGGGTTTTCATTCATTTTACATTTCTATCTACCTTACATTTTGTAAAACCTTTTAGATTTGTTAAATGTTGGCCTAGACTGTTTTTTAAAGTACTGAGTCTCATTAATTTCTCTTATGCTTTTTTGCAGCCAGCCCTCCACAAATTCTCTCCATGGCAGAACTACTGGAAACAGCACAAGAGGTTTCCAAAATGACCATTGCACATGAGATTGTGGTAAACCGTGACTTCAAGTTGCAAGAGGTCAACTTCTCACCAAACAGGTACAGTCCTCTTTGTTTTTTCCTTTGACCTCAGGTTGCAGATTGTATGGCTAGAATGGGAAATGAGGGAGGGGAGGACTTGGGGGATATGGCAGTTGAAAGTATATGGACATTACAAAGGAAAAGAAAGTGGGGGGATGGGCTTTTTTGGCTGCTATATGATATATAGTGTTTTCAAGTTTATTTTGGCCTTGGATGTATGATGAATTTCAGGTCTGGTCTTTCTTGATTTCACTGAAGCACTGTGCGGTGTCAGATGTGTAGACCATGTCCTTTTCTTAAATATTAATCAAAGAAGAAGGGTTATTAAATCTTTAGCAAAGATCTTCTCTCATCAATTTGTATTGTAGTTAAATCTTCCTGAATCCTATCTTAACCACATTCATTGCTGCACAGCAACTGTAGAAAAATATCCTGCAAATATTGTATGGTCCTGTCTATCTTTGAGGATAAGAGTAGCAGTCAGGGGATTTGAAGGGAATTATCTGCATCTTTCGTAGATTAGCTAAATATCACATTCTTCTCAAGTAGGTTGGGCTGCCTCTAAACTATTGCTAAGTGGCGGAAAAGGCTATGTCTGTACTTACATAGATGTGCAAAGTACACACACTGCATGCCCAGCTAGCATGGGTATAAATAGCAGTGTACAAGGTGAGGTTACACTTAAACAAGTAAATACATGCCTGAACCTTTAGGGTATGTACCCTACATGGTTCTCTGCACAGTCAGGCAGTGCCTTTCAGTGTTCCACTGGTGGAGCCTTTCCTTGTTGCAAGGAAAGACAAGTGGACAAGAAGCTGGATATGAGTCAACAGGATGCCCTTACTGCCAAGAAAGCTAACAGGCATATTAGGTTGCATTAGTAGGAGCATTGCAAACAAATCGAGGGAAGTGATTATTTCTCTCCATTTGGCACTGGTGAGGCCACATCTGGAGTATTGTGTTCAGTTTTGGGCCCCCCACTACAAAAAATTTGGACAAATGGGAAAGAGTCTAATAGAGGAGGATTAGGAGTCCTGATTAGGAGGCTGAGGAAACAATTTATGAGGAGAGGCTGAGGGAACTGGGCTTATTTAGTCTGCAGAAGAGAAGAATGAGGGGAGATTTGATAGCAGCCTTCAACTACAGGGGGAGGGGGTGGGCGGGGGCATTCCAAAAAGGATGGAGATAGGCTGTTCTCACCAGTGGCAGATAACAAGGATCAGTGGTCTCAAATTGCAGTGGGGGAGGTCTAGGTTGGATATTAGGAAAAACTTTTTCCTAGGAGGGTGTTGAGCACTGGATTGGGTTACTAATGGAGGTGGTGGAACCTCCATGCGTTGAGGTTTTTAAGACCTGGCTTGACAAAGCTGTGGCTGGGATGATTTAGGTGGAGTTGGTCCTACTTTGAGCAGTGGATTAGACTGGATGACCACCTGAGGTTCCTTCCAACCCTAATCTTCTATGAACCTTTCCCTGTTGTCTGTCTTTCATTGGCACATGCAACTACATACAGCAGTGTGTACATAGACTTCTTTTCACTGTGGTACCCTACATGCCCCTGCCTGTGTAGACAGGGCCAGAGGTTGCTGGGCCATGGTGAAAAGAGATTATTGGATAACAACCATATTTGGGAGAACTGGGGAATTTAGGATAATGAAGGTTTCCTAGGAGGGAGAGTGGTGAGGCATGTTGCTTCCAACATAGGAATAAAAGTTCAAAGAAGAAAATGGCCAGAGGTCCAAGTGGACGCATGGCCCCTCCATAGTGATAGATGTGAGGTGGTTGAAAGTTAATAGCAGTTACTTGTTCCCCCTCCCCACTCAGCCTGGAAAGGAGAGTGAAGGACACATTGCACGAAGCTTTCTGGGACAGTCTGAAAGAACAGCTGTCTGCTAGTCCACCAGACTACACACATGCAATCCAACTGCTGCAGGAAATTAAAGAGGTAAGCAGTGTGAGACAGGACTAACAGTTTCTTTAGAGCTAGGCCTCTGTTGATGATAGTGTAGCCCATTACATCTAAGCCTTCCCTTATGGCCACACATTAGACCAGAGCCATGAGAGAACAGAGTTCACAACGAGGAAGAGTAAATTCTAGGTCCAACCTTCTAGATCCTGACCCTTGACCATGGTCCAACACACAACTACACTTCACAGATATGAAAAGCAGTGGAAACATATAACAATCAGTGTGGCCATAACTGATATTTGCTTATATCTGTGTTATACTGATACAGGGGTTTCTTGAGCAAGTCTACCCACACTCAGCTTAAGGATGGCTAGTGTCCTGGTATGCTTAAGGGATGTGTTAAGTCTCATTAGTATTGGACCCTGTGGTTTTCACCAGACATGAGCAGAAGGCTAGCTCCTGGGTAAGAGGACAACTATCCTGTATTCCTCCTTTTTACATTCCCTGTTGTTGCCCCAGCAATAGCTGCATTCATTAATACCTTTATTACTTTGTCCCTCTTAACACACAACTGAATCCCATCATTCCCCCTCAATGGAACCAAACCCTCTCCTGTTCATTTGAATGGCAAAAGTTTCAATTAACTTCAGTACAGCAGATTTGGGCTCTGAGAGAGGTAGATGATGTCTCAGTTAATAGAATTGTAGACTGAACATATGCTTCCTGAACTAAAAATGAATTAGATGGGTTTGATTGATTTATTAAAATCTTACCTGTTGTTATAGGGCTTCTTAAATAAAGAAGCCAGAGAGAGAGAGAGACCTACGAAGTAAAGTGAGAAAATGCCTTGGCATGAAAATCCCTCTTACGCCACCAGTGACTGTGCTGCTATGCATAGTCTCTACTATCTAAACTTTTTTTTATAGATGAAGAATCCCCTTTCCAAGGCTAGTCATATAAGCACCTCTCCTTAATGCACAAGCACACAACATATTAGAATAGGAGATAAGCATTTAAAACTAACAAACAGCCATACCTACTCCAGCAGCATCTAACACAACCTTGCCTGATCCAGCCCACACTTCTATAATCCTGAGAGGCAGCTCCTCTCCAGGAAACCAATCCCGCAGGGCACGTAAATGTATCCCTGCTATAAAGGAAAGAATAGGGACCACACTTTAGTTGGGGGCTGATATATGGTTACCTAGCATCTTCTGTGAACACCACATAGGGGAACAATTAGGGACAAACATCCCTTTATAGCTGCTATGGTGGCCCCTAAATTTCAGCATGCTAAATAGTCTCCTGGGTCCTCAGTCACAACGCCAGCCTTGATTATTGTTGTGCAGCTCCCAGAAAGCACAGGGTTCCTAGGTTTGAACAAAAACACACACTTCTCTCTTTCACTTTCTCCTTGGCGCAGACCATGCTGTCGCTGCTGCTGCCACGGCAAAGTCGTCTGCAGAGCCAGATCGAAGAAGCCCTGGACCTGGAGCTGATCAGACAGGAGGCTGAGCACAGTGCTCTGGACATCCCCAATCTCACCATGTACATCCTAGATACAATGGCGATGTTATGTGCACCCATCCGAGACGAGGAAGTGCAGAGACTGCGGGGTGTAACAGACACAGTTCAGCTGCTCAGGTGGGCAACACAGTCTGGGACGTGGGTGGGCCTCCCATAAACAAGCATATGCTCCACCAGAGATAGGTTGTGGCAGGGAAATCCGCTGCCTCTTGCCCAATAATCATATCACATCAAGACTCTTGATACACTGAGCATCGGCTTGTCCTTGCTGGTATTTTGAATTTCTGAATGAAAATTGAATTAAATTGCTGTTTGGGGGCATGGAGATTCCTGTGTGAACTGAACTTGGGGTTCAGTCGAGGTTGTAGGGGATGCATGTGCCCATCACAAAAATTTCCATGCTGCATGGCACGGAATAGCCCCTCACCCCCAATCCCTGAATGGCAGTTGTATCAGATGGACACAGGATGGAATGAGCCATAGTACCTGATTTCCCCTCTTTCTGTCTAGGTATTTTTTATGGCATTATATCATCTGAGTGCCTCCCATCTATTTAAAAGTAGTAGTAGTTTGTCTCTCTCTTCTCACACTGAAGGTAAAATGACTAATTATCTGTGTGTGTGAGAGAGAAGCAGCTAAGTCACAGCAATGAACTTTGCATTTAAGTCTGAGTGCGGTGAGGGGCACTCTTGGCCCCTTTAGATCATCGTAGAGAGAGCTTGGAGGAACACTGAAGTAGCTTGCAGTGCCCCTCTTACTAGTTCTGAAGGAAAATAGGATGGTCGCTGGGGCATGCAATTTGGTACCTTTCCCCAACACACATCTTGATTTAAAAAAAGTTCCTGCTGCATGAAAAGAAAGCCACTGGGTGGGGTGTGGGGCTGGATTGCGCTGCTGGAAAAATCCAGGAGGGTGGGTTCTGCTCCCCCTGCACTTGGAATGCCTAGCACTGAAGACTGTGTCTGTGGGTACCAACTGTGGGGTGGCTTGCCTCTGTTTAGCGAGGGCTCTCTGATTGCACAGAAACACTTTCTCCCCTCTCCTCCTTTTCACCCTAGGGAGATTTTCCGGGTACTAGACTTGATGAAAATGGACATGGCGAATTTTACCATCCAGAGCCTCCGCCCTCACCTGCAGGATCACGCCGTCCAGTATGAGCAGAAGAAATTCCAGGAGCTTCTAGCCAAGCTGCCCAGTGAGTTTGTAATGTCTGTAGATAGGATTATCTGCTGCTTAGTTCATCTCCAGTTACTTCCTCTCCCACCTGAAACTGGTCTTCTGTTTACCACTGGTGCAGACATCATTCTGCTAGTGGCAGATACTGGGTTCAGGAGCAGCAAACAGAAGCAGAGCTGTTGAGCCTTTCATGGAAAGGAGAAACTGTCAAATATATATTTAAAGAGAAGTGCCTCTAAAAGGGGGATGGATGGGTATGACCAAGGTTAGTTAGTGGTGTGGAAGTCAGGAAAGTTGGGGGGTTCTGTTCCCAGCTTTTTCACTTACTTGACTTCTAAAAGAGAACAAGTTATTTAGTCTGCTTGTTTCTTCCTCCATAAGATGGAGAAAGCACCCATAGCAGAGGGTGTGGCAAGACTTAATTAATGAAAGTGTATAAAAACTTTGATATCCTCAGTGGAAAGAACAAAACGTTATTAAGGAGACCTGCAGTCACCCCTCACATAGTGTTTCCAGGTTTGGGTGGATGCTTAATTTGCTGTATAAATCAAAGGCAAACTCTCTCAGATAGAGAGCAGCCTTTTGCTGCTCCACTGAAGGGCACTGCTACCTGTACCCGCTTTTCTGGGTTGCAGCAGAGCTCGTGGGGTTTTGTTAGAGGAGTTTCACCATACTTGGACCAGGTGCTTCTTTTGTGAAGTGATAGCTCCCAGTCCTCTGCACATTATGAAGTTCATCTGAGACCAGCCCGGAGCATGAGCCTCTCCAGCATCACTGTCTTGACAGGGACATGGCTGTGCCCTGTAGGAATGACCCTGATGCTGAAGCTTCTCAACAGGTGTCAGTCATTTCCCAAAGTACCAGGAGCCAGCACTGCTCCCTGGCTAGTCTGAGACACTCTCTATTCAGTGTGTAGGGTGGTATAGTCAGTGAAAACAGCTCCTTCACCAGTCAGCTTGCCCAGTCTGACTGTTCCCACAAACAGCATTCTCCATAATCCTGTTCCAGCCAGCCTGGGCCACACAACTGAGTGGTTACGCAAAGCAGCCGCAGCAGAAGTCTCTGCGTCCTCGTCATCATCCCCATCCCATTCTGAGGTCCATGGATCACCTGCTCCACCGTTGCTGGGGGCAGTCAGTAGGAGCTCAACTACACCAAATCCCATGTCTGTGCTAAACCAAGGATACATGAATCTACTCCACTGGGAGCCTGGCATGGAGGAATACCCTGAGGTAGGAGGAATCTTCTCATCAGCCTGGGGGGACTGCTCTGCCACTTGTATATGGCAGTTACAATGTATATGGCCTTAAGTACAAGCAAAATAAACAGGTGCTCAAGCCCTCAATCCTGTGCCACCACTACAGCAGTGATACTCAGACCTCAGCAGTTCAGCAGCCAAATTAGTGATCAACATTACCCAAAAACCACAGTAGTGTGAGTTCATGGTTTCATTTATATATCTATATAATTCTTCTCATAGCAAAATGACTGACCAACTTTTTTTTATTAACTACAATTGATTAACAGTAAAAGCATCTTGGTTAATAATTAAATCAGTTTTAATGTGTTGCAAAGAGCTGCAGGAGACAGGTTTAGAAAGCCACTTGTGACTCTCAAGCCTCAGTCTGAGTATCAGTGCTCTACAGCATGAGCTGGCTCTGTCTCTGGGCCAGGCCACTGGACTGCAAGGGGAGAAAATAGCTTTCTGCTGGATCCCCTGTTCCTTTTTGGCCATGGGAGCTGAGAGCTTGTGACTTATTTCCTTTCTGTTAGCTTGGGTTCCCTGCAAAACATAAGGCCTTTCCTGCTGCAGGGAGTTTGTGATTGATCAGTGGTTCACACCTTTCTCCATATAGGAGCCTTCTCCCATTTAGTGATACAGAAAAGGAAGGGCAGTTGTGATTCCCCAGCTTAAGAACTCATCTGCTTGGTCAGTGGTTCTCAACCTGGGCTATGCAGAGGTCTTCCAGGGGCTACATTAACTCATCTAGATATTTGCCTCGTTTTACTACAAGCTACATAAAAAGCACTAGTGACATCAGTACAATCTAAAATTTCATACAATATTTATAATCCAATTGATTGATTTTGTAATTATATGGTAAAAATAAGTAAGCAAATTTTCAGTAATGGTGTGCTGTGCCACTTGTATTTGTCTGATTTTGTAAGCAAGTACTGTTTAAATGAGGTGAAATTTGGGGGTACATCGGACAAATCAGACCTCCTGAAAAGGGTACAGTAGTCTGGAAAGGTGGAGAGCCCGGGGCTGTGGTGAGCATAGGCTCTCCCCTTGCCCATAGGGGGACTTGATCTCTCTTTACAGACTTTGTTGATGGACCAAGCTCGGCTGCAGGAGGTACAGTTGCAGGTGAATCAGCTTACAATCATAGCTGCAGTCCTGCTAGTGTCCAGCAGTGTGTGTGGAAGTGCCTTGTTCAGCTCGCCTGAGTTTGTAGATAGGCTGAAACGGGTAACAAAGATCCTCTTGGAAGGGCTCCCTCATACCAGGTGGGTTGCTTTACCATTTTCTTTTCCAGAGGGAGACTAGTGAGTAGACAGATGCCGGTTAGGTATGGGAAGAGCTGCAGCAAACAGCTCTGGGACTCAGAGGAGAGTTGAAATTTTCCTCTCAGGAACAAGCACTAGGGCAGCTTAGTTCATGGGGCAGTAAAGCAGTATGGCTGGTTGTCTGTGCCCCATCGTACCATGCTGCTCCTGTCTACAGGTTGGGAGAGGGAATTGCAAAGGTGAGGAGCAGCCCAAGAATATAGACCATGCCCCTCTGATTTAGGTTTCAGGAAGCTTTGGTGGACATCAGCAACTGCGTGCACAAGGAAGTGAATGAGGCTCTCCTGCAGCTTGGGTACCCTGCTTTCAGCAGTGACAAATCTGCTTCCCTCAAAGGTCAGATAAGGAGCATTGCAGAGAAGGACAACCGGGTACGGAGTGTCGTTGGTGAGTTACTGAGTAAATGCATAACTATCTATCCCAAGGCACTTTACAAAAGAGGTATCATCCCCATTTTACAAATGGAGAAACTGAAGCATGGTGAAGGGACTTGCTCCAGCCAGTGACTGAGCCAGCAATGGAATGCAGGTTTCCTGAGTCTCAATTCAGTGATCTATCCAGAAGCCCACCTTACTAATGTATAATTGACCCAGCTATTTCAAAAGTAGAGTAGTCTAAACTCTCCCCACTGATCTGTGGCCTGAATCAAAGCATCATTTTAAATTTCCTATTGCATTTTGACATTTGGAATGCACTTTAAAATTTTTTATACCAGAATGATTTCCCTTCTGTTCTCTCTAGAGCTGTATCCGTGCTGTTGATCTGATACTGTCTCAGCGGTGTGGTGTTCTTAGCTGGCTTCCTTTGTGACTGACTGCTCCTTTCACCACCTCTCTTTTCATACCTACAGAGCAACGGATCCATTCATTTCTCAGCCTTCATCTGTCTCCTGGGGGCCAGAACTCTAGCAGTCTCCCACAAGGCCTTGCTCCTATTCAGGAAGAACTGATGGAAGTTAGCCGCAGGTTTGGCAATGTGATTTATCACAACAGGCAGGTGTATGGACCCTACTACCAGGCAATTCTAAAGAAAGTTCTCCCATAGGTGGAGCCAGAAGCAGGACTAGATTCTTTGTAATCCTCACACAAAGCACCACCTGCATTGGGGACTCAGCTAGTTTTCAGAATCATGATTTGGCTTGTGAAGTCTGTTGCAACAAACTAAACAGCTGTCTTTTGTGCACTAGCATCCAAAACACTTAAGCAGTTGAGCTACCATAGGTAGGGGGGACAGTTACATAAATGCTAACCACCAGTTCCAGGTATGTCTAAATAAACCTTTAAAGGCCAAAAAAGAGTTGCCCTGTTTTTTTCCTACCTGCCATGGCCTCATTAGGTGGGAAGGCAATAACACTGAATTGACAGGGTGAGGTAGATTAAATGGGATTTCATAATGCTGCATTGCATCTTGTGCCCCTGAACCATGGTGTTTTTCCCTTCCAGGCATGAACCAAACTAGCCTACTTCTATGATAAATTTCATCTCAGCCTAGGAGAGGGGATTTAATTAAGATACTGAGTGTTAAAGATAACAGATCTTACTTTCTAGTGTAACTGGTTGAAATACTTATTACCTTAAAATCCGGTTTACTCCTTATTTTAACACTTAATGCCACAGAGATTTAGTATCCTTGCACCAAGCAGATTTTATTTGGCATGCAAACCTATTTCAAGATGCATTGTCTGTCTTTTCCCTAGTGAACTGCTGACACTGGTGCAGCTTGGTAGAAAACTTTCTATTAGAGAAATACTGTATTATCACAGCTGACCCATGTCTGTGTTGTTAAAATTGTATCTTCATTATATATAATTATTGCTGTAGTACAGTAAGAATTGCTTTGGCTAAAAGAGGGCAGGGGGCACAGTAGCTTTGCTTTGTTTCAGATTATTGCAAGCAGCAGCAGCAGCAGCGTTTTCTAGAGGTTGGCAGATGGAATGGAGTCAGGATGCAGGGGTTTAGCTGTTGGCAATTCACTCACCCTCCATGGCTCAAATAGCCCAAGTGTAGGGGGGGGAGTGAACTAATTTTCTTCATCAGTGCGGAGAGGATAAGAGATAGTGCTATTAGATTTGGAAGGACTTCAGCCATTCTCTGGTTCAGGCACTCTGCTGTAAATGCATGCATCTAAAGAATAAACAGGCTTGACATTTGTAAAAGGTAATGGTGACCATTGCTTTTCATTAAGAAAGACTTTAGCAGATACCACCCTAGTCTCAGATCAGGATTATTCAGGAGAGGTGATTCATATAAATCCCTCCATGTACAGGACAGTAAGAATCATTACCAATACAGGGATTTAAATTATATAAATTTTTTGGCATAAATTAGACAGAACTTCTTGAGCATTAGTCTCTCCTTTGCAATCTTAACTACCAGAGACAACCATCCCTGCCCTTTGGCATATGGCTGCAGTAAGAGAAGCAAGACAAGTAATTAGTATAGCTCAGGAACAGTGAGGTCAAATTGGCAACTGCCTCCCACTTTGAGGAAGGGGGTCTATAACACTAAAAGGATACTAGCTGATCTTAGAAAAATGGATTTAATCTAAAAATGTCACCTCGCTCCTGAGCCAAACCGTCATTTTACAAAATTTCAACTGATTAATTTTAGTTACAAACTCTGAGAAGCAGAGTGTCTGCTTTCTGTACTTACTTGTTCTACAGACAGTTTCATAGGTCTCATCTTCTGCTGGAAAATGAAAATGTTAGATAAATACCGATCCCACAGTAGTGGTCAGGAGGGGGAGATCTTACCATTTGTCCCCCCACAAGAGTTTTATCTTATGTTGTAATAAAGTTTGCAAACATTGCTACTCAATGATAACTAGGAGTAAAAAATAATGGACACAGAGCAATTTCATGATTATCCTGACAAATCACTGACTTGCACATGGATAAAGTATTTCTCCTTTAACCAAAACAGAGCCATTTTTGGTTCCAGGCACCAGCTACTTATTATGCTTATTCCTGGATGCAATTCAAATTTTAAAAATAAAAATTGAAGACTTTCACCATATCTACGTAACAGTAAATAAAGCAAACATGTGTCTAAGTTTATTTATTAATTCAGTCTGTTCTAAGTTGTACAGTTATGAAAAAACAACAAAACGACTGCTGGAAGCCCAGAAATATTTACAATCCGCCTTGTTGTTGTGAGGTCAGTCTATGTTGTTGCACAGATTGGTTATGTTTGGTACCACAAGATGTTTAAAAGTTAGACAAATTCAAACAGATTAACAATTGTATATACAGGAAAATAAGAAATAATTCAAGTATCAAAATACAGAGACAAAGATTAAATAACATTTTTATTACAAATCAGTCTCACTGCCATACATCACAATTAGCAGAAATGTCTACATTACAAACTGAAGTTGACGTTTTCTGCCCTGTTGGGGAAACCTCAGGTTATTTTTCCAAAGGACAAGATGTTTGAGCTAGCTGTCCCATTTCAAGAGCATCAGATTTGCTTCTGATTGTACAAGTACCGCTAGATAATGCTAACATACAATCTAAAAGGAAGTTTGAAACTGCAAATAGAGCTTGTTCTAAAATGAAAAATCCTGCATGTAAATGTAAAGAGAAAAAAACCAGAAAATTCTGCTGATGGATATCTGAACTCTGGAATGAGGGTGTTCATGTAATTGAGCCCACATTAGTTTCACAGATCAAGAAATGGAGTTGCTCAGAAACAACATTTGGTGTCTGGGTCTATGTTGCAGCAGTCCAGCTTAGCCTCCCTCTCAAAGCACATCCAAATATCCTGTTTCTAGAAGAGGATATGGGGTGTACTTCAGAAATCCAGATATCAACTTCCCTTTCTTCTAGAAAACACAATCCCAAAGCAAATTTCAGAATAAAAGTGAACAGTTAAGATTACCCCTTTTTTAATAGGTACAGAATAAAATAGGATACAGCATCTTTAATCTGAATACATAAAATGATTTCACCCTCCTTTTAAGATTAAGACTTTTAATCTTAGTGTCTGTCTAGAGTGCTCAGCCTGGACCCATTCCAGATATGAATGGAGGTCGCTCTAGAATACAATTTATCCTTTGAAAAAGGGGGGGAAAATGAAGCACAGGTTTTGATACTAGAACTAGCTCAGCACATTGAAGAATTAATCACATTCAGCACCAGATACTTAGGACACTTTCTTCCAGATACTGTGAATCCCTGTAGGAACGCAAGAGCTTGAATACTGTACAAATGGCAAAAGTACTAGGAGATTGGGAGCTCCTGAAAATATAGGCAGGGGTCCAGGAAGAGATCCCTTAACAGGCAGATACCTTGAAAACATACCAAGCAAAGAGATGAACTGCCAAAACTCAGCTCTCCTGCAATACATATTTTCCATGTCCAGGAGAAAAGAAACACTTGACAAGAGAACTGCAGTGGGGGCCACTGAAGACATCAAGATTGGAGTCTTCATCACCACTTTTTACCTCCAGCCAACCTCAAAAGCTCATGCATCAAAAAAAAAGCAATCCCTGCTCCAAAGCAGAGGTTCAGTCTCCCCAAACAGACTTGTTGCCAACACACCAAATATTTACACTTATATCAGCATGAACTGCAACATAGGCATAAGAAGGAATGTTAAGCTTCCTAAATTCATTAATTTAAAAACAGCTTGATTTCTGCCCACAAATCATTTACAGGTCTAGGCCTTGGGGATGATGGTTTGCTACTCTGAGCCTTACCATCAACTGGAATGAGACTAAATTAAATCCTGACAGATACAGCAGCAACTGAAGTTAGAAACCAATAGGACATATTGTTCTAATAAGCAGCAGGGCACCACCAATCATCATACCTGCCTGAGACAGCAGTGGTGCTGCATTCCCTGTTTTTATATCTCCAGAATGAAGTCATGGCCATTTTACCATCTCTCCCTCCAACAAGTCCTGCTGGACAGGGCACCGAAAATCACAATAGTTCACACAACTGTCACAGGCAAAGCCACCATTAAATAATCCGGTGGTTTAAATGAGTATCATAATTACAAAGCACCCTCAAGATTGTGTTCTGTTTAGGAATGCAAGACTGATTGGTACCAGCCATCCTTGGATAGATTGAAATTTATCATCAGGTACGGGCTGTTTCAGTGTAATGCCCAGAATATAACTCCTTGTTAGTTCATATTCTGAAATATTGTTACACTAATTGAAATTAAATAATGAGCTCATATAAAAAAGTGCTAAATTACAATCAGACTTAAAAAACCCAACCTGCCAGGACATAACTGCATTTAGAAGACATAGTAGATGCAAGAGGGTATAGAAAGGAGCAAACTCTCCAGTAATTCAGTGTGATGATAAACTAATGGAAAGACAGTGTCCTCCTCACCATAAAACATCAAGTATTGCAATGCAACAGTTCTCTGTAGTGAAAGCAGGCTTTGTACCATTGGGTATATTCCGCACTAATCACTAGGATTGTAACTCCTCTGCAGATAAAGTTTTTCTTAATTTATATCCATCTCCCACTTAGGCTTGGAGTGGCTTTAAAGAAAAAAATGTATGAAAACCCACACAGCTGAGTTTCATAACTTGGAACAAACAACTATTACCAAAATCTTGAAGTTGTTCTCTACTGCTCACCTAGAACCAAGGTGAATTAAAGTACCATTAGACACACACAAACTAGCGCCATTGCTAAGACTTTTTACCATACTCTGTAGGACAGGAGTGTGTGGAATCTTACTAAATAAGGGTTGTTCCACCCCCTCCCCGCAAAATTGCAACATGCTACATTTAAGTTGTGGATTTATTTTGCTTTGTACCATTGCAAAAAGGAAAAAAAAACGCTTAAAAAAAACTTAGTTGCAACCAACTAGAAAGTGTGGTGTCACTCCCTCGATCTCAGAAGTCTCAAATCTCCTTTGCTAGAAATGCGTAGCTGCTTTTGTCAGCTGGGTGCTGGGATCCCTTTCCCCCTCAGCTTTGGAAGCCCTTACTGAGCAGCCATGAACATATGCAG
The DNA here is from genome assembly GCA_007922155.1 of Mesoclemmys tuberculata. Taxonomy (NCBI): domain Eukaryota; kingdom Metazoa; phylum Chordata; order Testudines; family Chelidae; genus Mesoclemmys; species Mesoclemmys tuberculata. Next base: position 6,262,458 of record ML677025.1, read on the forward strand.
AGGCAGCCACCAGTGCCAGGTGGAGATCTTCATCACGTTGGGGTACCACTGCTTCTTAGGTCTCTGCCCCGTTACTACATTTCCATGGTAGCACACAGCTGCCTGCAGATCAGCTTCCCAGAGGCAAAGTTAAAAGAAAGGAAAAAACGCAATGAATAATTTCATGAGTCACATTCAAACCAATTCTCGAGGGAAGAGAGGTGTCTGACCAAGAAGTGAAACAGTAAAGCTACAAACTGGTGAGTGTTGCAGCCACACAGCACAAGCCCTCGACTCAGACAGGTCTGCTGTGATCCCACCTAGGTTCACCATTAAAAAGGCACATGCACAAGTGACCCATTTTTAGAAGCGCTGGAGAACGCACTGAGGACACTGGCAGTCTGTAAGCAGGGCTGTATGTGTGTAGTTGTAACCCAGGGTACCCGAGAAGCATACTACCACTCATATTCCTGATTGAACTTCTCTTTTGAACTGTGTTTAAAAAAGCTTCGGAGCACTGTTCATAGCTTGGAAAGGTTCTAGGCCAGTTTACCAAACTCAAAACATCTGCTACTGCAACTCCCCCGAAATAGCCCACTGTTGGACAGCAGTTGTCCAAACCACTACAGCTGACATAAGACTGAAGTGTTCTGGGCATTCACTGTAGTATTTCTCTAGTTAAGGAGTCTTGTGTCGGAGCATCTGAAATCCCTTACCATTGGGGGCCTGCGGCGCATGACATGTTAAATCCATGTACGAGACTGAGTGCTTTACTAAACATCTCCTAGCTCCTTTACTTGGATGCTTACTAACAGGGCTGTTGAACTCTGCCGTGTTATGCCACAGCCCTGAGGACTGGGAGGTCAGACTCACTCCTGGGAAGGAGCCAGATAAAGATTTTGAAACGCAAGATCCCAGTGCAATTACTGGGCCGGAGGGGGAGAAAAGCAATCCTGACTGGTTCCAATACACAAAGAATGAGGACTTAGGCTGAACAACGACATCTGGGGTTGGTTTGAAGGGCTGAATGGTTGGTTGCTGCAAAGACTGACCTTTGAAGAAAACTCTTGTAACCCATAGTTCCTGCTCTGGACAATCCAGATTGCATCAGTCAGTGGGGCTTGCAATGCTGGGTTTAACTGGAGATGGACATTTCGAAAGGAGAAGGCGGGTGTTTTAAACTGTTCATGACTGTCCATCACTAGATGGAGGCAGTGATGGTGTGGATAGGAGTTATCCAGCATCCTTCACAGCTCTTCCTAATAGTTTGATGGTCACCAGCAACTCTCCCGCTGCTGAGCCTCCTGTCAGCAGATTCTGCTAACAGTGCAAACCGATGTTTGATCCTAGTCTGTTCCAAGCATACAAACGCATTGTGATCTTTGTCCAGTGTGACAGCTGAAGGGCTGGTGTGCTAACTCTATCGCCCCCACACCGCCAGGTGTTTCCATAGAGAAGAACAGGCTGTTTCAGTCTGACACCAGGAGGAATCCAAGGCGCCACCTCCTTCCTTGTAAGCCTGGTATTTCATGTGGCTGGAGAGTGATGTGAGCGTACTGGGTTGCTGTCACACTACTACTACATGGTCATCACCCAGTGCCTTTCCTTAAGGGATCTCAAATTGCTTTGTAAACGGATTAACCTTCACATCACCCTTGTAGGGGAGGGAGGTATGAGCCCCCTTTGATAAATGGGAAGGCAGAGGTAAAGAAAGGTTCAGTGACTTGGTTATACAGCAAGTCAGTGACAGAACCAGGAACAGAACCCTGATTCCCTGCTGTTTAATCGCTGGACCAGGCTTCTTCCTCACTTTCATGCTATCAATGAGCCTGGCAAAATGTAATCAGGGCTGGCCTGTAAGGAATTCAGCAGGGCACCTCAGGAGAGTTTTTGTATCACCACATTGACTGCCTAACAAACGGCTCTCAACTGCTTTAAGGCATACTGTCCATCTTCCAACCATGGCCCAGCTCTGCTCTGGCCTTTACAGCAGCAGGTGTTCTGTGGTTTCGGTCTCAAGGGCTTTGAGTCACATTTGGGAACTGAAGGCAGCTGCTGCAGTCACCCATAGGGTCAGAAACTCTGCAGACAAGGAAATGGGGTGAAGGGAAAGGGGGAGGTGTCTGCACTTAGGGCCTCCAGGCACCTAGGGCCATCCCTAAGGATAATCATATTGCCAAGGGATGGGGAAGTGACATGTTTCAAGATCTCTATAGCCCTGATTGCACAGCATTTAATAGCCTTGTGATCTGCACTAGGCTTGTACTTTCTTCCTGCCAAAAGGAGAAATGTGATCCAAGCTAATTGGAAACTTGCTGAACATAGCAAAGCTCGAAGCTACCCAGCCAGTTTTGGTCAGAAAGCAAATGCCCCAGCCCAGCCCCCCCCGGGTACAGGATTAATTACATGCGCCTTCTAAAGCTTAACCCACGTATAGTTCTAAAGGCAAGAACCAAGCTGGTAGCTCACACGCAGTTTGGTCAGCATGAACAGAAGGGCCCTGTGTCAAATCCTACAAGAGAAGCTGAAACAAACACAATGGGCTTTAGTGGGTCAGTTGAGCAGCCCCTGCTGGGCACTTCCTGATGTCTACGAAGGGTCAATGTGCACAATGGACAACCGCTGTGCAAGTGGCCCAGACCAGCTCTCACATGAGCTGTGCTATCAGGTTTCCAACACCAAACTTCGGGGCGAGGGGAGAGAGACCGTGCAGGATCCATGCGAGAAAAATCTAGTGAATGTGTTATTTGCAGACAGTATCACAGTGGTTAGTGTTGGTTCAGATGACAGGTAAAAGGAGGGGTAACAGTTCGCTGAAACAGTACGCAGCCGTGGCTCAGTACGGAATCTAGAACGAGTGAGTGCGCGCACCTCGGAGACAAGAGGCCTACAGCGCTCCAAGGATAAGAATGTTAAATATAAAAGGCCCAGGGAGTGTCATGTCACCCCCAGAGATTCACAGTGCTGGAGTGAGGGGAAAGACGTGAAATGGCAGGCGGCTTCCTGGATCCACATCTCAGACTCTTGTATCTTCCAACCCTCTGCATCTCCCACCTCACAGGATCTAACCAGTCACTCTCTCAGCTTGGTACCCTTGTTTCCGAGTAAGGAGAATTCACAGTGTTCAGTAGTGATCAGAAACAAAAGCCGTTTAGTCTACAGCATTCTAGCGCTGCTGCCTCTGACGGTGTAGCACCTAGAGGTGAAGATCAGTGCCAGCAGCTGGAGGGAGAGGGAGTTTAGAACAGCAGACAGATCAGATCGCAAAGGCACGGTTAGACTAGGTGGACACAGGGTTGGTTTGTTTTTTAGAAGATAGTGGTCTCATACTTAGTGCTGAGGGTCCTCTTGGAGTCTTGTTTTGGATCAACAACCCAGGAGACACTGGCATGAGATTGCGAGTCTTGGTCCACTTCAGATGGCTCCAGCTGGCAAACAGTGGAGGGAAAGATACGTGTTAGGCACCTTGCTCACCTGGAGATCAGACCGGCACCGGAGACGTTAAAGAATTCAGTAATGAGGGACACCTCTAAGCTACCAACATGGAGTCATGCAAGCAAACACGGAGGGCAGCAGCTCCTACGCAGAGACTGCTGAGTAACCCTGATCTGATTTGGCCAAGTCATCGGGCTAAACTCAGGAGCATCTGGCCATAGGTCCTGAGCCAAACCGCCCAGAATTCTTTGTGGCGTGGACCCACCTAAGTCCGTATTATTGGCTGGTCCAGCCTGCCTGTTTCACAAGTTACAGGAAAGCATCAGTGCTACACAGATGGTCCTCAAGGGTGAGGGGCCAGCTCCTTCCTTGCAGGTAGACTTCTCCTTTTATTTGATTTGCTCCCCTGGCCAAAGGACAGACCTTCCTTCCCTCACCCTCCCGACCTTGGAATGCGATGGCGATGTTAACGGAATCAGAAGCAGCATGTTGTGTTAGAGGGGCACTAGAGGGCAGTGAACGCTCTCAGCACTGGTGTGGGATAAACAGGGTCAGCTCATCTTTGGAGCTCACCTGTGCTCATACCTGAGGAACAAAGGAACGGGCAAGAAGGGAACGCACACAAAAAGCAGCAAAGCAAGAGACTGGGCCACAGCGAAGACATGGGAAAGCAGGAAGGAGGCTTTCAAGAGAGCTCATTGCTAAGAAAGCCCAGGATTGTTCATAACAAAACGCAAGACAGCAAGAAGGGTAGAGACCTTAGCTCCTTGACTAACAGACTGCAGCGGCAGATAGGAGGGACGATGTGTAGTACAGGTGTGACAGTAACAGCGACTATCGGCAGGGAGCGGCACCTGGGCAGCGGGAGCAAGCAAAACACAGACAAAAGGGGACATTAAAGGAAGGCAGCCACCATCCACGAGACCCTGTTCTAGGTACACTCCAGATCAGCCTCATCTCCCGGTCTGCAGTAACCATCTCCTGACAAGTCTCTCACTCTGCTGCAGGATACAAATTAGGTGCACAGCCTTATTCCCAGTCCTTCTCAGGGTTATGCACAGAGAAGCTGTGCAGCATGGCTGGGGTCCTGCCTGTACTAAATTCACCCCGTCTGCCACAAATAGATCTCCCCTCATTGCTAGCACTGCTACAGCTCCACCAGTGGGACGTCAAGAGAAAGCAAGGAGCCAGCAGCCAGAGAATGTCTACCACTGTGTTGTGTCCTCAGCACAGAAATACAGAATAAAGCACCCGCATCTAATCTACATTACGGTTCCTACCATCGCATAATCATCTTACTGGGCAGAAAAGCAGACAGGGAAATCTAAGGCATTTTGCTGGGGGTGTGTGTGTGTGTCACTCCACCATATACTGTGTTCACACCATGCAAAATACGAATCAAGAAGCCGACTGCCCCAACCATACATACCGTGGATTTCTTCACGCCGACTCGAGGTTTAGGCACCGGTTTGGAAGATTTCGTTTCTATCATTTCCGCTGCCGAAGCACTGGTGGGTTTTGATTTTTGGGCTTGGAGGGCCAGCTGATAGGCAACTTCAAATGCCTGTCCCAGTGTCAGGATGATTTCGTATGTCAGGTTCTTTGGAGAAACCACACAGAACAATTTCAGAGCCCCACACCATACCGGCTATGAAAATCCATGCACTAGTGGCAAACAGAAGGCTTCCCTTGGTGATGGAGCTCCCAAACAGAGGCTACGGCAAACACCATCCATAGGAAGCTGAGTGGAGGCTGCGTTGGGCCTTTGGACTTCATAGATGGCCCCATTCATCTTTGGTATTAGCCCTTCGCTAGCAGTCCTCTGACTGCAAGGTACATTTGCAAACGTGTATTAGCTGTTGCAATAGCTAGTCTGCAGCAGCTGGCTTTGCCTCCACCCATGGGAGGCACTCAACTCCAGGCATGCCTGCAGAGCTGGCACTGAGCAGCCTTCAGGACCCGCACACCGCAGGTTTGACCCCACTGACACGCAGAACCATCTCCAGGACCATTATTTCCCTGACACATTTCAGTTCTAACAGTATTTCACACAGACAGGTGAACACACCTGAGAATAAAACTGAGCTATGCTGTAATACCCTTTCCCCTGTACCACGTGTTAAAAGGCTCTTGAAACCAGCCAATTACATTTACATAATTGAGAAGGTATCAGGGTTTTGTTCACAGCCCATTTGCTCGGCGCAAAAACCCCTTCTCCATTTTATTCTGCACTGGAGACTTCAATAAAGCCAGACAAAATGGTTTTATTGTCAATAGGACTACAAAGGGAAAAGAGGGAGGCTTTGGTGTAGAATCAGACAGACGCACTGGAATAGGACTGGCTCCCCCCCCCCAGAGATGTCCACTAAGCCTGGGCAAAACAACACTGAAAACAGATTTAATGAACCTCAAATGCACCAATGTTACTCCAAATTAAATCAAGACACCGGTGACTTCCTGAGGAGGCAGACCAAATAAACGTTTGACGCTGTTTTTCCATTACAGGGCTCGCGTGCTACCTTTCACTCGTGTGGGGCTCAGCGCAAAGGAAATTATGCTGACCTCTCTTCACTTGCCATACATCAGCTCTGCAGGGGTAGACTGAAATGCAGATTACAAGCTACTCAGAGCAGTCAATTGGTAACTGACCAGTCCCACTTTCACAGTACAGGAGAGTTAGTGGGTTTATAAGGCTATAGGACATTACTACAACATACTGGGCAAGAGACAGCAACAGCAGTAGGCAGTGAAGCGGAAAGGAACAATCCTTCGGCTACTGTCTGTACGCCCACGTGTTCTACCACGGCAATCGTCTATGGAAGGGTGAGCCACATTAACAGGATCTGAAGCCACAGCAAGGACTGGGCAGAGTGAATTTGCTGGAAGGAACTTGTAAGATGTTACAGAAGTGATGGGGACAGCATATTTAAGGCCACTGTCAGATTCTGGGGAAGCCTCCCAAGTTGTGTAGGTCGTTTACACTGGACTGAACCAGTCCTCCTCTACACCCAGGTGTGTGTCATTACACACACACTCTCTCTGCAATAGGGGTGTGTGTGTGTCTTTTCTACCCATATAGTTATGGTACTATCCCTATCGGAAGGCTGCATTTACATTGGTACAGAGACACTTCTACAAGTAGAGCTGATATTCGTACAGGAAGGAGAATAAGCTACATCTGCATAAGGCATCTTTATACCCGTGTAACTGCAGCCACACTCGGGGGTTGTGGTATAGTTAAAGCAGCACCTGCGTGTGTAGACAAGGCCCATGTCCCTGGAGAATCACTGCAGGAAACAGTCTTGCCCCAAAGGATGGACTAGGAGCTAATGAGCTTCCTCCTTCTATTTCTTTTTCAAGAGCTTTAGGACAACACTCTCTGCTGTCATCTTTGGCAACGGAACATGCATTGTACATGATTATCTACAAGCGCACAAGGATATGGCGAGCACTGGAGGAGACAGCTCAGTGCCTGGGCACGTCTAGAATAGCACTCTTTGGATTCACAGGTTCAAATCCCAATAGTATGCATTCAGCCCTTCCTTCTCATAACCAGGTTCCATGGCAAGGGTTTCCCCTAGATCCCCCCATCGTGGAGTGAGCTGGTCAGTAACCTCCACTCCCAGAGGCATCTGCTGTGCACGGATGGCTTGTGCAGCACGTTGGGAAGCAACGCAGGGCGATGCCCTTTCAATTCAGACATGCCACTCACCACATCGACCGTGCTGAAGACATGGCAGTAGTGGTGGCTGGTCTGCAGGTCCTTGGTGATGTAGGCGAACGTGCAGAGATCCTCAGGGTCCTGGGCTGCACAGGAGATGTTCCGGATTTCGTGCTCAGCGATAACATTCTGCCAGAGTTAAACACAGGCAGCTGGATCATCCCACACGCTCTCTTCCTAGGAAACAACAGCCACCCTATCCAAGCTCCGCAAAGCACCTAGCTGAACACAGGGTAAGAGGCTGTGATGAGGGAATTGATTTACACCTGGAGCAAGGTCCCTGCTGCCCTTCCGACGTGATCTTGGCGCACGTAGGAATGTTATTCTACTTCGCTCCATTCGAACTGAGACAGGCTGACGGGAACAGCTGACGCTTCCCATCACAGCAGGACCACATCACCCAGGGTCATTTTTAAACATACTCAGGGTTTTCACCATGTGTTACAATTACGGGGATCTGAGAACACTTGACAAATGGAGCACACAAAGGGCAAACAGACAGAAGGGAGACGCTGGCAGTGAGGGAGGAGATACTAGCTGCCCCAGTCCAACATATCCAAGGAGCCCAGGGGAGGAATTCGAGAGGTGATTTGGTTTCTCAGGGAGCAGCTCATAGCTAGCCCCAGTAGGCACAGAAAAAGGGATATGGCATATTCCACCACCTGTGTCCAGGAAACCAACTTTTCGTCTAAGGAGATATCCAGCACCACCACTCAGAGGGGGAAGTAGTGCTCCTAAGTCGTGCAGTGGTACAAGTGGCCAGCCACCAGGGAGCACTAGTGAAAAACATTAGTTCCTCCTGCACCAACACCACTCTGTTCTGCAGCACCTTTCCTCAAAGCGTTTCAGAGTACAGCAGAGTACTCTGTACAGTATTGCCTCGAAACATCCCCATGTGATAGGCTGAACTTAATCTCAACTGACAGATAAGGAAACCAAGGCAGAGACTTTAAATAATTGGTCCAAGGTGAACAGAGCATGTCAAGGGCAGGCCTGAGACTAGAACCCAGTGTGGCTCCATCCCCTCCTCCAATCAAGAGATAATATGGCCTTTAAAATGTGCGCTATGAACTTTGCCTGGGAACAGAAAATGCAGCTGGGTGTTCTCTGCCTCTCCCGTCACCACTAGCGATAAGCATTCCACATTCACAACAGAGCTGCTGACTACTGATGCAACAGGCTGACTCCCGCGGCCAGGCTGGTTCCACAGGGCTAGTCAGAGCGTGCTCACATTTGTGGCCGCAGAGTCCGCTGACAGGACTTGACGTCACATGCAGCAGGTGAGTGAGGAGTGAGGAGTAAATTGCACATGCTGTCCATCTAAACACTAAGCCGAGGGCATTCTACGCTTACCTTGTTAGAAGCATCTATGAACTTCACACCTTTGTAAGTGATGGATAATATGATGGTTGGAATCTTCTTCATATTCTCAGTGGATTTCTGCAGGAATAAGAACACAGATGAACAGGCACAAATTAAACATTTCCCTCCCCAGTGAGATTCCACAGGTCTCATCTGGGGTATCCCTGTTAGGGATCTAAACAGCCGCCAGGCTGAGTCAGTCAGTCACAAGAGTGTGTGTAGCTCTCCGAGTGACTTTTTGCACTGTGCTCCAGACCTAAGGGACCTGGTTTAATACCAAACACATCATGTGCACCTTCGGCAGCGAAGGCCCCTCTCTCCCAGAGTCTGAAATCTGAAGCGGGGAGGGTGAGTTTAGCGATGCTCAGCCTGAGGGGAACAAATATTTCATTCAGTGGCTTTCACCAGCCTGATAATGGCACCATTTCCATGCTCCAGGCCGGCATTCTTCCCTAGCAGCCATTTCAGCCCTGCACAGAGACTCCCCGTGGACCTTGGTCCCCACAAGTTTCATACTCAGTGCCATCTGTGCTTCACAGATTGTGGCTGCCACCTACCCTCATTTTTGCACAGGCATCCTGCGTCGACTCCGTCCCTCGAAGGTCTTTGATTAACATGGAGCCCAGATACTATTTGAAACAAGGAGAGGAAAGGATGCTGCTGTTAATGGGTTTCACTTAGCTTGAAAGCCTCAAAAACTGTTCCTGCCCCAGAACCAACATACAGCAAACGCTACTGAAAAATCAGTCGTCCCCCCCACTCTCCTCTTCTTTACACCCTCCAGAAGAGCTCTGGTTGCAGTCACCATCCTCCCAGCTCAGGCAGCCTTGTCTGGACTCCTCTCAGAGCCCATCATGGCTGTAGAACAATGGCTAGGGTCTACCCCTTCCAAGGGCTCTACATGGTAATCGAGCCCCTGCTCAGCCCAGGAATGTAGACCAGTGACTGAGCCAGGTTCTCCCAGGAGAGGAGCATACACACCACTGGGCTGGCAAAGAGGATTGTCGCTGGAAGTGCCACAGGGAGAAAGGGGCTGCCGAGCTCCAGGTAGGGTGAGCATCACCCTCCCGCACTATGAGAACTGAGTATAATCTCCGGAAGCCCCTCGCATGCCCAGAGCTGAAATGTACTTACATTGGCCTCGTACCCACAGGACTCAAAGATGAGCTTCTCAGGCTGGTGCTGCCAATTCTGGACAGGCGCGTATGGCGCAGCAAGACTCGGGGGCCTGAGAGTCAGCCTGGACTCACGACAGTCCTCCTGAGGACACAAGCACAAGTGTAAAAGCCAGACCCAGTCAGACTTCAAACTCTGATGCACAAGGGCACGCGAGACAGGAAGCCCCAGGGGGAGAGCGTCTGACGAATGCCAAAGTGCTTCATTTTAACAGGCACAGTGATACGGTGGCTTAAGACAGCAGAAGGGCCCAGTGGCCATTTTCTGCTCAGCTCAGGTTTGATTCTCAACGCCAATAGCCTAGCGAGAGCAACCAACCACCCGAACCAGGGGACTTCTCCAAAGGACGTAGGACAGCCAAAGAGTGCATCACTGTTATCTAATCCTTCCTCCTCCTCCTCCCCCCTGCCATCTGCTGTCTCAGAAGAGCTCAAAGGGTTCCCCGCACATCAGAGCACAAGGGAGCAAGCCCTACATGCACGGGGCTTCCCAGGGTGGTCACAAAGGTGGGTAACATCCCCACTTTACAGATGGGAGGTGAGGCCCAGAGAAGGGAAGTGACTTTCCCATAGTCACAGAGGTCAGGGCAGAACTGGAAGAGAACCCCAGTGTTCCACTCTTCACGACTAGGCCAGAGGTTCTCCAACAGGGCACGCGAGCTATCAGCCCCTGCACATGCCAGTAAGGGGTACCACAGTGGGGGAGTTAATGTCTTTGGGGGGGATCACCACAGCCTGAAATATTTTCCAAGGGGGTCCCAGGAAAAAAAAGCTTGAGAATCCCTGAACTAGGCCATGCTGTGCCCTCTTTACACTCTGAGCAACCTTCTAACAGCCGCAGAGTGCTTCATTAACCCCACATGGGGATCTACACAGGCTCCCGTGCACAGGGATCCTCAGGATTTGGGAGCATTTAAAAAGCTCACACTGACCTGTGCTTTATATCTGTCGACTCTGGGCTGAGAAGCAGCATCGTGGCTGCTGTCGTGTCGCCGCTTCCCAGTATCCCCCAAAGGCAGCAAGAGATCGGCAGACCTCCCCGTGTAGGAGTCATTCTGGCTCAGCGGCGAGGAAGATTGGGACATCAGATCCTGGCACTGGAGGCAGACACAGAGCTAAAGACAACCGGCCCAAGTGGGCACACCCTATGATCCCTGCCTGCTAGCTACTGAACTCATTTGGCAAAGTTGGTTCCGTGAGGAGACAGGTTATTTAAAAATGCCAATGAAGAGCATGAGGTCAGAGCTGGGAGTGCTGCTGGTTTGACTAACCCCCTCCTAACACCACCTGTGCTTTGGAGGAGGAAAAGTAGTACAACAGAGGCAAGTAACATGGTCTTTCTTGCAGAAGTCTCCTGTGTGTGCCTGCCCTAAGGAACATGGAAAAATCTTGCAGGTGCTGTAAGCCAGAGTCCAGCCATCTCAGGGATACACCACAGATATCTGGTGGGAATGGGCAGTTAATTGATTTTGATATTGAAGCACTTGACAGTTCATTAACTCACCTATGCATGCCGGGCACCACTATGACGATAGTTTATTTTAAAGTCAAGGATGGCATAAAACAGTGGCTCGCAATCTTTTTGGCTTAAGGGCCACAGATATTTTTACAATCCTGAAGGACCATCGGTCTCTGCCAGCAGCGCCTCCCCGCCTCACTGCAGCCAGACAGAAGTAGTTGAGCGAGGAGGCAGCCCCTCCTGCCATCCCCCTGGCTGCAGCAGGGAAACTGCACAAGTCCTGTAGCCCCCTGTGCTCCACCTGGGTCCCTAGGCAGTGGCTCCCTCTGCAGCCAGAGGGGCGGGGGGGATCCATGTTCCCCTCCCTCTGGCTCCAACAGGCACCCCAGCACCTAGGGACCCAAGCAGAGCACTTTGCCCTGCTCCCTGCTACAGCCAGGGAATGGGAAGTGCTGACCTCCCATCCCCTTGACTGCAACAAGGAGCCTTCACCCATCTGTTAGTGCCACAGAAACCTGCTCCACTTGGGTCCTTAGGCAGCGGCTCCCTTCTGCAGCCAGTGGGAGGGGAACTGCAGGCCATTTTGAAAACCCCCGTGGGCCACTTTTGGCCCCTGGGCCACAGGTTGGGAACCACTGGCCTAAAAGATGGCTGACTCCTGGCAGCTGTCCATGGTGCTGTGCAAAGAGTAGGGGTGGCTTGTTCACAATGGGGAGTGCAAATCAGCCTTGAATTCCAGACCAAAGCCATAAAGGACATTCATCTGGGATGTGGGCAGCAACTGCTTTCCCAGAAAGAAGCTGGGCACTACAAACCCTACCCTGACAATGCCTGTATGAAGGGTATTCAAGACCCCAGCGTTAAGGAGACCTGCAACTTCTGGCCTGGTTTGCTCTTCCCTAGGAGACTTTCCTTTGCTGTCTTCTGTGAAAGGCAGGTTCCCTCCCCAGCCTCACCCCATAGTGGCTCCAGGGCTACCTTAGGTTCTTATGTGGTCCCTATTACTGGAGCATCTCGACTGTGGTTATTCTCGCTAGAGGACAGGCATCCATATACCGTTTTGACCAGAAGCAGACTTGGGCTAAAATACTAAAAATGATGCATTTAAAGCAGCATCCTAGCAATTGCCAACCCAAGACAGAAGCCCTAGATAGCACAGTAAGGTAAGAGATCAATCCAAATGCTTTACAATGGCTGGATATAATTGTAGGGAAGAAAGACACCCCCGGTACGTGCAGATCCAGGGCCCAGAAGACAATGCAAGGAACCCAAGCTGGTGTTTTTGGGAGCTCGCAGCTGCAACATACATTAGTTCCATTCAACATCCTCACTTAATTTTCCATTGACATCCTTCCGTTCTGCCATGCCAGAATTGGGCTATAGGAACGCGACAGCTGTAGCACCAGGAAATGTTTCAAATGGCCCCATTCTCTTCTATCATCTCCCTACCCAGCATTTCAATCAGCTGGCACAGTGCCAAGCATCTTTTTTCTATTCCTTCAGTCCTGTCAGTCTCAAGAGGTTTCAGAGAATCTTGGATTCTCAGCTGGCTGCTTTCTATCTGGGCATTTGCTTTCTACAAAGCTTGTGATTCGGTGCTATGGAAGGTGCAAGATTCATAGCCACAGGGACCAGAGTCCTCTCTGCATCCAAAAAAGTACAGGTGGGAATGACAGGATCGGACCCCTCTGCCCCACCATACATTATACCCCCAGGCTGAAAGAACCAGCTCTGGGGGAGGGAAGGGGTCACAGCAGAGAGAAATCAGCCTCTCGGGCTCAGATCTTGATTTAAGAGCATCGAAAGCCCTCTAGTGCCAATTGTGATGGTGGGTTTTGTGCCACAGACACTGTCTATGAGGAACTGGACGGAGACCCAAGTTGATTTCACCCAGGCCAAACAGCCAGCAGAGGGCACCAACCTTGGCTGGAATTGAACTACTGAGGCAGAGTGAAAACGATCCAGGAGTCCTCCCTATTTGGTGCTTAAAAGAAGCGTCCCAAGCAAGTGATGCGGTCCTGAGCTTGTAGCCACTGCCAATTGGGAAAGCATCAACCGCAACTCTCCCCACCAGCATGAGCCACCCTACATGCCAGGCCCTCTACCGCCAGTGGCCCAAAACTGGGGATCAAACATTTGTTTCTAGAGAGCGTAACTGACACCGAACCCTAGCCAGAATCACTGCCCTTTCCTGGCCATGCGCCGTAGGGTGGCTCTAGCATCTCACGGCCCTCTTCAATGGCGCACACATTCCTTTATTTGGGGCACTACTTCTACAAACAGCCCAGAGGCCTCTGCTGTGGTTGTCAGGCCATTTAGAGAGCCAGTACAGCCCAGCCATCTCACTGTCTCAGACACCAAAGCAGCTACCTTTGCACAGGCCATTCATCTGGAAGGTGCTGTTCGAAATAACAGCTACAAACACTGCATGGAACTGGGATGAAGGGAAACTTCTCATTGCTCCAGGAGTGTCCCAGTGACAGATGACACTGCAGATGTGCTGGTGCTTCTCATTAAAAATGCATCGGCTGCAACTTTTACCTTTACCACAGCTCCTGTTTGAACTATCAGCCTCTTCCAGACCTTAAAATTCTGGAGACTTAATTCTCCAGACCTTAAAAAAGCAACTAAGTTCAAACAGATGCATATAGCTACTACCCAGCTTTAAGCCAGTCTCACGTGTGGAATCCGCATGAAGAGCAGGAAGCGTTCCAGGTATTGCTATAAGTCTACACCACAGTGTGTGTAACTTGTGTTCCTAGTAAATCCGGACCGCCCAAGTCTGCTGAGGAAGAGGAGGAGGCGGCGGCGGCGGCTCTGAACCTAGTTAGAAGCTGGCAATTTTTCTGTAGTGCTAGAAACTCAGGGCAAGTTCCAGAGGGGTAGCCGTGTTAGTCTGTATACAGCAAAAACAACGAGAGTCCCGTAGCACTTTAAAGAGTAACTACTTTCTGCAGGCATAAGCTCTCATGGGCTGCAACCCACTTTGTCAGATGCAGCCCATGAAAGCTTATGCTAACGGAAATTTGCTAGTCTTCAAAGTGCTCCAGGACTCTGTTTTTTCAGGGAAAAGGGAAGAACTCTAACTGAAATGAGGAGGAAAGCAATGGCAGAGACACTCAGTCCACGCAGCTTTATGAGGGGCTCATACAGCTCAGCATGCAAGATCGCAGAAGAGAAGGCAAACCATTTGCTTTGAGGATAGGAAAATCCTTCTCTCACTCCCATGGGGTGCTGCAGGAATCTCTGATTTGCAATACTGAAAACATAGCACACATCCCAGGGGTCAATCCCACTAGCTGTACATGAGAAGTTGAGAATTGCTAAATTCGTTTCACATGTAGGATGTTCTGTCTCTGGCTGGGCCACACCAGTTAATTACTTCCAGGTGGGCTGGCAATTCTGCCATGAGAAACGAGCCTGCACAGGTACCCTCCCAAAGCCAGCCCATTAGACAGACAAGTCTGACTGACTTTCAAGGGTGCAACTCACTGAACATTCAGAAGGCGCAGGGAAATGCAAGCGTCCAGCACCTTTGACAGTTGGGCCTTTAGCCCCGTGAAACCCCAAAACAGACCGAGAAAGCAGGCCTCTGACTCTCAATGCTAAAACCATGTGTGGATCCCGCCCAGGAGCTGTGATGGAGCAAACTCAGGTGAGCGATGCACGTCATTCCAGGGTTTATAAAGACAGCTCTCACACACACAGAGGTAGCTTCATGAGGAATATACTGTGGCAGGAAATCAGCATATACTAACAGACTAAGAAAGTGACAGTCACACTAGGCCATAAAAGGCTGTTTCTCTCACGCGTGCTCCTTGCAGCAGTTTAACTTACTGCATAGGCATCTGAGCCAAGAGATTACAGCGGCTCATGCTCTCCCTGGCACATGCAGGAAATCCCATGATGAAGAGGCCTGACTGGCCAGGCACAGAGCGCCTTTAACGGCAACTTACTTCAATGGAGGCTCATGCCCCATCGCTGTGCACGCCTCACTTGGGACACAGGGGTTCAGTGAATAGAGAAAAAAGGCTACTGGCCCAACACGTCAACGCCTGAGATTTCTCCCAACCCTCTGCTTAAACTACAGGCCTGATCCTGAGAGATGGCGAGCACTTTCAGCTTCCATTGACTTCAATGGGAGCTGAGGGCACTTTCAACCATCAGGCGCTGCATTGTTAAGTATACGTTAATTTCAGTCACTTGTTTTCCTGGGCAAAGAGAAAGAAAATGAATCGCATGCTTCCCTCGATGGTCAGTTCTTCACCCCACAACCAGAGTGGCAGCTCAAGTGACCTTACGTCCTCACTAAATCAGCTGGACCATGCTCATCTGAACAGATAGCAACACTGCTGCTTGCGTGGCCTGAGCTGGCAAAGAGTGGCTCACGAATCTCTCATCAATCCATGCAGCTGACCCCAAGTTTGAGCTCCCACACGCCCTGCCAGTGCTCTGGCTTGGTTCTGTACCAGGAAGGTTCTTTTTTCAAACTAGGCTTTTACATTTCTGAAAATGCAGTCAGTCAAAAGATGAACAGGAATCAGAGCCATGGCTCAGTGCTTTGACTCACAACAGAGACAGTGGGGTGAGGCTGCATGGCTCAGATCCAGATCTCAAGTTCTGTGTGTGTATGTTCAGAGTGGGTGTATTTGGATCTCTATCATCCCAAGTAACAAAAATCAAGCATGCACCCATTCAGGGAATAGTGCTGATTTTAAATGCACTCTCTCCCAACACAAAGCCAGAGGTGCTGTTACCTCAACCACCCAACAGCAAGGTCCAATTTTTGCCCTAAAGTAACTGGTGGAAAAAAACGTAGAAAGGGGAATTTAACTGACATTTGAGAGCTTAAAAATAACATCCTGCCCTCATCTGAGTCTCCAATGGTCACAATTTCACATCAAGGAATTTTGCTTTTTTATAATGATGGTTCAAGTGCTTAGGTTTGAAGCCTGTCTCTTTAAAATATTGATGTCCGTCTCTGAAACTGCTCTTGAAATTTACTACCCACAGTAAATATTTCAAACAAGTTAACTTATAAAATATTGACACAAAGGAAGGTTATTTTTGCAGCACCTTTTTACCAACTCTGCTAGGAGAAATTCTAGTGCTTTCAAGAGAGAATGAGGCTATAAGAGAAAGGGTGAGCATGTACTCGCTTTCCCATCTGTGCCTGGATACCCATCTGGAAATCTTTTGAAGCACCTGAGCTCTCAGCAAGCATGTTCACTAGGACTCTGAAATCCCCAGAGGTGCTAGTCGTTCATCAAAAAAGGTATTTCTGATGCAGACTTGTTTTCAGTTTCTTAAAAAGGAAGTGTGGGGAGGAAGAAGGGAGACAAACGATGGTGAGACGGCACAGAGAAAAACATCCTGGCAGTCGCTGATAGCGCTCCATGAAGACGTATCGATCAGGCAGCCAGCAACACAAACACTGACTCACTCTCAGCTGTGAGAAGCGCGGTGGTTTCTGGGGCGGCTCCTCGTACGGTCTGTCCACCAAGGAGGCGATGATTCTCTTCCGATGGCCAAGCAGGTTCACCTTCAGTACCTGTGGGCAAGGGAGAAGATTAGCTCAGCTCCTGGAGGACGGGTCAGGACTTTGGTATCCCCTCCCAACGTGCCGCGCAGTTCTCTACCTTTTAGTCAGCCGCAGAGCTGCCAGTTTTTGGGTAAAAATGGCAACTGACCCACTGTCAGGCCATTTGCCAATACTGTTTGGCAGCTCTGCTGTACAGTTTAGTACTGTTTCTTGACAGTTTCAACTCACTGCAGGCCAATTTGGTACAGCATGAAATATACTCCTCCTAACTCAGTGCATACACAGAGCTCCATGTTTGCAAGCCGCTGTGTAATACATCAACCCCGAACACTGCCCTGAGAGACTGGTCAGCACTGATCCCAAGTAACAGCTGGGGAAACTGAGGCACAGATGGGTTAAGTGACTCATCCCAAATCACACACAAGTTACGACCACAGCTGATATTAGAATAGAAGAGTTGCTGGTTCCCAGCCCCAAGCTTAAGCCATTGGATCATGCTGCCCCAGCCACATAGAAATGACTACTGTTGACTTTTGCAGGATGAAAACCTTCAAGAACATAGCTACAGGGGACAAGTCACCGTCTTATTAGACAAAGCCAAAGGGCTATTTTATCTAAACTCAGGACTATGCAAGAATAAGCTGCATGAAATGGAGATGGAGAGGAAAAGGTCAGTATAGACCCATTACAACTAGTATCCTCTCATTCAAACCCCAGAAAGGATCCATGTATTCACAGGCTCTCCCTGAGTTAAGACATACTCAAGCAAGCATTTTTCTAATCCCCGAGTACCAGTACCGTGCACACATCAGTGAAGGTAACTGGTCACGATTCCCCTTCACTGCTGCTTGCTTCCCATTCACCCAAGCCATCTCTCCTCCCAATGGGATCTGGGCTGTTCTAAACCCCAGGCTCACCATGGGGTGGGAACCATTGATCTGTCTATTCCACAAAGACATCCCATCATGCTCACCTGAATGACACTGCCGCCTCCCAGTTTGCATGTTTCATTCCCTTCCAATGGCCACAGTTCTTGTGTGGAGGGCCACACCATCAGGGTTTTGAATGAAGGTGCTGGGGCATGGAAGCATCCCACATTGGGGCAGGTTCTCCTACCCTTAATAAAAACAAAGCTTGCACCTTCATATTTGAAGGATGCTATGGCATTGCTGCATTTGGGTTTAACAAGCCTCTTTGCATGTCTTACCAATCTGGAGGGAACTTGTGCAGAGGTAAGAGCAAAGGCAACGGAAAGCCAGTACTCACATTTACTATTTCAAGCTCCCAGAGGTTCTTCACAGTGTCAATAGAGTTGTAGCCACTTGACAGGAAAGACTGAATGTAGTCCTGCAACCCCAAAGAGTCAAGCCAAGTGGGAACTGAAGGCTGGCTGTTCCCATCGCAACCCAGAGATTTCACCTACAAATGTGCAAGACAAGAAGCGGTTAAAAACCTCAGCGGGTCCTAAACAGCTCGTATTCCAAAACCCACAGTGGCTGCAATTAAAACCCCATGTAACTAAAGAATGATAATGGGGATTTTTAGTGACTTCCCTACAAGGATCTCGAAGCATTTTTAACAACTAAGCAGGCCACAACCCCAGGGCCAGGTAAATATTACTGCCATTAACAGGTAGGCAAGTGAGTGCTGGCATTGAAGTCCAGGGACGCAGTGAGAATAATCGGAAACAGAAGCCAGGAATCCCAACTCCCAGCCCCGTGTTATGCTCTCTGGGTAGCTTTCCCTCCCTTCCGCTTTTACCCTTTGAAGCACAGAACCACACAGCAGCTTGGGGGAATACGCTCATGTCCGTATAATAAGTGTGCTTAGAATGCAGCGAAGCTCCAGCCAGTTATATATTTGGCTGCATACTTTGTGCAGAGCTGCTTTCCCTGAAGCAGGACAGTAGCGAGCAGAGTTTTCCTGTCCCACCACTGGCTCTATCCTGATAAGGTCTGCACTTCAGGAATTATCGTTTCACACATAAGCAGTCGGGTCCAGCCAGAGGAGAAGGGGAGGCCCAATCCAACACATGTGCACACTTGGAGAAGGCTGCCAGAAAAAGGAAACCCATGGGATTGTTCCCAATACCAGAAACGGGGAGGAAAATCTTCTGCTGGAGAATGTAATGCTCACAGTAGTTGCTGTATTAATAGCCCTGGAAGAGGAGTCCCTTGATTACCAGGTGACACCCAAACAGCAGAAGGGCAAGTTCTTTCACTGGCTTCCCCATCAAAACACCTTAGTCCTGACTGGGAAGGGCACAGCAGAACTGAGTGCCATCTGCATGGCCCGTTCGGTTCTCAGCACTGCTGCTGTATGGATCATAAGGGGGGTAGTTCATGCCCACTGTGCTGGTGCAATTGTCCACTAGCAACTAAACTGAGGCCCTCTCTTGCTCCACTCCGGAAGTCACTTCACAGCAATGACATGGTGACAGCTTTGTCACTGCCAGAGGAATTAGCGTGGCGATCCAGCAGTGCACTGGCTCGCTTCAGCGCTAACCACAAGTAATTGGGAGAAGGGAACCGTCTGGTTGGTGGATGAAGTGGCAACCTTCTCAACTATTTATTTTTAAAGATAATGGGTTAACTTGATAATGGCTGTTCACATCCCACCCATCTCGGTATCAGGCAGCTGACTGACTTTCTGCCCTTTGTGACCACCCCAAAAAGCATGTCAGATGAGACTGCTAAATTCTCCCTTCAACTCTTGGGCACTTTTTTCTCTGACAAAAGGAGCTGGAGAGTTGCTCCATTTAACACACTCCATTTATTTCATCTACACGCTAACAAAAGGCATCCTGCCGCCCACAGCTTTGATGACGCTCTGTTCCAAGTGCCTGAAATAGCCCTCATTACACACGGCTGGCACAGATAAGCTAGAGTCCAATTTCATACCACAGTCCCTGGAAGAGGCCTGCAAAATCTGGTGAAGAGAGAAAACTGCCTTGTTTAGCACTTGAGCTAGGTTAGTGTATCAGTGCCAATTCAAGCTGGGTCACAGGACCTTGGGCTGTAACTGCAAGTGTTGACATGAGGCTATATCAGGTACTTGCTGAGCAAGAGAGAAGGGTGGGAGACAACCTGAGGACAGTTGTTACCCTTTTTAGGTTTCACTGGCCACAAACAAATACCAGAGCAATTAGACTTCACTCAGCATTCGGTTCTTCCAACGCTTTCTCCCACTGCATTGAAGTTCCTCATGCTCCTGTCTCCCTCTGCAGTTTGGGGATCCGGCTGCAAGTGGCAGCACCCCAAAAACAGGGTGCTCAGAAAGCCACCTATGGAATACCAGTGACCCTGTTAGTACTTCCTGCCAGTGGCCACCAGGGGTTATGCCTTGAACATCCTAGCATTAGGGGACTCCACGCTTGAGTCCTTAATGCAAGCACTCCACAAGCCTTGTCGTTCTTGCACTGTATGAACATGCAGAGCAAAGCTCTCAGCTACCAGAGAGAAAAGCAGAGTCACTGCAGTGAAACGAGCTGCTCCCGGACATGCCTGTGTAGCTCTCAGGGTTCTACGCTGGGGTTCTAGGGAGCCTGCTGTTCGAATGCCAGCACTCAGCCCTGGAAGCCGTACGCTTCTGGCAGCGCCTTACCATCTAAAACGCGCCAATTCATGCCCAGTCAGCTCAGGAGAGAAAGATGCCTCTGCTTCTCCCGCAGTTGAAAACCCACGAACTGCCCCCCCCACTACCCATTCCCATCTCTGGGGGATCCTCTATCGATGTGCTCCTAAACTCTTCTCCGAGGCACTCCTCCCAGGGAGCAGCTCTCCAAAGAATCAGGGACTGTATCCAGAGGGGTGGCTGCAGTTACATGCTTGGATTTCTGCATGGTGGCCCTCTGCAGCATAGCCATGCAGCGTCGGAGATGCTGTCTCCACCACCCTGCTCCCTTCCCATGCTGCAGCAAGTCAGCTTCGCATGCAGCGATTAATACAACAACTGTAACCTTGGGAAGGGAACGTGCCGCCTGGAGAAGTTTCCTACGGTGCTGCGGGTCGCTAATCCCGATCTCCCGTAGGTCCTGATCTTCCATTACGTTACAGCCCTGTGGAAACAGAATGAGAGAGACATGGGAACAAAGTGATGGGGTAGCAGGATCAGTTGCTAGAGTAGAAACTATGTATGTTATAGCAGCCTTCCCCCATGCCACACGCACCCCTTCCTATTCTGCACCCAGGTGAAACAGAAGGGAGGCCGCTCTGCAGAAAACCCTGCTCTCACTCTGGACCAGGAGAATATGAATTAAACGTCACAGGAATGACCCCACTGGGGGGGCGGGGGGGGGGCAGAGCAACAGAATGCACCGACTGAAAACGCATCATCTCTAGCCCTTTCTCCACAAGGATCCACCTGACAACATCTGCAGATTTCAGTTGGATTTCCAGAAGGTCTCTCTGCAAGCGGACACCCATGATATCTTGTAGTAGCTTGCACTCAAAGCCATGCTGTAGCTTTTCAGTGCCCTCCCGGTTTGTCACAGGACGCCCCACGAAGAAAGGGCAATCCCTTCAGTGGGTTTCTCAGCTTCATGTACTTTCTGTGGGGCCCACTACTTGCTGCAAGCAGCCAGAGTAGGACAAAGTGAAACAAGTCACCAGGTGTACTGACGGGTTAATTTTGGAGTGTGTGGCTGATTCAATTAAATCAGGCAGGATGAATTTAGATTTCCCCTCCCTTCTGTCACTCAGTCTGTTGCATAGCATCTCTTTGCAGCCAATAGATTTTAGGCCATGGATTTAAGGGACGTTCCTATTTCCTATACAGATGCTTTAATCACCCATTTGTTTGATCCTGGTTTAGCAATTCCATCTCCCCACCGCCCAAACAACCCTTTTGCTTTTATAAACACAACCACTGCTTGCCGCACCATGCTGACATGCAGGAGATGCTCATCTCTGCTCAGGCTCCCCTGAGAGCCAGAGAGAATAAATTGAATTTATTTTAGCAAGAGCTGGCAATCCAGGGAAGGTCAGTATCTCTGTAATCTATCATCCGTCTCCATGGGGACAGAAGCAACCCACCCCTCGCCAGTGCAAAGGCTCTCATCATTAGACACTGCTTTACAAAACTCATTATCTCTGCGTCAAGTGGGAATGAACGAGAGAGTGGGCACATGCAGCATGCGCTTCCTTAACCCCTTAAGAAGAGCACTGATCAGAAGCTATTTGCCTGTCGATATCCAGTTATACCAGGAAACTGCAGTTGTAAGGCCAGATGCATCTCCCCCTCAGTGAAATAGCCATACTAGAACTGCTCCTTGACTGTCCATATCCAGCTGATGTCACGGACGTGTGCTACAATATTACCAGAGGCCCCGATCAAGCTCAGTCCCTGTTGTGCTAAGTGCCGTACAAAAATATATACTTGGAAAAAGCCCAGCTTCATCTGAAGACATGCCTCCTCCAGTCAAGACAGCCACAATAAAAAGTGAATGGGGAGCTCTGCTATTCCATAGTTCATTTTCATGAAAGATCTAGTTCAGGTTGGCTGCAACGTTGCTGCAATAGCAGCCTCATCTATTATAAGAGAATCCTACGGGAAGGGGTGGGGGATGGGAGTAAGAACGTACTTCTAGTCTCTTCTTCTCTTATCCTTTAGGATGATATGGGGCATGGCACCAGCATTTTTAAAAAATAAAAACAAAAAGTAAATGTGACAAGTCACTATTAGCTATTAGTGCAGGGGATGTATTAGCAGGTAACAGGTGCTTTTCTCAGGTATTTGGCCCCTCAATGCATATGGCAATACCCTAAAAGGGCACACTCCGGAATGGGGTGATGTTCTACCAAACAGATCCTACGCCCCTCATTAGTCTACAGCGTATTTCAGGTGTCTGTAGGTGATCGGTGTGCAGACAGAGTTCTCCAGGGCCAAGCTGACAGGGCGGGAACACTTATCTTTTTGACGATCACTTCAAAAACAAAATTCACCAAATGCCTTAAGCGGCTGCCAAGCTCAAAGACCTCGAGGTTTGGGAGCCAAGTGACTGCCTGCTGGCTCTTGCGGCACTGCCGGAATGTTTTCTTCACACACGATATGGCGGTAGTCATTGGTACTGTGTGATTCGGACCACCAGCTCCGCTCCACACATACGCTGTGACAGTAGAGCATGCTGTCAGAGCAGCCCCCGCCCTTCACTTTGCCCAGAGCAAGGTGCCGCATGCCCGTCCCTATTCCTTCCAACAGGGAGATCAGCACTTAAAGGGAACAGAACGCTGTAAATGGAAGAGCATGCACAGGACAATGACCTTGGGAGCCCTGCCCTCAGGTTAGGTTGCAGAGAATTAGTGAACTTAAAAAAGGTGGCAAATTAAGTCACCGAGTGACCAGAAAACAGGACTCCCAGATTCAGAACTTGCCGTACAGGAGTAAGAAGGGCAGATGAACCCCCGCGCCCTTCTAAAGCGGAGAGAAAGCACAACTGCTTAAGGAAACGCAGGTGAGCTGACCTCTGGAACAGAAGGTCTGAAGTCAATAGCCACAGTACGAGGACACTCGTGTGAGAGCTGTTTAAAACAGTGAAAAGAGCTTGGTCCAAAGAGCCTCTAGCTTATCAGGGCTATTCCTTCCATGCTTTTCAAATAGTCAGTTTTTAAAGGTATTTATGATTACACATCTATGGTAACAGCTGCTGCTGCTGCTCCCAATCGGAAAAAAGTTCAAGCCTTCCTTTCTGGGGTTTCACCTTGGAAATAGATAGCAATGGTCCTGCACAAAACGGTAGTGAGCACTCAGGGTAAGGCAACGCTTCCTTTTTAAAGCCAGCCGCCCTTCCAAAAACTAAACCGACACCATGGAAGACTCGGCAAGGGCTCAATGGAACACCTTTGTTTGGTAACAGAACACAACAGAAAGCACTACAGGAAACCCTTCATAAGGCTACACATATTATGCTGGCTGCTATGTAGCAAATAGCTGTTTTGTAAAACATGCACAACCCTGTCAAAAGTTAAGGAAGGGTTTTTGGACATTTAAGTCTCCTACAGTTTCCACTGGGATGCAAGAGCAGTAACGGGTGGGAAACATGAGACTAGCAGGCAGGGGGACTGTATCATTTGTACCAGCTAGGCAGGGGTTCTCAAACTGGGGGATCCGGAGGCTATTATGGAGGGGTTGCCAACTGTCAGTCACCACGCAGGCTTGTAAGGGTGGTATGGGGGGTGGGCTGTAACAAAGGGGGTCCTAGCCAAAAAGTCTGAGAAACCCTGAGACAGGGGGATCAAGAGTGAAACGAGACTCAGCATTAGCAGAGTCAGTTTGGACCTCATAAGCAGCAGTTACAGCTATGGCCTACAAGTAGACCACATCCCACCCTGTTCCCCACTCCCAAATTTTAAGCTGAGGAGAGCCTCTCCCCCAGCAACTCATTAATAAGAACATTTGGGGTGAGATTCTGTGCTGTCTCACAGGGGGAATGCAGGGAGGTGAAGGAGCTTTAAGCCACCTTTGCACCCGCCTGATCTGGGCTGGAGAAGTCCCCTGGTGCTCTCTGAAAGCTTTGCAGTCCAGTCGGAAATGGGGCCTTTACATGGCATCAAAGAACTGGAGCATGGGTGAGGATCTTGCTCCTGGGGTTTCTCAGAGGCTTACAGGATGCACAAGGAAGGTCAGCTGGCTTGCCTGCGTTCACACAACAAGCTGGTGTCAGAGACAGGAGCCGAACATGGGAGTTCCAGGCTCCCAGTGCCATGCTTGGTCCCCTCTAGCCCAACCCCCACACTGGGGAAATAGCCTTTACTCCAGTCATCAAGAATTCAGTGCCTCTGTTGCAAGATGCGCATGCACGCACACACTCGATATCCAGGGCATGGTTTACAGGACAGCAAAGCTCCTCCAAGTGACATTAACTGAAGCCGCAGGAAGAGCTATTTGGGCCTAATGAATGATGCACATTAATTTACATTGACTCATACCAATTTCAAAAGACTGAGCCCATTTTCCGTCTCTAATCCACTTCACAAGGGCAATGGCGTGTAGCACAAGGGTGGGTAGAGAATAGTTCTGTTGGGAATACTTGCCGTATGCAAGAGATTCCAAGTAAGGTTTGAGCCTGAGGCAATAGAGTTACCCCCTCTCGCTGTATCAGACTTAGGAAAGTTGGTTGGCCATCAAACCAAGCATAAAGCACAAAACCCAACGTTTTAGGAACCGAGCTGGTTTCTCCTCCTCACCCTCTCTTATATTTATGTGTTGCATTAAAGTTCCTCAGGGCCAGTCTGCATACTAAGGATACTTAACAAGTATGGAAAGCGCATAACAGCTCCCAATAAATTATGGTCTTTCCTGTAAGTGACCCACAGTTTACAGGAGTGTCCCTTAAGCCCATCCACATTTATTCTGAAATAATCTGCCATTAAAGGAGATAATTAAACACAAACACTTAAAAATCTTTTAACCCTTGACCAACCAAATTAACAAGCTGCTCCTCTTTAGTTTCCCAACTGTCCATGTTAATGCATTAGCCACAGGAAAGCTAGGAAAATTCTGTAAGATACACTGCTGATGCATTCAAGATCACCCTGCTTGACCTTCCACCAATTCCTTTCCATGATTTCTAATCCCGTGTCATATCTCCTGTACGTTCTGCCCCAACTTGTGCCCTGCCTTCTCCTGTGACGTGCACAATCCTTCTGCCCTGCTCTCCACTGAAAAAAATGGATCCCACCAACCCAGACTCACTCACTGCATACAAAATCCTCCGAAAGAAGTCCTGACACCACAAACTTCCTCCACTACGAACTTATTGTCCTTAAGTTTTGCCATGTTCCTTCCCAAATGGTACTGCATCTGTCTCCACTGACTCCCACAAGCTCAACAACTTGACTGCCTAGTAAAACCCTCCGAGTGAGATTTACTCAAGGATACCAGAGAGAAACTGGACAAGTTCAGCTGTGATTTCCCTTTTTCCCCTTTAGCATCCTCATCCCCTCCTTCCAGGTCACCCACAAAGCTTCTCACTTGCCCTCTAACAACTTTCCCTCATTCCCTTCTTTCTCTGTGCCATCTCTCCTTCTCCAGCTCAATTCAGTTTAAAATGACTCCAGTAAGCTAAATGAATAAACCAATCAGATATTTCTGCACAAAAGAAAGCTTGTATGGAAGTAAAACTGTAGTTCACAAGGCAAAAAAGCACTATTTACCCTAAAAACACAAACAGTTAATTTAGAAGGGGCATTTCTAAGCCTAATGCTGGAGAAAACCATCATATTAAAAAGTGATACTTTTTAAATTTATTTTTTACACTTACTATATAGAAACCCTATTTGCAATCACTATTGAAGTGGGTTGGGAAATTCTTGATCAGAAGAAACCTCTGAAAGTTAACATTACTTTTAGCCACATTAGCCACCTTATGCAGGGCTTTCCATCGCCGAAGTGCTTGACAATATTCACCACACTCCCGCCAGGTAGGTAAGCATCATGCCTGCATTACAGAAGCAGATGTTCTGGGACTGATCCCTCTAGCATTGTGGTCACACATCAATGGCCTAACCCCCCTTCAAGGGAAGAAGTCGTGCAAATGACTTTGCAAAGACCACACAGCAAATGAGTGTCAGAGCCAGGAGTAGGAGTTCTCGCCTCAATCCCAGCCCTGTGCTCAATCCACTACAGCTAGCTCTTTCGAGGACTGTTCTAGTCCATTATGGGACAACGTCGGAAATAGTCCCTGCCACAGGCTTCTTGCATTGCTCTGACCATTACCTGTGCCCCCTGAGCGAGTTTCCTCCAGTAGCAGGACCAGAAATGCCAATTATAATAAAAAAAATCTGCAAAAACCACACTTCTAACTTAAACACGTTCCCATGAACACTTACCTTGTGAACTCCTCCGGGCATGGAACAGTTCAATGCTGCACGTGGACCCTAATATGTATGAAAACCAGAATTCTATGGCAGGAACCGAGCCCCTCACTTCACCCCCTTGTCCCAAACAGAACAGGATAACTCCATTCCTCCATGAAGGAATAGTAATCACAAATAATTCCCCCCTCCTAGTACAGATGGCTTGTTCAGCAGCTGTTGCTAAAACAAATAGGTTTGCATTCATACAGAATTTTGATATAGGACCATCATGTATCCACAGAAGTCTCCCCCCAACCTGCTTTTATTACAGAACCTCTGGAAAGCCTCTCTTGCCAGGCTGGACTGGAATGTCACTGAATAGGTTTACCTCCCAGCTGCAGGTTTGATTGATAAACATAAAACGTACCACTTCTGTTACTGACATAAGGAGTATGAACTGCGCAGAGGATGGAGAGGCTCCGCTATTCCAGGATTTTCCTGGTTTTCAGATACAGGACTGAGAGCCAGGAGATCATTTCCTTAGTCCTTGCTTCACTTTCCTCATCTGTGAAATAGGGGAAGCCATCTAATTCAGCAGAGGCAAGGTTGAGTCTAAATTCAATGTCTGAAGTGCCTTGGGCCCCTCCAATGAAAGTGACAGGGAAGTACAACGATGACTAAGTCCGAAGCGTGAGTGCTAGAACACCTGGACCAGCTTCCCCTTCACATCCCCAGCAAAGAGCCAACAATTCAATACACACAAATTACTTGTTTCTTCACCATGTCTCGTGGTGACAGAACATTGGTACAGACAGGAGGGCAGGGATGTACACCCACTCAGTGGTGCTCTCGCATGGGAATACAAGCCATTGACGACAGCAATCATCTTGACATCTGAAATGCTGTCTTCTCTGCTTTCCCCAACCACAGGGGCACCAAGTATCATTTAGACTGTCGTAGTGCTCACAGCTTGCTAGGTACTTTCTAAACATAGCAAGGCGGACCCTGCATTGTAGCATACTGTCTAAGATGATGCTCATCTGCAATCCCTTAGCAATGAGTCATCGATGATGCATCTGACCTGCCTGTGGCAGTACAAGCTTTTAAAGAGAGAATCTGCTTCCGTCACACTTGATGTACTGCATTGTAATTAGACAGCCTATACGTCTTCAGGTATTTCATTAAACTGAACAGCATGAAGTCAAAGGCCACGCTGTGCCAAGGTAGCATTCTCTTGTTACTTGGTGACCCCAGAAGGAAACGGCAAAAATGGAAGTCGCTGAGATCTGCCAGAGTTTCTCCTCCAACAGGGTGCTCTGCAGACACTTAACTACCCAGTTTACACATGCTGTATCTTAGCCGTCTGGCTTCATTCCATCCTCCCTCTCCAGCCAATGAAAAGCCTGAGGCAAAGAGTTCAGCATCAACATGTAGCCTCATCCAGCCAGCAGAGCCAGTTTAATGAGTCCCAGCTGCTCAGCTCAGATCACACTAACACGAGCTCTGCTTCTGTTTGCACTCCAAAGACAGGCCACGGATGGTGGGACAGACCAGGCATAGGAAATGCTGACTATTAAAACAGCAGACAAGGCACCCAATTGTAACTCTTCCTTCCTGACAAGATTCAGCGAACAGGAAAGACAACCCATCCAGCTTGTACATGAGTCAAACCAACCCCCTTGTCTTTTATCTTAATTTGAGCAGACCCTAGCTCATTTGAGAAAGCACTGGTGAATTTGCAACGTCCAGAGTCTCTACAACTGCTGTTACTGACTCACCTTGTGCAAAGCGTTACTTGGCTGTTTGACTAGTTCTCTACCCAAGATGCTGAGACATCTGCTAACTCAGATCAGCACAAATAGTAACCAAGAGCAATGCCTGCCCCCGATCCCAGGACGCAGCACAGCCATTAGACTGAACACCTTAAATCATTTTTATTTGAAAGACTTGACAAACCCTGTTGGTGAAATCATTCCAATTAAATTTTATCAACTCAGGACTGGGAGAAGATGCTGGGTGACAGCCCTGGAGACTTCCGTTTATCCTCAGCACAAATACAGAATAGAAGGAGGCAAGCAAGCTTCCAGCACACCATTCCACCAGCACATTTCAATTCAGACCTGGAAGGAGCTCCCCTCGGGATGATAGAGGAGTCCAGACTCCGCGGCCCTTGCTAAGAGGAAAATCATTGCCAGTGGTATGTTTGTGATCTGAGCTGAGGGTAGCAAACTCATCCCACGTAAACCACAATGCTACACACACGGATACATAGCTGCTTTTTGGATGTCTGCTGCTGGACAGTGATGCAACTGCAGTAAAGATGGTGAGGGCTGAACAAACAGCACCGTACGGTGGTTTGAAAGTCAGGAAAATTCTGTTCTGGACAAACGGGCAGGGTCAGGTCACCTGAAATTCCAACCTTCTCACCTCCAAAAACATCCTTACATTGGGGGTCTGTTTCAACTGCAACTGCCTCCCCCCAGTCAGTCAGTGGGATAGGGGAGTTGGGGTGGCACACCCGGAACTGAGCACATCTGCCACGTCCTTTCTGACCAGCCAGGGGGCTCTAACCAGTCTCCCCACACGGCATCACGAGGCCTGACCCTAGATCTCTGGGCCAGCCACCCTCTAGTAACAAACCGAAGTACTCGGTGTAAACCACCCATTTCTAGAGCAGCAGCAATTACGCGCCCAGCTAAAGGATTTGGAGAGCACCTCTAAGCTCTGCCATCTGCTTCTGAGTTGCTATTTGCTTCTTCTGCCAGACTAGTAAAAACTGTTACATTTCAGGGCCCAACAGAGTGTTGAAGGGCAGCCGTCTGAGCGTAACGAAGTAGCTGAGTTTAGCAAGGTTAGATAAAGAGAAGCTATTTCAGGGAGCTCGACAATACTGCAATTCAGTTCCGAATGAAACAGCTCACTCCAGCATCCGTCTGAGATTAATGCCCATGAAAGCCGCATTTTATAGCTGGCTATGGAAACTGCACATTTAGCCTCATGCAATCACACTGCACCCGTGCAGTACAGGTGCACAAACCCATCCGAACATGGAACTGGAATCCAAGAACTCAGAGTCCTCAAGTCTGGTTCTGACACGGACACTGTCTGTGTTTTTAGGGAAGTCACAGCATCCCGTGGGCCTCTGTTCCCCAGCGTCAAATGGGAATAGTGGTGTGTGCCTACTTCTCAGGAGAGAAGCGAGGCTTTGAGCTAGAAACACTAAATATTAATATTTCTTGCCTGACCGGGTAAAAGCAGCCTCACTCTTCTTATCGGGCTCATTTGTCAGCTCATCCTAGAAAGAAGTCCACATTCTGATCAGCCAAAATTTAACATAATAGTTTTGCACTTCATGGTGTTTTACTCAAGACCTTCACTGCTTGGAACACAAAGGTCAGCACTATCCTCCATTTTATAGATGAGGAAAAGAGAGAGGCCAAGGGTTTGATTTTTACAAGGAAGAGCTAGAGAGTCAGCACCTCTGAAAATCAGTCCCCAAGTGATTTACATGTGGTCATGCAGCACATGAGTGGCAGTGTCGCAACCAGAACCCAGAAGCTCTAATGCCTACATCCCTGCACTCACCCCTAAGACACACTCCCCTTCTCCATATTTTCTACATCCTTCTCCAGTGCATAGCCAGAAGTGCCGCTACAGAGAGAAGCTCAAGACATTCAAGGTTGCCACCAACAATCTGAGCACACACAATACATTCTGACGAGCAAAGAGGGGGAACCAAAACTGGCATTTAAGAGAATACTTGCATTCCATTCATTAGTAGCTTTGGGGCCAATAAGCATTAAAAATGCCATTAAAGCTGCAGCTCATTTTTCCCCCTCAATAAAACTGCCTGAAGCTGACAAGCATGACTGATTTCCCTCTGTCGCCACTGTAATCATCCCAACGTGCATGGGGGAAAAAGCAAGCAAATATGAAGTGGCTACACGCTAATTTAGGGTTTATGATGGCATTCTGTGCATTAGCCATTCCACAATCAATGCTCTGTGAGTAACTAGGACTCCATCATGGTTGTGCCCTCAACTAAAAGCACATTTCCTTTCCCATGTGCATCCTGACTTAACTATTTCAAGCTGCAGACATCAACATAGGAAGCAGTGGAGAGAAAACCAAAACAGATCAGAAGGTCAAACTTGTGGCAAGGTGACAGACAGAAAAATGCTTCTCTCTGCCGTCATGATCCTCTCACAGGTGGTGTGTCCTCAGCTATCACTGACTTCAGCAGGAGTTGATGGAGCTCAGTAGGAGACAGGATTGGGTCGCAGGACAGTACGCCCAGTGATATGAGGCAGTGTTTCTCAAACTTTTTGGTGCCAGTTTAGGAAGGCAGACTGCCTTGTATGGCTTTTTGTATAGTTCTCATGTTACGTTTGTGCATGTGACTATTGCCTTTTAGTATCAGTGAAACAAATACTGTAAAATAGAACCACACCCACTAGATTTAAATTAACACACATTTAGAGAAAGTTTCAACATGAAGGGAGCATGTTCATCAAAAGTTGAGGGTAGATGCATGTCTTCATCAATTCCCATGCACATCCATGATTACAGCCAATACATACTAAACACGATGCAAACTCTAAACACTCCACAAGAACATCACTTTACGTGGGCAAAATACAAGCAAATGTATTCACTCACCAGCATCTTAAATGGGATTTCTGTGCCTGCCCTGCAGGCACGAGGCTTTCAATCCGGGGATGAATGTTGGATAAAGGCCCTCGGAGTGGCTTCCCAATGCTCAACGTGTTCCCATATTGCGTTTCAGTGGTAGTCATTTCTGAAAAATCCACCTGCGCAAGGGTAACTTGAATGGAATGGCAGTAATGTTTTTACCGCGAGTTTGCTGAGCTGTGGATATCCTTTACTGACTTTAACCCAAAGAGCAGATAAAGTCAGGTTTTGAAATTGTAATCTCAGTCCCTCATCACTTGACAACTCATACAACTTGTCCTCCAGTGATGGCAACAGTAAGTCTCAGTCTCTGCAGATGAGAAAGGGTGATGAACCCACTGCATTCCTTTCTGTGGATTAGAGTTGGCGGGAAGTACTTTTCAAGTTTCTGTAGAGTTGACTGTAGATGGAATTAAATGATTTTATGCAATTTGGCAAGATCAACATCCTAGCTATCATCCGTAGCTATGAATGCAAAGGACAGGAACACAGAGCAATCTCGCCTGACCCTCTCTTTCCAAATGTTTAACTTCTTTTTAAAGGCTGCTATTTTATCTCATTTCCAACACACTGGATACACTTCTCTGCATCAACACATTTAGGTGGTTGAAGTGATCAAAACGCATCTGCCAAACACGTAAGCTTGCCAACCATTATAAATCTGAAGTGTTCTGCCATATTAGACTTTAGAGTCAGAAAAACTTCCAATTGGTGTCGCAGTTCATATGCTCGGTTCAGTACTTTACCATGGTACAACCACTGCACTTCATCGCGTAAAATTAAGTGATGGTGGTCAGCCCCCTTTCTTCACACATGGCAGCAAAGATGTGTGAATTGAGTGCATTCGCTTTCACATAATTCACAATTTTAATTACTGTACTGAGGACATCATTTAGTTCTGGAGACTTCTGGATGCCAATATCTCCCTGTGGATAATGCAGTGTGTTGCTCAAGCTTCTGGTGCAACTTTTCACTCTGGCCGCTACACTGGACTATCAGCCTGTCACTGCTGCTGCTCTGACAATGCAAATACCAGTGCAACGGTACCACTCAAGTCCATGGCCTGTGATGTAATCATTTAAAAGGCAGAAGATTTCAGCCCCAGTTTTATTTTGCTGCAGTTCTTCTGAACCAAGTATATCTTAGTGAAATTCCCCTTCATAGACATAGCATATGTAAAAAAGAAGAACCGCAGCACTGGGTATGTTAGTCGACTCATTCAACTGAATTGCAAACCAGTCTGAAGCTTTCAGCCTGTCAGTGAGCTGAGATTCAAGATTTTCTGCAGTATCAGCAATTCTATGTGCGACAGTATTGTTTGACAAAGGAATCCCACTGACTCTTTTGGCAGCAGTCTTCACGACAGATATCTATTACTGAGGGCATTATTAATGCTTCCCCTATTGTAAATGGTGATTTGCATTTTGCTATTCTCAGGGCCAGCAGATACGATGCTTTTAACATACATTCTTTTGTTGTGCTGTAGACTGCAATAGTATCTGCTGAGACATCACTTCATCACACTTTCCTTGCAAAAATTCCAGTTTTTCTTTTAAGTTTGGGTGTTCAGTTTCAAGATGAGGAATCAATTTTGATGGTTTCACTGCATTATTGCTCAAAATCACACCACACACAACATACTAAGGCTTTGGGCACTCTTCAACCCACACATCACAAAGCCATATTTAATATACGCACCATCATACTTGGTTAAACGCTGAGCGTTTTTCGTTTTTTCAGTTGTTTGCTCCCTTTCACAACTTTCTGCAGCATATGCCTCATCCGTTACGTTTACCCGAACATTTACTAGTTCCAAAAACACTATTTAAAACCGCCTGCTTTGACATTACGTGCACATCAAAAATAAACTCACTTGGTTAACGTTCCTCTCGCCTGTCACCACTGATGTATTGTGCGCCAACATCCCATTTTCTATACATGAGACCCAGAATGAAGTTAAGGGAACGGATTACGAGCTCCATTAGAGTTTTTATTATGACCAGCCAGTGAAGTTACAGGAAATACAGATTCACTCACATTCTTTCAGATTATCTCAGAGGTTTTTTTAGTCTTAAGAAGGTATCAAAATTTGGGACGTAACAGGATAATGTTTACAGGTTAACGGTGCGCAGTCGTCTAAATGTTTAGCGAATTAATCCAACATTGAAATGAGAGGGAGGGCAGAGGAACTGCTTGTCCTGGAGCGCTCAAGCTGCCAGCTGAGGGGTCTACTCAGCAAGAGTCAGGAGGAGAAGGGGGGGTGGCAGCGCCACTGCGTGCTAGGCTGGTTCATCCCCAAGAGCCCAGCTATGGCTACTTTCCTTCTCCCCCCCTCTGGGCTCCCAGCCACCCTGCCATGTGCACCCTCCCAGACATGGGGTCCCCCCACCCCCAGGCACGGAGCCCTGCAACTGGGCTCGGCTCTCCGTAAGTGGCAGAGAGATTTGGACATTCCAAATATTAAACGTGTCATGGACAGCAAAGGAAGCTGCCAAGGACTGGTGCTGATCCACACACCCGTGGCTGAGAAACAACGACATAGGGTACCTTGTGCTTCAGTAAGGTAACATGGAGCACCCTGCATCCTCAATTCACTGATCAATCAATGTAGTGCTCAGGGCTGAGCGTGGCCTTGTGCACAGCCCACAGACACTTCCTAAGTTATGACAGGTTTCAACCTAGGTCATAAGCTCACTGGGGCAGATCTAGTCTGCTCTGCATTTGTGCAGCACCTAGCCTGGGGGTGAGGAGGTTGTGGCAAATGGCCAGAGGCTCCTAGGTGCTACCACAAAATAAATAAGAGGTGGGATCTTCACTGATGTGTGGGTTGTTGCTATAAGAGCCTTCAAATCTCCCAACAAACAAACAGTCTCCCTCATCAAGATGGTTTTTCTGCTCACCCCATTCCCAGCACATGAGCTCTCACTGCAGAACTTACTTTCCTGCCACACCACTCAATTTCCTGGCTACAGTTTATAAAAATCCTCACTCGAGACTTACTGGGGCGCTGCTTAAGCTACTTATCCAGCAGCTTGTGCCAATGCAGTCATACAACTCTCCCCGAATCACCCCCCAGATCAGTCCTGGGCCGAATGAACCATGCCATTCCCTCCAGGGGACCAACCATGCATTCCATCCAGGAGAAGAGCAAAATTCTCTTGACTACTCAAGTCATGCTCTCAGAGCACGCTGGAAAGTTGTCAAAAAGATGCGTTTCACAGCACGAATTGAGGCTTGTTCAGACACCTTTATGAAGAGCACTCGTGCAGCGTGAAGGAAGTTTCAATTCCACACCTCTCCAAGGAGACTCATCCAGGCCACCAAAAATCAGTCTAGTGACCAAGTTTCTCTTTCTCTATTTTAAAGCCCTCCATTGACATCTGATAGGAAGCAGCCGGCATTTCAGTTCAGCAAAAGCATATTCCCGACACAATAGAGCTCGTGGGGAATGATGGATAAATCCATGCAACCTGGCTAATAAACTTCAAACACCATCTACGCAGTACAAGCAGTAAAAACCATTTCAGGGGACAAGGCTGCCATCCACAGCAACCAGCAAAACTGTTACTTGAAACACTTTACAAGACCTACCATAAACTGCTTCAAGACAGCAAATTTTACCTTGTAGACGGAGTTTTGGAAAGACTGAATTGAAGACGGACACATCATTACACTGACGCCTTATCTACCATGGGGATTTTCTCATCGTACGTTCCTTAGTGCCAAAGCCCCAGCACAACTACTGCAGTACCAATACTGTGTGAACAAGCCAAAAACTGATTTGCATCAGTTCTCACTCCTGATTGAAAACAGGGCAAGCAGCACTAATGCAGATCATCACTAATACAGTTTTACTTGAGGTTTCCACTGATGCAGCTATCCCAATGGCTGCAACCAGCTCACATCCCCAATGCAGGCAATGTTTTACACAGCAAGAAAACCTTCCAGATACATGGACTCTCCAGCAGATCACTCAGTGTAGGACTTTGCTGGAATGAACGAACACCACAAGACTTTCCCAGATTGGTACTATAGAATGACAAGCTTCATAACAAATACATAAAATACTTTAAGTCAATGAGCCTCTCAGAGTATGTTTGAACAGCTGGCAGCTGCCCCATGGGGTGCATGCGGAGCTGGGGAGATATGTGAGCTGAGCATGCAAAGCAGATCTGGAATTCAGACTCAGGATGTCACAGTGTGGTCATGCTCCAGAAGGGATGCCTGCTGATCTCAGGGAGAAGGGAGGTCTTTCAGCACCCATGTAAACGGATTCTCAGAGCGAAGGAGAGGTGGCTCTGTACAAACCAGGTCTTTGTTTATCCCACCCTCTCTCTCAACAGCAGCAAGTGCCCTGTCCAAATAGTGCTGCCTGGAATGTGCATTCCAAAGCGAATAGATTCCGCTAGATATATTCAATAAGTCTGCATTTCAGCTCTGCTCACAGCAAGCCAGTGCTTCAGATCTGAATTCTGCTCACACATACATGAGACAGAAGAACAGGAAAAGACGACAGCGCGTCTGTAATGAAGATCACTGCAGGCTAACCTGACTTGACACTAAATTACATTTAGTCAAATTAATGTCAGAACACTCTATTATTTGCGAACACCCTGTTCTTTAATGTCCTCAAATTTCTACTACTTCCCGCCAATTAAAAAATAAGTCACAGGAGCCCACGGCACTACATGAGAAGAACAGATTTCGGTTTCTGACACTGTCTCATTGAATCACCGTTAGGTGCTTTGCACACATTCTCCAAGAATCCAGGCCTGAGCAAAAAAAAAAACAAAAAAAAACCACGCATTCCATTTAGCTAACTTTCCTCATGAGATCCTAATATAGTTGCACTGCAAAACATTCAGTCCCAGTATTAATGTGCAATGACCAGGGAATGAGAGATGTGCCTCATCGGCTCAGACAGTTAGCCTGTCAAGCTGTCTAGCAGCAAATATTTAGTGCTTCCGGGGAAGGAAAAAGCCTTTAAAATACCTGAGAAATGTAAGGGACCTGGTTAACTGCGCAATGCTAGACATGAAGGTTAAGGAGGTGAAAATTCCTTCTTGACCTCTGCTTAGTTTGACACTGAAGCATGAGATTTGATTATTCCCTAGCATAGCTACCATTATGGGTCAAAAACAATTGTCTGGCTCTTTAAATCTAGCCACACTACTTAATGCTGAACGAATCACCAGGGGCTCTCCCACCCCTAATTTCTATGGGTTTTATTATGGCCCATGACCCGGCTCCCCAAATCTGGGATGAGGCCATGGCTTGAGTGCAGGCAGCAGCTGAGTTCTTCCATTTGGAATTCAGTGTGGGAAACGGTGATCTGTTGGGTATGCTCATGCATCTGGCTCATCAGTACTATAATAAGAAGGTTGCTTGGCATATAATTCTGCCCAGCGTTCTTATTCACAAAGCTACATTTGCAAGGGCAAGGTCAGCAGGATAGAACTATGAGTTATGCTCAGCTAGCAACTGCAATTAGGTTGGATTTACCCATCACACGAATTTTAAAAAGCCACCTTATTTTCTCTCTAAGGAAAAATTCCAGTAGGCTAGAAATCAAGGAAATAGCCATCTACATTTTTTTAAAAACCTTTCCTAGTAAAGCAAGCTGCTCACCAAATCAAAGTCCTGTGCTAAAAGGAGAAGTTCAGTGTCACAATTCACCTTTCCCAAGCCAGAAATGCAGCAATAAAGGGCATCCTGAGTGGTCAGGGAGAAGGTGATGGAGGGAAGGCCTTCCCCTTGGACTAAATGACTCATGCTGACGAGCAATAGGATGAATCATCAGTGAACATCTTTTACAGCATTGTTCACACAACTATTGAAATAGTTATTTTTAGAACACTCCCTAGGACAGGGGTTCTCAACCAATTTTTTTGGTGGCCCCACTGATACTTTTTCCTAAAATACACAATTAACTTTAGGAAACGAACACAAATATACATATATACACATCCTAATCACTGTAAGTTATTTATATAAGGTTTTTTCCCTACAGACTCAGTAAGAAAAATGCTCTGAAAAGTGGTATGTCTGTTTGGAAATATTACACTTCCCAGCAATCTGGGAAGCTGTGAAAAGTGTTATAAAACATACAAGTATCACTTTCCACAGCCTCCCAGGTAGCTAGTAAGCCTGCTGTGAAAAATGATATTTGCATGTTTGTTAAGGTTACATTTCTCAGCACCTCCCAGGGTCCATTAAGTTCTGAAGGGATGTGGGGTTGGGAAACAGCAGGATCCAGGGGCAATGGGGGTGGGCAGTGAGCTAGGGGTGGACACCCACTGCTGTGCAGCTAAGGCCAGTACCCATGGCCAGAGCAGGAACTGGGTGGCTGGAGTTGGAGCCTGTTGCCGTGGGGCCAGAGCCCAGAGCCGGGTGCTAAGCCCTCTGCCACCCTGCGGAGCCGGGGGTCAGCACTCGCAGACCAAGCCCAGTGCCGCATGGTCATGCTCCCAAAGTCCCACCACTGGAAGCCAGCAAGGTGGGTTAAGAACTCATCTTGCTCCTACAGCATAATGCCTAGAGGCAGTGCAGGGTGGCACATCCAGGAACAACCGGGGGGGCCAATGCTTTTCCCCCACTCCCCTCAATCACTGCCCAGGAGGCAGTTGTGGCCACATGAAAAACCCCTGGTGGCCACATGCAGTCATGGTGGCCACATTAGAGAAATGCTGCCCAAGGAAGTGGAATAAGGGATCTTCTACAGAAACATAACTGTGCTTCAGTTTAGTGGCTGTATCACAGCATTTAAGGGAGAACTCTGGCCTCATTCCGGAAAACTAGGCCAAAAGCCATTTCTGCACCTCTTCCTCACTCCTCCTAGGACCACAGATTAAGTGCAGCCTGAAATAAGTGACATAAGATAGCTCTTCTCAAGTCTACCCTTAGCAGAAAGCAGCCCAGGAAACATACTGATGGTCATTGCAATCCTGAATAAAAAGGACTATGCTGCTAAATTGACTTAGTTTTTAAAAAACTTGCCTTTTGTGTTACAAATGCCCTGTTGGATTAAACCCCCAATAGCTGTTGAAGTCTAGTTTAACTAACTATTCACAAAGTTTCCTTGGTGCATTTCACTATAAAAGCTAGTCAGTTTCACTTGACCGCTTTCAAAATGCTGCAAGCAGCAGGGAAATATTCAACAAAGAAGGTTTACATGAGAATTTAAGTTTTGAAAACATTTTCTTTTGGGACAGATGTGACCGTCCCATGGGCTCAAGCCTCTGAATACAAACGTTTGTAGGAAATGACCTGGAGGACACTGTTGCTTAAAATACTGACTGTCCATGGCTGTGCCAAGGCCCTGTTTAACTCTACTCATGGCATCAATGGTTTTGATCCCTCCCTCTCCACCTCAGTTTCTCTAGCTACCAGCAGTTGACAAAAATCACAAGTGCATAGAGAGCTGAAAGCAACAGTATTCCTGTGATGCGCATGAACATAGGGACTCTTCCTCCTCTCCCAAGCAACCAATTGGGATTATAGATGAGAGTGGGCTACACATTGTTTCCCAATAAGAGAAACAGCCACTGAGGCACTACTGTGAAGAGAGACCTTGAGGAAGAGAGCTCGCTTCAGACTATCAGCCCTGTGTTAAACATAGTGCAAGTCTGTGGTGTTCCACACAGGAGATAAAATAGTGCTTGGCTTTGGCAGTCAAACCTCAGCTGGAACTTACATTTAGGTTGATTTACCTGTTCAACTGGGTTTATCTCCGCCAGAGACTGAAATTGCAATGACCACCTAAGTACATAATTTTACACAAGTGGAAGAGTAGACACACACAGAATAGAGATGGGGTATTCGGACCTGTCTGAGTTAGCAGCCATGGGGGGGGGGGGGAATCACATAGCTGAATAGAGGAATCCTATCTTCTCAAAAGATATTTGCAGTCCGTTTCTAGACAGATCTGGATAAAAGTTGAGAAGGCTCAGAGAATGCCAGACTTCCATTCCACCTAACCATTCCTCTCCCAGCACCTCCAATCTCCTCTTTGCCTCCTTTATCTATTCATGAAACAAGATGGGTGGTGTAATTTTTTTGAGGACCAACTTCTGTTGGGGAGGGGGTAGAGAGAGAGAGAAACAGACCTTTTGAACTACAAAGAGCTCTCCTTAGGTTTGGGAAAGGCATTCCAAGGGTCACAGCTAAATACAAGATCAAATAGATCGTTTTTTAGCACAAGTAGCTGGCCCATATCTAAGGGATCACTCAAATGGCCCATTAACGCCCCTCCAGCCATAGGACAAAAAGGGGAAGGGGGCCAATAGGTTACAGATAGCTGTAATAAGCCAGAAATAGCATGTCTTTATTAAGACCATGATTTTTAGTTTTTAATGAAGTTCTGAATTTAAGCTTCCAAGCTCGTCTTTTTCAAGTGTTGTGCAGGTTTCCTTTACGGACGACAGCAGAGGTCACAGACATGCAGTGATCACTGTGAAAAAAACATGTTCGCCCACAGATAAGGATTTTATGTCTATCCTTTTCCTGGGAGTTCATTTGAGTACATAGTTATGGTTTGATATGACCCACACAGTTATTGGGGCACTTAGTGCACTGCATGAGGTATACAGCATGTTGTGGCAGGCATGTCGAGGACTCATGGATCTTGAAAATTGTGTGGTGGGGGGTGTTGATCATTGTAGCAGTGGAAGCGTCTGTAGGTTTTATCATCTGTTGTTCTGACAGGGCCTGGCACCACTTTAAGTTGGTGTCCTGGTCTGTGAGGAACTTGCTTCTGGTCATGAGCTTGAAGAGGTTGTTTGAAGGAAAGAAGAGGGCGGGGTCAGGAAAGATTTCTTTCAGGATGGAGTCCCTATCATGTTTGGGTTGTAGTTTGAAGATTCCCCAAAATGGGTTCCAGTGGGGGGTGCCAGGTGACAACTATAGGTGTGCAGTCGAAGGGGGTTTTATTTCTGTATTGAAGCCAGTTCTCTCAGGATATTTGGCTGGGCCGTTACACGATGTGATATATTCTGGTGTTGTATTCCTTGTTTGGTGAAAGTGGTTTGAATGTATTATGGTATATCTCTCAGACTTTCTTCTTTGAGCACATTCTGTTGTATTTGAGTGCTTGGCTGTAGATACATTTCTTGGTGTTTGGGGTGGTTACGGGATCTATGAAAGTAGGTGTGGTGATCTGTGGGTATCACATATAGAGTTATCTGTAAGCTCATTGCTGAGGCTGATCATGGTGTCCAGGAGGTTGATGCTAGTGTGGGAGTGTTCCAGAAAATTTAATGGACCAGTGGTGGTGGTTGAAGGTGCAGTCGAAATCTATGAGCGAGTTTATGTAGACTGTCCAGAGGATGACATCATCATTGAAGTATCTCAGGTATATCACTGGTTTTGTGGGGCATTTGTCCAGAAATAGTTCTTCAAAATGACCCATGAAGAGGTTGGCATATTGAGAAGCCATCCTACTACCCCTGGCTGTTCCCATGGTTTAGACAAAGTGTTTTTGTTGAATGTAAAATTATTATGGGTAAAAATGAAACAGATGAGTCTGACGGTGTATTTTGGGTCAAGATTTCAGGGTTGTCCAGAGTTTGTAAATATCTGAGGCAGGCAGCTATGCCATCATTGCGAGAGATGTGGGTGGATAGGAAAGGGACATTCAGGGTGGCAAGGATGGTGTTCTGAGGGTTCTTAATGCTGTGGGGTTTGGGGAATTCCTTCACTAAGAGTGCCAAGGCCAGATAAGATGGGTCTGCTAGGGTTCTCTTGTTTGTGTACCTTGAGAAACAGGGAGGTGGTCCCTGAGCAGGTTCATGAGGAATGAGTTTGTAGAGTTTCTCT
Source organism: Mesoclemmys tuberculata (assembly GCA_007922155.1). Lineage (NCBI taxonomy): Eukaryota > Metazoa > Chordata > Testudines > Chelidae > Mesoclemmys > Mesoclemmys tuberculata. The sequence goes on from ML677025.1 coordinate 6,303,430, forward strand.
TGAAGTGTACGCCTTTATACCTTAGGCCCGGATGGTGAATGAGGGTCCTAAGGGGCCAGGATTATTAGTCTTTTGACACCAGGTTATTAATTAATGGGAATAACCACCCAAAGTTGCGTGGGGTTTTGGAGTAAGCGGCTTTGCTTCCCCAGGCCTAATGTGAGGTATTATTAGAAGGTTTACAAAAATATTCAAGAGTCTGATGTACTGAACCACAAGAGACAGTTTTTATTATAAGGTAACAACCAAAGGTTAAAACTGTGAAATATATGATTAATAAAACAACCAACACTGAAAGCTAGAATTTGGCTTAGGGTTTTTGGAATGAATAGAAGATAAAATAACAGTCATTTGAAAAAACTTAGAAATACATTACCAACACGATTACTGCATCTTCGAAGAGAGGTTTGTATTTTTAACCACTACTACTTTTACTCGATTACTTTACCTTCGAAGAGGGGTCAATTCGTTTGAACCGGAATTAGGTTGCGACCCAACGATTGCCGACTTGATTATTTTTGTTGTACAACTATTGAACTATTGATTATGATTATTATAAAATTAACTGAGTGCACTGAAACTGAGAGAGAGAGAAAGAAGCGAGCAGTAAGGAACACAGAACGAGCTTTCACCAGAGAATGGTAATGTCGTTTGCTTAAAGAGCAGGAAAGAGGGAAAGGCAAATGAGCTTCTGGCCTGAGACAGTGTCAGTGCCTAAGTCCTCACAACCCCATTGCCGGCCAGTACACCAGATTTTTCGATTTGAGTGGACCGTGGAACAATTTTTACAGATTGAACACTTTACCTTAACTTGCTTTTTTTTTATATATGTTTTTTGAAGCACCTTAGCATTTTATTTGTCATTTTAATTTTTAACTGAGTGGCACAACCGCTAATTTGAATGCTGTTGAACTTTATGTAACTGCATTTGAACTTAACCGCTAATTAAAATACGGTTGAATTTTGGAGGTCGGAAATGACTGGCCGCAAACTTTTTTCTATGACTGAATTTTTTTGTATGACTAACCTCAAGCTACTTCCTGTTACACAGTCAGCTTAATTACAATTTCCAAACTTAATATTAAACACTAGATTATTCTACTTTTACAAAAAGCATGATTACTTGTACACTTATGCCATTACTACTGAATAACATTTTTTTACATATTGATTAAACTTATTGATTGAGCATAGGGAAGGTGTTACAAAGTGAAGGGATTTGAAGGGCCCATTCACAGAAGTTGTTTGGGGATTTCAAGATTGCTCTTGAAGTTGTTTGGGGAAAGATTTGATAATATCCTTAAATTCCTGGTAGTGATCAAACCAGGAAAGGGAATATCATCATAGACCTCAACTGTGTTGACTATGTTAATGAGACCAACCAACAACTCTGACACCATGTGTCATGCGGACTGCATTAGGAGGGGGGGCATTTGTGTTATTTTGCAACAGTATGTCAACATCATAGTAATTCATGTGAGATATACCAGGTCAGGTGCTGTTAGAAAGGTTATAATGTGCTGAGTAAAAAGATAATATTTGTGTTCATGTGTGATATATGTGAAGAAAGTTATGGAGATCTTTGATATCTCTGTATTTTAAACTGTGCTGTAGAAGACACACCCCAAACAGAGAGGCCACAGGACAATAGCCCGCTTAATGGCCCATCAAGACCTTATCAGAAGCCAAAGGCCCAGGAAGAAACTAAAGGCATACCTGAAGAGTTACCAGGATTGGCCCATGTGACTCTGGACTCCATTTGAGTTCCTGTAAAGTTCCACAAGCCACATGGCCAGTAACAGAGGGTATATAAGATCAAACCACAGAAACCATTTTGTCTTTTGTCTTGTTCCTGTCCAGCTGCGGACACACCTCTGGATCAACACACTTTGCAACTGAACTGAAGGACTTAGACCCATCCAGGTACTGGATGTATACCAGAGGAACTATACAACTCCACAGTTGTTCTAGAAACCTGATGTATATGGACTTTTAAATCATTTGTATATATCTGATTGCTTTAAGCCCTTAACACTTCTCTTATTGTTTGTTTTTCTTTTATTAATAAACCTTTAGTTTTAGTTACTAAAGGATTGGCTGGCAGCGTGGGATTTTGGGTAAGATCCAAACTCAGTGAACTGGTACTGTGGCTGATCCTTTGGGATCAGAGGGAATCTTTTAGTAAAGAGCATAGAGTTTAAACAACTGGTCTCTTTATTGGACCTAGTGTCAGTTTCGGGAGCCAGAGACTGAAATGCAGTAAAGGGGGCTGTGTGTATTTGCACAGTGGCTTCTTGATAACCAGTGTGGGGGAATCAGAAGCACTGTTTGTGGCTGGTTGGGAAGTCTGACTGCAGTGTCACCCACCAGTGCTGGGAGAATTCGCTCTCCTTTTACAGCCTGCCCTGACCCTGGCATTATCAGTGGGCTACCCTGGGCACGGACGGGTTACACCATGCTACTATAAAGAACTCAAAGACGATGCCACACCACAATTCATCCAAGAATTTAAGGATACCTTCTCTCTCTCTAATATCCTGGCAACATCCACCAATATAGCTGCAACATTGCATACATCTCCCTGTTCAGGTTTGTCTTCTATTTTATTACTGTTATCCCCATCTTAACATGTTACGCCTCACGTATTTTCTGATCTTGCAGGTTTCACAAGATGCAAAACTGCATAATTCTGCGGGAGAACTCATGAAGCATGCAGTATCTGTAAACATACCAGCTACAAGTCATTTACTCTTCTGTACTTGTTGCCTGTCTAGGAAAAAGAAAATCAATAAATCAATCCCCCAAGAAGTCTGTTCCTCTAGGAAAACCCATTTGCTTCAAGACTCCACCGAATATACTCAGGTGAGAGAGTTCCACTATAATCCTACACAGTCAACATCATTTTTCACCATCTCACTCCAAAACAGGACTGAGCAGCAGCAGAAGCCAAGCAGCCTCCTGACTTAGAAAACCCTGGTTCCGCAAGCAGATATAAGCAGAAGCTTTACACTCCTAAGCCAGAGCAGAACCACTGGGAGAATTCTCTGCACCTCACTTGCAGAGCATCACAGCTTTTCACTAAAATGGACTCCAGCTTTCCTTTTTATTGGAAAACATAAAAGGTTCATGGCTCTCATTACAGTTTATATCTCTCAAACTGTTGTCTCTTGATAATAAATCTGGGGGAAAGATCTCCGAAGACTCCTTTGGTTTTGAACACCACTCATTAAAATGCAGAAGTGGACCCTGAGAGGAGAAACCGTGCTGACCCCCAGACTCTAACTGATCACCTTCTTTCAGCTCATATGGATTCTCCACAACACTGCAGGATATGTCATTTTCACAGAGCTGTTATTAGACTGCGGCAATACGGCTGATTGTACTTCTGCAGACCAGAGAGGGAGGTCAGCTGTGGGTCACCTAACTGACCTCTGGTCTTGTGAAAGCAGCGTGAGTTGCTATTCTTGGAAACTCCAAGAACAAGCACAATCCGAACCCCTTGAGCACTCCTGTTTTCCCAGATTAGATTAGTCGCCTCCAATCTAATAAATATATTAGATTTATGGAACACCTTTCTTCCCAAAACGCTTTATGTGCTACATATTCACGGATCATCGCACCCATCTCTGGAGTGGAGCAGATGTTGAACTATGCTGCATGGTGGTTTAGGATGGGAAATTAAGAATACCCGCAACAACTGAAAGTGCAGTGAAAATTTTACGTAACAGTAATTACCCAAAGTGGAATAGGACTAGGACACCCTGCTCTTATGAAAAAGCATTACAGGAATTTTAAACAGCCCAAGGTTTTTAGGACCCTGGTTTTGCATCTTATTTAAAAAAAAAAACAGCCCCTTTAACAGCACAGCAGCTGCCACCACCACCAGGAGTGCTGGTTCAGTACAGATTGAGAGAGAAAGGCGCCACCTACTGAGATGCCATCTCCTGCACTACCTGGATTTTCCCTGAAGGACTCCCATTCAAGTACCGACCCAGACAATGCTACTAGCATAGGAGAGCACACCCCGAGGTATCCCGACACCCTCTTACTTAACTGCACAGTTGTGACATTTAGGAGCCCCTAGTTTCCTCAAGTGACATTACTGAGTTTTATTTATACCCATGCTTCCCATGGGAAGCCATTGACAGTGACCAGGTAATCTTACCTCCGTCGATTACGAACCCTGTTGGATAACCCTCCTCCCTCAACTCCACTCAAGGTTCACTGAATTTACTAATTATTTTCCTTGCACCAGAATGCATGGTACTGTAATATTTGACAGTTGAATTTTACTCAAATGAAGTAACAGCACCAAAGGAAAATGTATAAGCATGCATAGGATTTACTTCCTGTCACCTGTGTGCAGTTACACCTAAGAGAACCACAGCACACACTGTATTTCTTTTAAGTCTCTTTTAAACCAGGGCTGTCAACTGAATGGTCTTCATAGGGAAATGAAACTACCGAGATGCTCTGGGATGCTATCATGGCACTACAGATAGGCAGTGGTTACATATGTAACAGTTGGTTCTTGCGGTGCTTTCTTGCTACCCAATGTTTGAGAGCCTGTTATTTGCGCACAAATGGGCCACCTGGGGATTAAGGCATCCAGGGAAACGTTTTTCGCATACTGAAAACGAAACTGCAACATGATCTACTTTGGATAATGCGATGCAGCATCTAATATAAAGAGCAAGAACATTTCAATATCAAAAGATGCCAACTTTTTAATTTTTATTACTAAAACTTAATTGGCCGTATAGCCCATCTGGCAATTTGCAAACCATTACCCAGCATTCTTTACATTGAATACTTTGAGGCTCACTTATGAGGCTCTAATCCGAATTAATCCTCACATAAAAACTGCTTAAAAACTCCAGGGGAAAAAAATTACTCTTCAGTTGAAAACTTTCTGCATTAGAGCTGAAAAATTAGGTTGGTTCATAAAGGGAACATTCAGTCCAACAGAAGAGCCATGTACAGCCTGAATCTGTGGGTGCTAACAAACACCTCAGAAAAGCTTTGAGAAAGCCACTGCATTAATCAGACTTTCAAACAGTGACATCTACACCAATTTGATAAGTAATCTGATTTAGTGCAAATCCATCACTGAAAAATGCTTCTAAACAACTGGTCCCTCATAGGTACAGCACCTGATGGCTTCGACCTATGATCGAGCACTGGGAAAACAAAAAGGAAGAAGTGCAGAAGAGTTTTAAGCACTGTACATTCCTACTCCGCTTACTGTGCCCACTTCAGGCTCCAGTCTTCAAAGCAAAGCAAACCCAGCCCTAACATGGATACCATTAACTGCTCACTGGTAACAAGGAGAGGAAAACACCAACAGCTAGGGTTTAATTACATTCTTTGCTACCTTATCCCAGGCAGAGTTGGAGAGAACTAAGAGCTCTAGTGATTCAAAACACATAAAAGGCAGTAAGCATTTCCTGTCATGTGTCCCAACCCTGACATAAAGGGATCCCCTCTGGGGGACTAGACAGTAATTCACTTCCATGCCCACTCATTTACCCTCTGTACAGAGGGCAGCACCAAAAGTGTCAGATAGTGACACACATGGTGGCAGATTTTTGGGGATGGAGACACCTGTGCGCTAGGAACCGGACTGAAGCTCAGCCACCCATTTCACAAAAGTCAAACCACCACCAAACAATGGGGACCAATCACCATTGCCAGAGCAACCACACAAGGCATTAGCAACAACAAAAGGAGGCAGCACAGAGGGGCTATCACCAAAGGACTGCAAGATTATGTATTATCCCCATTTTACACATGAGTAAAACAGCACAGAAGTCAACCAAGTTGCCCCATCTCATACAAAAACAGCATCCAATCTTTGGACAGAGCCTATTGAGCCCCAACCCAGTTCTCACCACTAGACACTCTGCTAATGTGAACGCCATCTGAAACACTGGAGCATATAGTGCTTCAGGTAGCTGAAAGGTTAATGGACACGTAGTTTCCTCAACCCACAGAGTCCTGGTGAAAATGGCACAGGCTGATAATTCTGGGATCTACACACTAGTGCCTGGTGGAACTGTCCAAGGTGCTGCAGAGAGCATACGATGGGCGGGTTTCATTTATACAGGATAGCCAAGCAGCATGAAAGTCAGAATGAAATTAATGAAGCAAACACTCATTATAACCTTCATAAAGCTTCCAAGCAAAGCAAATACCGGGGGCATCCTACACAGGGAAAAAAGGAAAGATGCTAAAGACAAGGGGGATCTACAGTTATAAGAAGAGACCTACATAGGAGGGGCTGAGATAGATGTCCACCAGGAGAGACAGTCACCTGTGGCCACTGCAGATGCTCTGTTGAAGATGTGTGAACTACAGTAAAATCCACCACCACCTTGGAGCTGCATTGGCTTTGCAGAGCTAACCGGAGGCAAAGGGAATGTAAAAGTCATTTGCCACAGAAGCCAAGAGATCTGTCTGCTACACCAAGGAAGCAGTTCTGCAGGGTAGGCGTGCTATATTTACAGTCTCTTTTCAGAGCACACGTGTACCTTCCAGGCCCCGTGACATTCACAGGACTGTTTCTCCTGTTGTCCAGGCTACAGTCCAACCAGATAATTAATTATCTTCTGCCTTACTAAACACTCCAATTGAAACCACAGGGAAGATTCCCACCTCTCCCGCTCAGCTCCCAAAGTACCCTGTGCAGCACTGAATGGCTGCTGTGTTCCAGGCGCACAAGCTGCTGAAAGGCTTCACTCAGACCCATCGATTAATTCTCACACAGTGCTTTGGAATCCACCTTTGTCAAACTTCCTATAGTAATCTAGCTCAGATGCATTGTACATCACTTTCATCTGCACCAGCAACTCGTTCTCAGTGACAGAATCGTGAACTAGCCCTAATGACTTCCCGAGCAATGTGTACCATTTTGGAAGCCCTCCATTTGCAAATACATTATTGTACTTGTCGTCTTTAATGATCCACAGCTCCCCATGGAACACCCTCACCAGGAAGCCGCTGCATTTCTCTTAATCAAATCAAGAGCAGACCACAACCCAGTGGTTACAAGGAGTGAGTTGCATCGCCATGAGAACACTCCCACTTAGTATAGGGTGGCGACATTACACTAATGTTACCTTGGCATTAGCCATGCATTGAATGCCAGAGCACCACACTCTGTATGTGGCAATTGTAACCTTAGATGTACAGGTGATTTAAAGGTGAACTGCAAAGCAAGGGAAGGTGTGTTATGCCCTTTATTTCACTTTCAACATCCAGTTACATTCTGCTCTTTCCCCTGCCCTGTTTCTTAACGGAAGAACCATCATGTCCTGAATTGACTAATTTCGCAGGTGGACTTCAGCTGGACAGTGACAAAAGGGACTGAAGCCCAAGCTGCAGTTCGTGTCACACTCCATAGACTTCGATTTGGCTTCACTTCCCTCTTCAACTCTTAAAATGTATCTAAATCACACTAACAAGGTTTAATAATGCCAACAGGATGGGGGTGACAACATCCTCTCCCAGCATGCCCTGGGAAAGACAGCAGCATGGGAGATCACTACTTAGATTTTAAGCTCTCTGGGGCAGGAACTGTCTTTTTGCAAAGGCGTCTGGGCCCATGACTAGGGCTCCTAGGAACAATGGCAACACAAAAATATTTTACCCTGATTTTCCAGCCATCCAGCAAAGGCAGAGAAGCCAAGACTGGATATTTCTGAGATCTAACAGACAAGCAGAAAACACTTTTTGGAATCCACTTTGAGGACATCTCTCTAGGCCACAAAAGGAAATAATCAAAAGATTTCTCCTCTTTTCAGTTTACCTTTAAGAGTCCACCTAAACAGACTGGTTACCTGTTAGTCGGTTCATCTTTAAAGGCTAACCAAAGCCACTGGAAACGTTAGGGATATTTTAAAGTTTTCCAGCAGGGGTTGTTTGCTGTAAATGCGTCCTTAGTTCAAGCTTCCCTGTATCATGCAATACAACCGTCCGACCGGGATACCCAGACATACTACCAGCAGGTTAACACTATTCTATTGCCTTTATTTCAAAACAGATTTTTTTTTTAAATTACATTTAATGGTGAGTGGAATTCTACAAGCACAGGAAAGACAGACCCTGGTCCAACTAGGAGTTGTACAAGATCCAGGGATTAGACTCCTGACCTCCCGGAAAGCTTGCCAAATGGGAAGGCACAAAACGTTTTCTTAAAGCATCTCTTCCAGTGCAAAGTCTTAGCATCTGTCTGGAGGAAGCTGTGATTCAACTGAACACAATATACCACTCAGTCAGTCTTAGGGTTTTCCCCAGGATCTGGGAAGAGGGGCATAGATACCATGTGGGTCAGTGCTGTCAGCTTCTACTTTTTCTGTCTAGTCACTTATCCAAAATGGTCTTTTATGCCACCCCCTTATGCATGGAATAGCTTCCCTACTGCTGATGAATGCAGGTGAATGTGATTTACCTGCAATTAAATATGAAAATGAATAATCCAGGCTAGCCCCCCATGTTTCCTTCATTTATCCATTCAGGTTGCTGAAGAATCTCCAGCAGCCTCAATCACTGGAGGGCCACAGAATCCAGGGCTTCCTGATACAGAACATAGGTCCAGCTTGCTATCAGTTCCCCAGAGCCGTGTAACAGGTTTGTGGATGCTGGGAAAAAAGGCGGCCAAAATCCCACTCAGCTACTTACCAGGAAGCGGACATCGTCAAAGCCGTTCAAAAGCAGCTTACTCTCATACTGCTGCAGGCCAATAGACTCCAGCCACTCTCCGACACTCTGCTCCAGCATCCGTGAACCTGATGAGAGAGGAATCGGCAGACGCTTGAAAAGGGAAAAACTGTTAAGTCGGTAGCAGCGGCACTCTGAGGAAGACAGATGGCATTGCCACATCATAGTCACCACCGTAAAGAAGCCAAACTATGACCACGGTACAAGTCAGATGGTAGACAACTCCTCTTGCGCACACAGCCCATGGACAATAAGCTCCGGCTGCTTCCCACGGACTGCGGCTTTAATTTGTATCCCAGTTATTCTCAAAAAACCTGCTGCAAGAGTAAGCTGTTTAGAACCATTTTGGGACCACGGCATCACATGCATGGCTTTCTGGGCTTACGCATGTTTCTTGCCAGGCACATGAGCGAAGCCCAGCCCCCACGGGGATGCCGATCAAATCCTTCTCATCTCAGGGGGCAGCAAACTTTCACCCCAAGGCATTCCCAGTCAGAAGTGCAGGCGCACGCCAGTGGAGAGAAAGCGCTCACAAATACATACAGCCACACAGCTTCTTTCGTCCATGCAACTTCAGATGCACTACTCCGCACACCGGGCCAGCGGAAAGGGCCATAAATACTGGAGGCACAAAGCAGCTAGGGCGAAAATACATCTTTATGCAGCTGAGAGAGACACAAACAGACACGATGGACTTTCAGAAAAGCAGTAGCGGCAGCCAGACTAGAGAACAGCTGTCCGCAGGAAAACATGCACGACAGGAAAAAAAAGCACACAAACTGCAGCAGAAGAAAGGAAGAGTTTATACTTTTTTTCCCCAGACAGTCCCGAAACAGGCAAACCATGGTAATGGGTCCTCCCTGTTATTTTGTTACGAGGAGCAGAGGCATGAGTGACAGTGCGCCTGGGTTTATGAATCCTGGCATTGTTATTTTACCACCTATCCAGAGGCACCACATCCCGGCCGGCGCTTTGACTGGACTGAGCTGGGGACCAGATTCAACATCCTAGACTGGAGCGACTAACTACACTGCAGCATTGGATAAGAGTGAGAGAGAAAGAGGAATCAGCACATTTTCCACCCAATGCACTCCATCCTGCCAGGTGTTCCACACAGGCTTGGATTTGCCCTTCCTTCATTTTTCTTATTTAAATGCAGGTGCTGCTGTCAGAGGCCCTCAGTCAGATGGAAAGCAGTTCTGGGGAAGGAGGCATTTCAGTTCCTTGCTCCATAACCAAGCCAAAACAAAAAGGAAACCGAATACACACACACACACGCCCCCCTCTTCCTGCAGCAACTCAAATCCACGACATGCCCCGGCACCTCTTTCAGCTGCTTGATAAATGAGAAACTCATTCTTCAAATGCCCTACAGCAACCACATGGACAAACTCTGTTTCCCCCACCCTGAGAAGAGAGTCCAGTAACTCGTTACTTTCCTCTAGCGAAACTTGAGACGATTAGATATGCCAAGAAAGGGAAAGTTCAGAGACGATCTTTGCATCCCACTCCAAGGATTTGACATGCAAGACACGCAGAATTTCTCCGCTTCCTAGCACGTTGGTCTTTCAAGGGCATGCGCAAAATGAAGATGACCAGGGAACCGGGGTTTCTTGCTTTGAACCGTCTCATCAACTGAAGTCATTCTGCACATTCTAAGACATCCTTCCCATCCCCAGCCTGCACAACGCAGAGCTCACTGAAAGATCTTGGAGTCAGGGATCCCGCTGCCACGCTGGTCCACAGGAGAACTCCTCCGCTAAGCAAGCAGTGGTCAATACATGTGACAGAACTGGCCAGCCTTTCCAGTGCACACTGCAGCACCAGAGACGCAGAGCTCAAGAAAGGGTTCCGTGTCCCTTGCCTAACGCAGTCCATGCAGAGGGACAGCAGCTAACCCTAGAATTTAAGCAGCAAGCTCCTGCTTGCCCAGGGACTCCATCCTTCCCTACTATCAATTCATTTCTGGTCTGTAAGCAGCCAGACAGCTGTGGTTCTGTAGCTTTGCAGAGAGCTGCAGCAAAATGCTTTGTCTCAAGGCAGTGAGCTCCACGCTTGCTGTTCCACGCTCAGTCCTGTCTCTCTCTCTCTCTCATGCTGCCTCTCCCTCCCCTTCCCTCATCGTCCCACCCCTCCCTGCATTTCCCTCGAACTACCAGCACTGATCAGACTTCAGTACAGAAGCAGCCAAGGGAAGGCAGGAAGGGGAGGAAGGAGACAGCGGCTTTATAACGCTCAAGTCCAATTTGCCGACTTTTCAATGTTTACTCAATGACAAGCTACGTGATTTGGTTTTCAAAAAATAAACGTTACAGGTTTGCTGTGACAGTTTGAAGTGATTTGCAGTTTGCTCAGAATTTATATATTGGGAGCAAGGTGCAAAAATTGCCTATTGCCCTAACACAAACGTGTCTGGAGGGAGCCATGTCAGATCCTTCCTTTAATGTTTAAAAATATTTACTCAGCCTTTGGTATATTTGCAAACATCTCTGCCTTTAACAGGGAAAAATCCGGAGTGACAGTAAAACCCTGAAACTACTGAGATGCCAGCAAAAACTGGTCAGGAGGGAGGGGAGGAGTGGATTTTGTGTATTTAACACCAAGTGAGGGGGGAATCCCAGAGAGCAACCATCTAAAGACTGCCAACATTATTTAGAGAGGCGTAAGAAATTATTCAGATGTATGTCTCCATATTATAAGGGGGAGAAGAGTAAATGAACCCCCTTCATGGCTCCCTTGGGCCACAGATGTAACAGAAGTCTGACCACAACTTCAGTTTAAAGAAAAGGTGGAAAAAGTCCAAGTCCTCAGTTTAACTTGCTCCACCAGCACCCCCAAGCCTGATAAAATTATATGTGGGGGGCTATAATTTCTGCTAAGCATCTGGCCTGGTTTTCAGATATACAAAACAAGAGTAGACAGACTAATTATATTTCTGATGACACTTCCTCTTTAGGAATCTTGAAAAAGCAGGACCAAGCAGTTAAATTCCACTTATTGCATCATCGTTTTCCCAGGTAATGCAACAAGCTTTAAAAAAGTGTAAAGATATTAGGGCAGAGTGAGCCCCCAAGGGTCCAGTTATGGAAAAAAAGAGTTCCTGTGTAAAAGCACATGGCAATTGTTATTTAAGTGCTGACAATGTGCTTGACACCACGCAGAGGAAGATATGGTCTAAGCCCCAAGTAATTTCCTTAGTATAGACTGTACTTATGCCTGGGGTCTAACAGGGCTTGTCTGGATTGGAAGACATGCCCAATTTATGTTATAAGGTTGCAGGAAAAAAGTCACAAGCTGGACTCAGTCTTTCCTGCAGTCCGACAGTACAGTTCAGATGCAAGATGCACAAGTAAAAGGGCCAAATTTTAACCAGCAGCTAACTATTGCCACTGAAAGAAGGATAGACAAGGGGTGTAAGGGGCCAGACCATTCGCAAAATGTCCTTAATTCTCTCAAGGTGGGCTATAAATCATATCAAGCACACTGAACAAAACATATGGGCAAAGAGGTCTAAATAAATTAGCCATTAGTCCTCTCAGATGCAGGCAACATAGCCAGGGTTGAGCATTATTGGGATTAAAACTGATTAGTCAAATGCAGAACGCTAACGAGCCTCCCTTTTTGTCCAGTGAAATGCCATCCACATTTCAAGCTTATGTCTCCAGCTAACTGCACAGTTAACTCTCCAAGTCCCAAATGCATTCCCTGTCCAGCTCACTAAGCCTCCCGCCTATAGCAGGCTATTGATTGTGCAGAGACCACTCACCTCCTCTGGCCTGGAGAGGGAAACACTGCCTGATGAATTGCTGTAAACCAGCAGGCATCATAAAGGTCTCACCTCCCGCTGCCAGCAGCCAGAGCCGCTGTGGGCAGGAAGCTGCAGTGGGGAAAGCTGAGTTTCCATGAAGGAAGCTGTTCCCACCTTGACCCCCAGATCCTGACATTTTTCAACATATGGGAAGGCAAAGTCTTGTGCAAAAGAAAAGATCAAATGCAGACGGCTGAAATAAACAAGAGAGTGCACAACACACACCATCTTCTACAGGGATACAGACTGAAGGCTGAATCATTAAGCAATACAAAGCTTTTTGTTCCCAGGCCAAAAAACCACTTTAAGATGGAGTTGAGGTGCAGAATAGATTGCCCTTTAAGAGATGGGATTACTTGATCATCCAAGCCAATGAAAAGCACTTGCAGAAATAGGTCAATGAATACACTTCAACCGGATAGAAGGGTTTGTCCCCTAGTCTACGACATGCCACCCTTGGGATCCAGCCAAGAAGTAGTTTGGACAGAATAGGTCATCATCTGTAAACCCCACTGGGAAATCAGAAGTCTGACCCCTGTTGACTGAGCAATAAGTTCTAGCCCAAATACTACAAAAAAGAGAAAGCCACCTCTCTCTGTGGTAACAGAAGCCATTTGGTTACCTTAGTATCGGCATGTCTCTCGGATGTATTCCTCACAACACCTCCATGAGGCAAGGCAGGCCTATCAACCCCATTTTACAACTGGGGAACCGAGGCAGAGAGGCTAAGTGACTTGCACTAGGTCACATAGGAAGTCTGTGGTATAGCAGAGATTTGAATCCAGGACTCTCAAATCTTAGGCTAGTGCCCTAACCACAGCACCATCTGTCCCTCCTGTTGGACTGTATCTTCCTTCAGAATGAGTCAGGTAAGTACAGCAATGCACTTGAAAAAGCAAGGGCTCAGGACAAAGTAGTTCAACAGCAACTCACTGAGCAGGGTCAACTTGCTTTCTAACCAAGGCGGCAAAACTCACAGGTCTGACTACAGATACCTTTCCCAAATGGCACCTGCTGCGGGAGAGGTGAAAAAAAAATCAGAAGCACCTTGTCATGGTCTCTGCACAGATGAGATGACTTGCATCGTGAGTACAGCTCAGCAAATAGACTGCACAAAGGTAACACTACCAGAGAGAAGTGAAGGTATAGTATAGCTCTAACCCCAGCACTCATAAAAAAGCAGCACTCATGCCTGACAGGAAGAGGATGGCAATGCATTCCGCAGGTTCCAAAAACTAAGTCATTTTGGGGGGTGGAAGGGAAAAGAGAAGGAAAGGGGGGGGGAAGAAGAGGAATGCGACTATTGGAAAAAACGTTGCCACTCTCCCTGTGTCTCTAGAGCAGCTACTCTACACAGAGGACCTAAAGGCAACCTGTAGTAAAGCACAGCCTATAGAAAAGTGTACGATTTAAGAACAAAGCAGCTGCATGTCAGCCCCTTTCTGAAAAACAAGTGTCCATTTTACCAAGATCTCCCTGCACAATAGCTGAAGTAAAAATGAAATTGCTCTCCTCAGGCCTCTTCATTAATGATGTCAATCCAATACTGCTATGGCTACAAACAGTCCTAGGAAGGGGGGGCTGTCACAAAGGAAGATGCTACCCAGTCACCATTGGATTTGACCAAAAATACATCCAATTTCAACACAGACACTGTGGAGCCATTTGACTGGAAAGGCAAGTCCTAATCAGTAAGCAAAGGATCTATGGCAGACACAAGATAGACTCCCACTGAGAACACACGATGGGTATCTCCTTGCCAACACAACACACAAAGACATACACTGCAATAAATTCAGGATTAGTATGACAGACGTGCACTATGGGCACAGATACGTATGAGCATCTCATCCAAGACAAGATGCTGTTCCAGTGAAACACTTTAAATGCAGCACTTTGGGTTTGAAAAATTGAAGGCGGCAAGATTTCTCACTGAAGTCCCCTTGGCTTTCTCAAGGGTCGCTACTCCAGAATACCAAAGCGGAGGCAAACAAAAGATTTCGCTACCCTCCCTTTGGCTGCTCCTGGTTCAAGGAACAGAGAGGGTAATTAACACTTAGGGAGCAATACAGGGGAAAAATCTCTGCCATAAGGAAGTCTGCTTAGGTTCTGCTGGAGACAAGGAGTACTATTATTTTCCCTCCTGAATCTGACTGACAAAGAGGGTGAGTGTCACTGAAGCCGATCTTTGGACAAATTGCAGAGACTGCCAGGAGCAGCCTCCAAAGTGTAAAATATATGAGAAGAGGCCATGGCCACTGCATTATACATGTTGGCCAGCAACTGGCATCATCCCAAATTCTGCCCATAAAGCGCTTATTACACGCATACTTTCAGAAAGGACAGAGATGCAAGGGAATTGTTCTTCCATCAAAGGAGAAGTCTGAAATCCCAACCAAAAGGATACGGTGCCTCTGAGATAGGAAACCTTGGCCTACTTTTTAGGTTGCCAAATTAACATCAGAAAAAGCTTACTAGGTCATGCCCCTAAATACTGCATGAAACACTACAATCAATGATGGAGGGAACCACTCTGCAAACTAGTTCTTTTAACACAAGTGATGGGGCTTCCATTACTTCTTTTGAGAAACTATGCGACAGCCTAGCTGGTTTCCTGCTATCCTTAACAATTTTTAAAAAATCCCTGAGTCGTACTGTACAACCCCCAAAAGGTAGTGAAGTACATCAGAGTCCAGTTGATGATGTTTTGGACATTGGATTTCACCATCAGATGGCTCAATTTCAAAAGGCACATGAAGCGAGAAAGTTCTCCCCCACTGCACCAAACGATTGCTGGATACAGACTTCCTTCTGGGCGACATATGAACAATGGGTCTCTGAGAACTGCCTTCAACTATTAGAGTAAAAAGGACAATTAACAAAAAATTCATTTCCAGGATGAAACCAAACCTTGAAAAATGGAGAAGAGTTAAGCGTGGCTCCAGGCCAGCCAAACTATGGGGCAGCGCTGACACGCTGCAGAGAGAGAATTGTCCAGAAAGATCAACATTGCCATGGAATCCTGAGAACGGCAGACAGAGTTGTGAAGAATGTGGGGAAATCCTCTGGCCTCATCTTACTACAAATTTCCTTTGTCTTTCTTTATCATGTACCCCTCTCCCACACAAATACCCCCATTCAAAAGTGTACACATCAAGATTCTCTACCAAGGGTAGTTAACTTTTGAACCCTTGACAGGTGTGTGTGTGAAAGCTGCCGTAGTTGCCAAATGCGGATGAACAGTTCTTCTCTGAAGACTCAAGATAAATAATTTGGTCATAACACCTACTATTTACGGGTCATACTTATGAGGGCTGATTATGGGACCCATGGATGTTCTCTTTGTCTGTGACCATTTTCCACAGATAGAAGATTTGGTGCTGTATTAGAGATGTCTCATATATAACAAATAGTTGCTGTATGTGACAGTGCAACACTTTACCAAGCTTTTTATATGCTCCCCATTGCTATAGCATCAAAGCAACTAGCCCTCAGTCATCGCTGGTGAACATGCCTGGTGGCACCTTTCTCCAATACCTACATTGTTTGAGGAAATAGAATAGACCGAGAGGCACAGGAGAAATCTTGGCACCAATGAGTGTCCCATTTATTCTGTGGAAGCCAAGGCAGGGGAGGCCAAAATGGACAATTCAGGAGCTTGATAAAATGGTGACAATCCAACATGTCTAATTTCTGGAAGCAAACAAACTGGGAAAGCAACATCCTTTAAAGACATAGGAGCACCCAGGTGAACTATTGCACTGTATTAAGAGACAGAAGAAGAAAGTTACTGAATTTTATCTGATTTAGAACCTCGACATGCATCAAAATTGGATGCATCCCTGGCCTCTGTCTATATAATTATTTCACATCACAAGCTTTCTAACTGCTAATTTTAGTGCAACCCTGAAGCAGAGTGGATCTTTATGTTCGAGCATCAATGCCTTTCACTGACCTCCCAGGAGACAGAGCTGGACTGGCATCTGCAAAGCCTGAAAAGGCTATTCCATCCTTTGAAGACAGAGACTTATGTAGGCTTTGTTCAAGGGCTTCTACTCCAAGGCATTTAGAAACGTTATTTATAGATTTCATCTGCAGAATATTTGCAAGATCCCATAAGAGACTGACTCCAAAGTGAAGACAATAAGGAAGTTTGTTTTAGGAAATGTGGGTGCTGAAATAAGCCACAGAGGACTGGAAAATGAGACCTCTTGATACTTCCTTACGTAGCTGTCTGTCACACTAGACAAGACGACTGGCTGACAGAGCTGGGAATATGAATTTAAAGGCAACCCATGGTAACAATTTCTGCATTGAACCTGGGTATTTTTGGTAAGTGAGATTAAGAGAGAAAAAGTTTGAGACCTAAAAGCCTAAAAATGACCTCTGTGGAACAAAGAATGTGCTCTTACTCAACTCTGAATTGGCATTGAAAAAATTTCCATGCTTAGGCACTTGAAGGAAGGGGAGACAATGGACTGAGTAAGCGCCAGGAAGTGAAACTAAACTTCTGCTCTAAAGAACTCTGCTGTACAGTTAACCTTGTTTAGCAGTCTGAGAGCCCAAACACACATTTTTCCTCATCTTACTCTTATTTAAGAGATTGATATTTCTTCTGTCTAAAGGAATTGTGTTACATCTGTATACTACGAAGAGGAAGGTCTCACAAATTAACACCTCAGAAGCAGCAGACAGGCTGGAAGCACAAGAAGGAAAACGTCTCCTGGTCATAGCATAGGACTTCTCTCCATAGTACCAAATCACTATTGGGTTGGAATAGTAATTTCATGTCTAGACATGCGTGCCATCATTGGCGCACACACCAATTGGTGCAGACAATGGGGCACTCAAGGAGTAAGTGTGCCAGTGTAGCTCCCTCCATGCAAAATAATGGTTCTCCCAGCCCTGTCTGGTGCCATTACTGCCTTAGAGTAGAAGGGTAAACTGACTGGGAAGAAAACGGTCTCAAAGAAGCGGATGTGTACCACAGGTGTATTCAGCGAAGCACTGGAGGATGAAAAACCAAACTTCCAGCAAAGACTATTTGGAAGGTAAGAGGGCTAACGAACCTCCCTCTGCCCTAGATCAGACACACAGACACACAGAGAACTCACCGCTACCCAATTAATTGAAGGCCTGAGAAAGGGGGAGAGAGCAGCCATCTCTGCCTACAAGCTAGCCTGAGCCTTAAGCCTAAAAACTAACATGAAATGGCAGCAAGTCCTGGCTTGGTTTCCCAAAGTATAGAAAGCGTTTTTTTTGGTCACGTACATGGGAAGGTTCCAATTATAGTCAGCATTTAGGTACAGCAGCTTTGAGTAAAAAATTCCTATCCACGCCCACCGAACATTGAAAAGAACTAATCTTGCACACACAAAAAATAGCCAAAGGCTATAGACGAATGGGTGCCGGACTATAGAAAGTATTCCATTTACCTCCAAAGACCACAGATTGATGCCCAGTTATCAGAAAAGAAAAGATGGAGAGTAAACTGGGTAACAAAGTAGACGTTCTATCTATGTTTTAATACAAAAGGGTCAAGGGAAGAAGCAGGACTGTTGCAGAGGATGCAAAACTTGCTGGAAGACAAATGTAGAGCTGCTCCATGTCTAAACAACTAACTGCTTAGGAAGAAAACCACAGTACTGCTCACCAATCAACACAGGAGAAGAAAAGCCTGAGAGAAACGTTTTGAAAAGCAGGACAGAGCAGTAAATCTGTTTTCATTTCCTCTGAGAACATGCTGAGACCAGCAACAACTGGAAATCATATAAGGTTTCAGTGTCTGGTTGGAGCCCTTTAAGAACCATCTTTGGCTGCAAATTAAATAGATTTGAGGATGGTTGGTCTTTCCTCAGGTCCCCAGCCTCTGCTTACAAGCATCTCAGGATATAGCTGGGCAAGGAAATTAGGGTTTCTTTTGTAAGATAAGAGCCACGCAATGCTTGTTCAGCTTTGTCCACCAATCCTCCATTGCTTCTTGGACAGAAAACCAGAGTGCTCTTTGAGTTGCTGTATTATCTCAAGATCTTGACTCCATTAAGTACACCAAACAAACTATGTGCCTACCCCCACTTACTGCTACAGTCCTATTCCACCCAAGTCTCTTACCTACCTAGTGGATAGAACTTTGCAATTTGCATTTCTGATGTATGGGGTGAAGAGGTGAACTTCCGAAGGTACCGCTCCACATGAGATTTTTTTGAACAAGTTTGGGGTTATTTTTCTCCACCCTTTGGTTTTCAACCTCTCATACCACCAAGCACTAGAAACCTTTGTTTTAAAATTGAAATCGGAGATTCTGATGTCATCACCTGACTGCAGTAGCCGAGGCTTGAAAAACAACGTGAAACAGTGTGAGACTGACAGAACTGCAAGAGTTGACAGCGTCCTCCAGAGATCCATATAAAAACTCTGCTTAACTCACAGGCTCTCTTTTCTCCTGAGGCAACACATCTACAGCAGCCAACTTCAACCTGAGACACAGACAAGGCTTTCTTTGAAGACTGTCAACCCTGGACTTAAATTAGGCAGTGAGAGCCAGGGCTCACTTTCCTGCTAGGGCTGTGGTTACCATCTCTGCAACCCTCGCTCTCACCATCCAATGCCTGTGGAGAAGATTTCTCACATCATATGACCTAGCTGCACCCTACATGAAAGGTAGATAGGCCACCAAAATCAGGACACCGACAGCTGTGGTAGTGCCACAAAGCAAAGCTATGAAATAGGACTTCTGAACTTCATCCTCTCCTTCATTTTCTCTTCTGGATGCAAAAGCGGTTGAGAAAGCTGTTCACAAGAAGGGATGTGTCATTATGTCAAGCTTTGAATACAATACAATAGATGAGCACAGTACCTGAGATCCTCTGCTGTTCCTGAGAAAAGTCAATGCCTTCGCCGATGGAGCTCATGATTTTCTCAATCTGAAAACATAAAAACAGTGCATTGCCACAATATTTTTCAAGTCTCAGCAGAAAGTGTTAGTGGCTCCTTGGAGCTTGTCCCCATGCAGCTGCTGATCATTCCCAGGTGACAGGGAAGATAAGAACCCCACCAATCCATAATGACCTGCCCTTAACGTGGTCAGAACTATTGTACTAAAGGCTTTGACAACCAGTTTGAAATCTCAGCTGATAAAAACCAGGGAAGAAGAAACTGAAATATTTTCTCTCCCCATCACTCCCAATGGCCATGCAGAAGCCTACCTACGGAGTTCCTCCCGCCAAATCCAGAGAAAGAATATTTATTAGCTTTCTTCCCCTGGTTCCTTAAAAAGGACTGCCTAACGTTCAGCTGGTAAGAACCATACTGATCCAGGCTGTCCAAGGATCGCAGATCTTAGCAGGTCTGATACTAAGGGGACAAATCAGGTCATCAGTGTAACACCAAGTATGCATGCCATGGTTAACATAGCCCATCTTTGGTCTGTAGTGGCCAAAGCGCGACAGACAGGTGGAGGAATCAGCCAGTTTAAACATGGCTGTCTGGTATTTAAAGGTTTTTATTCATAGAAGACCAGATCATTTACAGTTTTAGTAAAAAATAGAGACTATTTGTTCAAGTGGCTGAATTTTCTGTTCATTACCGGAGATTGAAGGACCCCTGTAAAAGGATCAGACTAACAGTAAGGAGGTGAGTGGTGGAGAGAAATATCCATACTGATTTTATTGGGCAAACAAAGGCAGGCCTTTAAAAAGCCCAGCACAAAAACAAGCATGTAGCAGACAATGCACTTTATCTTACAGCATTGTGATCTCAGGAGTCTTTTCCTCAGATAAAAATTACAGGACTGTTCATCATGTCATTTGATCTTGCTATTAAGGCTCAGACATTTCAGTTCAATAGGAAGACCTGGAAACACAGCTTTAAGGGGTAGGAGAAAATCTCATTTCTTCAGCTACCCGACAGCCTCCGTTTTAAATCGGCAGCTCTGCAGTATTGACACAATAGAAACGTGGGATCAGCTAAACTGGAGCCTATTAAGAGGGGAAAAAAACCTGAATTTAAAAGCCAACCTACTTCCTCCTGAGAGTGTCAAAGGCAATATTGAACTGATGCTTCTTATTACAGATTGTGGCTTCTAACTTTTTCTTTAGCGGGGGATGGAGACGCAAACTCCCCTCCTTCCCCTGTGTAACCCACAGTGCTCCACAATGTTGCCTTTCACTTAAAAGGACCACTTCTAGCCCTCATGGTTGTGATGAAAACCTTTAAAACCTGGAAGTAGAACCAATAGTGGTGTCTACTTGAGTGTGCGGACAGGTTGAAACAGATGTCAATTGCTCCACATTTCTCAGTAAGATATTGACTGAAATAAAAGGCAATGCAAGTGTAAATGTTAACATTTTCACTGCTTATCATTTCAGCAGGAACATTCCTTAACCTCGCCCATGTTGCACTGCCACCTGTGCCTTCCCAGTATCAAGTCCCCAGCTGACAAAACTTCAACCTGCCATGATGCATTTATGTATTGTTGGTGATAAAATCTGTGGAATACTGAAGGAGAGTGTGGGAATGTTGTAAGATAAATTTATCATCCAAATACTGGGGCTACTGTATTGGTTGCCTTAGTCACCTTTCATAATCAATCATTAAAACTTCCTCTTTTGTAACTAAAAATAGAGAACTGCAGCAAGGTTTCCAGGCTGCTGCCACAGAATCCGGAGGTCTTGCTGCAGAGTTTTGGTCCAGTTTGCCATGACGTACATGGGGCGTGGATAGATTTTTTAACTCACTACTGTCAGAATTCCATTAAGCCTAGCACATAATTGGGGGGGGGCAATAGGGGGTCAATTAAGCTTGTTACAAAACCTGTTTTAAACAGGAGCCACTATCTTTATCTCAAGGAGATTCAGTTTAGTTAAGAAAGTGAAAATCAACCTCTTCTCAGATCATCGTTTGGAGTAAAACTCTCACTTGGCCCAAACTAAGTTTCTCCTACAACAAGCACAAACCAAGGAACCTTTTGGATTGAGGCGGAAGGGAAATGGGGAAGACAGAAACATTTGTTCAAGCAACCTCAGCTCCCCCAAACAGGTTCCTAGCAACAGAGGCAAAGCACTTTGCTGGTCTCTTACACTGTACAATGACTGAGCTCTGAACAAGTGAAGCGACCATTGCTGCTGGGAAAGCAAAGATCACAACAGCATATTTGAGGCCAATTCAAACCCCACATCTACAGCCCTCTTCCCATTAAGGAAGGAGACACCCAGCTGAATACCCTCCATATGCACCAGGCAAAACGCTCTCCCACCAGCTGCTCAGTACAGCAAACCACCTTCTTCACTGATGCCAACAGGGCAGCATTCTGGCCCTATAAAAAGGCACATCCTTGAATTCATCTTATATAATAATGAAGGATTCTCCCCAGCCCCTTCACTTTCCCCTAACATCAGCACAACTTCCTTAAACTCATTTTTTTTCAGTGGGAGCACATGACTGTGTTCAGCAGCTACTGCAAGGGAACATAATAGTAAAATCCAGACAGACCAAAAATTAAAGGAAGGAAGAGCTGCCAACGCAACAGAACAAGCTTCCTAGTCATGCAACACAGTTTTCCCCCAGTCCTTTATCCAAGGAAGTAAAGACCAAAGTCAAGTCTTCAACTCTGACCTCTGCACTAAGTGTTCTTTGTATTTGCTAGAGTGCCTGAAAAGCCCACAACTTGCTCTTAGCAATAAGGTGGACTAGATGAATTCCCAATACTTGCACAGTTGAACGTGGACAGTCCACAGGAGATAGTAATACACAAACACTGGAGCGTAATGTAGTTAATGCTGCGATGACCATGTCCTCTTCACCCTCTCTGGAGGTCAGCAGGCTTCTGCACTGGGTTCCTAGTTTAAACCAACTCTAAATACCAGCTAAACTCAGCTCAGTTAGACCGCACTGTCTAGCATCAGCGGAAACTGAACACGTTTGGAGTGGGGATAGAAATCAACCTGGTTTTAGTCCTTACAGTTACAGACAGCTCTGCAGCAGAACAGCACAGCTCACACTTGTTAATCTTTTAAAACCACCTACACCACTTGTTAACTTTCCCTCAGCAGCAGCTGCCTGCCATTTGTGATTTTCTTTACGTACAGCCCCATGGGGCACCCTCACAGGAGAGGAGACCCACTACTTGTGAAACACTGGCTTAATCCACAGACCACTCACTCAATCCAGGGGTCATCAGGCACAGAACTTTTTATTACAATCTAAAGCAGAGAATTTCACTTCCCCACTCCTCACTTTCTCCCACTGCTTAAAGTCAAGTATTCTATCAAGCTCTTGAAACACACTCACCATTAAGTTATATAGGCTTATCATGGTTTTTTTTTTTTTTGCTTTTATATAGCAGCTGGAAGGGGGTTGCAAAATGTTTGCCTTCAAAAATCAGGGCTGTCAACCCAAAAAGGTTGAGCAACACTGGATTAACCATCCCAAAACAAAATGAATCAATATAAGAGCACCCATTTCCTCAAATCATACAAATGGAGGGCTGAAAAGGATCTCAGGAGGTCATCTAGTCCATTTCCTGTCCTCTGATGCATTCTCAACTGTACTCCAAAGCACCAGAATGAAGAATAAAACGGAAATATTTTGGAACACATACGCAGCAATGGAAGAGAGAGTTCTTAGGTTCTTCTTTCCTGCTAGTGCACTATTAAATATAACAATGTTTCAACATAGCGCTTCCCCTCAGCCTTACTTGGTTCTAACCTGAACTCAGATACCTGGTTATTTTTGGGGTTAACCCACCATGTTCCGCTAAGTACTGTTAATGGGTAATTTTACATGCACAGGAGCCATAACAGCATTCCATCTACTGACAACTGGCCTCAGTAAAACAATTTCCTTTTAAAAAGCTGCTAAAAAAGGGAAAGAAAAATCAGGACAAATATTTGGCCGTAGCAGCATAGTAAAAGATGTGCTAAATAGCCAGCAGAGGACACGCTTGATGCTGAAGATACAACTTGCCACTTCTCTCTCACACCCCCCGCCCCCCCCATGGGGCACAGTGGGTGCTGGATTCTGACAGTGCACTTCCTCAAGAAAGTGTCGGAGTAAAGGCACCTTGGGTCATGTTACCATTTACGCAGAAACAGAAAATACTGTCTGGCTACGGATACAGTCCTAGATGTGACCATTCAGCCCTTGTGTCCTCAGGCAGCTGCCACTGAGGGGGCCCCAGGGAAAGACAAGCCCCTTCAGTGGGCACAGACAACGCGAGTGCCATGTCAAGGACAACGCAAGTCTTTAAAGATTCTCCTCTCGTCTTTGAAAGCTACAAATGAAAGAGGACATCCCTTGGTCCCCTTGGAAGCACTATTCCACAGTCCAGCACAGCTAGCTCTGAAGTACTTAGTTTCCTTTTTCCTGCCTTGACAGACATGAAGCTGTGGTGCCCATTTTAACACTTGCTCTGATTTTCCTCTGCAGAGCTAATATCTCAGTCCAGAGCCAGCCAGTCCATTTATTCAGCATCCATGGAGAGAGACAAACAGAGAGGTGCATTAACAAGTCACTGGCTCTTTTCTCATCTCAACAAGGAGACAGTCTCATGCAAGTCAGGCTGTCAGCATTGATTCATTTGCATGCAGGAGATAAGGAAAGGAAACTACATTCAAAGAGCACAAAGGCAAGCAGGGATTTGCTAATTTGACATTGACCCCTGCAGCCAAGACTTGTCGTTCATAGTTTTTTGGTGGAGCATAAGTAAAATATGACCTGTGATTAAAGAGCCCTGAGATTTGTAATCCACAGAGACCTGGAAATTTTGTGCTCAAACCCGACTTGCAGCATCAGAGATGCCCAAGGGTACCTGAAGGTTATCCCTACAGAAATAACATACGCCTGTGATCGGGATAGCCACAGCTGTTTCAGTTGCTAAGATCTATAGAAGCCTCGGCTGTGGTATCCAAAATGGTTTTCAAAGCATCCCCACTCACAGGAAAATGGACAGTCAAAATACATAGCTTCTTTCAACACAATAATCAGCCCCGCTGTTCCGTAACTACAACCACCACACACACCTCTTACTATCACAATCAAAACATAAAATCTTCCCTGAAGGACACAGGCCTTACAAAATTGTTCTGTTTAAAGTAAATGTACATTTCCTTCAGCCAAGACAGGGTAGCCTGCTGGATGGATACGTTTTGTGCATGCTAACTAGAAACGCTTTAACAGACACTATAAACTGAGCTGCCATGTCATCTAAGATTTCCATAAGGCATTCTCCTCCCTCCCCAACCACACTCCATGCACCAGCCTTTTCCAGGGAGACTACTACCAGTACTAAAAAGTCAATACCTTCAGGGACCGTTCAGGATACTGACAGGTGTTCCTTGCAAGCAATGCCGAGGTTAATATTATTCTGGGCCATGGCAAGATAGCTTCTACAGGGACAGCTAACAAGACAGAACAGTAGGAATTTTTGAGTTTTTTAGCTCTATTAGGTATTTTGCCCTCTTTAAAATGTTTCATTTCAGCATTTGTAAAGTCAGGCAAGGAAGACTACAAACAGTTAAGGACAGAGTCAGACATTGCACACGCCGCTCTGTTCTCATGCAGCTCTACCAAGAGACCTCAATTCTGCAGTAACCCTTGTTATTCCAATCCTGGTCAATTTGAAGAGAGATTGCACATCACCCCAATCTGTGGGCAACTTGGAGCAAGTGCATCATCCACCAAGAACTAGTATGAGATCCAAACACTCAGTCCTCTAACTTAGTCAGGTTTTAAAATCTCAAGCTCTAGATGTCATCCATTTATTT
Source organism: Mesoclemmys tuberculata (assembly GCA_007922155.1). Lineage (NCBI taxonomy): Eukaryota > Metazoa > Chordata > Testudines > Chelidae > Mesoclemmys > Mesoclemmys tuberculata. The sequence goes on from ML677025.1 coordinate 6,328,717, forward strand.
AAAACCTTTCTGCTACCTACAAGTATTCTGAAAGTTGCTCCTGTTGGCAGGGAATTGCAGGGGGCTGACCCAGATGTCATTTGGACACTGTGGGTTATGCCCCAGATGTATTAGTCATATTTACGTAGCAGTTTGAACTATACAAGTGCTAGTTCTATCACCACCACCAGAGGACATCATCCCATTTTAAAAGCAGCCTCAGTCATTTGTTCCAAGCTACACTGCAACTCAGTCCCACGCTCATTCCTTTGGTCCTGTGTATTGGTTGCTGAAACTAAACAGAATGCAAATCTAGTAGGACAGAACACTAGGAGTGTGAACATGTACGTTTTGGGGAGGATCGGGGAGGGGGAGGTGCAGCAACACCTCGTTTCTCAAAAAAAGACTTCCAGTTTACAGCTCAGTGGCAGACCCTAACATCACTTTCTCAACAGTGATTAGATTCCTAAAAAACCCTCAACCCATTCCGGCATCATGTACTAGGTAACAGGAAGGAAGAGCCATGAAAGCAGATCAGTTCTTGGGGAAGTTTTTCCCTCCTTCCTACCAGTGACTAGATACGATGAAAAGTGAATTGTGAAGGTTTTGCTAAAATACGTCTAAGATTGCAAAGGAGAGCACTGACTGTGTAACAGCTGTCTCCCTAACATACCCATGCTCCAGGCTTCCTCCTCTAGTCTCTTTAGTTGCTTCCTTAGCTTATTTGCCCCTTTGTGGATAGTACCTGATACCACTCCGTGGGCCCTTCGCTACTTGAGTCTTGGAGATTTCAGTGTAAAAAAATAAATCCCGTCTCATTAACTTCCTCCACTTCTAACCCTTCTTTAGGTTTTCCTCTGGCCTTTACCTGCAGTGTAAGCCCAGAAGCTTGACCCATCAACATGAAGTTAGGGCAAGGCCCATTAGCAGCCCACATATGCTGGCTGACCACACAGGGGTTTAAAAAATGGCAGCACAAAGTTACCTTTATTCTGATTATTAGACTCTAAAAGTTAGTATCAAACACGCAGAAATAAATTGCCCATGCTGTCTCTGCCATATGTATAGCATTAGTGAATTATGACAATTATGCTAGTGCTGGAGGGTAAGGATCTATTGGGATTTCCATTATAAATCCTTATCAGGAGTTCAGAACTCCTGTGTACAAAATTGCTGCTAGCTGAAACGTAGGCAAGATTCCAGCCCCAACAGTATATTTTATTCTTGAAAGCCACATGCAATTTTGGTTTAAATGGGCTTCATCGTTTTAAATGTTCATAGCTGCACAGTGAGTGATAAGGGCTACAATTTCATTATTTGTCAACTTCTGCAACTGACCAACAGAATGGTTTGTTTTTAAAGTGAAGTGTCTACTCCTAATACTTCAATCATTTCATTTTGAGGTTCCTATTTCAGACCGCAATGGGGCATCTGTGGAGTATGCATAATTGGACAATTTATTTCCAGTTGTATGGATTTTCTGGCAGCCGTTATCAAGGCAGCATTATTTTGGGGTTGGCAAGAGAGAAGCGAAACAAAATCACTGAAAAAGGCTTTAGGAACATGGATGCCTTTTTGACTGCAGGTGAAGTGTACTCAGCTCAACAAGGGATGCCTCGTGACTGATGTGTCTGATCCAGCAGAGCAAGAATTAGATGATTCACTGTATAGCAAGTCATTCAGCAGGTTGCTGCACACTGAGTGGGCATGGCTCTATGGTTATCTAGGGGGGTTGCTATTATACAAGGGTGCTGAATACAGGGATACCTGTATACCCTGTTATTGTGGGACCAGACAACAGCAGTGAAATGTTCAGCTGGGTTTTTTAAATGCTAAATTAGAAACATTACCTCAAGACTCTGGTAACTTCTCTTTACCATCTAACACACCTAAAAGCTAGAAATGAGTGATGGGCAGTTCTGCCACCCTTAATTGACATCCTGATACTATTTTACAGGCTTCTCAAGGAAGGGGTTCTCTTCCAACATGAGATAAAGAAGGTGGTAATGACGGCTGGGACTCCTCAAGCTTTTGAGGGCTTCAAGAGGGAACCTTAACTTCACAACTGAATCTGAACCTCCAGTGACAGCCCTGGTGTAACATTATTAGTGTATGGAAATTGAACTAATCAGTGTTGTCCTGATCGCAATCAAGATGGGGGAGGGAAAGTTACTTTACTGGTGAACATGAAAAAGCAGAGATGTGAGCAGCGGAAAAGCGCCCGGTACACGGCACAGGTTTAGTTCTGACATCCATATATTAAAAAACAGAGCCAGAAATTCAGTGCAAAAGTGACAAAATGGAATTCAGCCTGAAAAACTGAAATGCACTCAAGTCAGGAAATGGGAATTTAGTTTTGATACCCAAGTACAATGGTGAACAGTTTGTTGCCAATATACAAGATATTTGTACAAATGCTTTAATTCTGTGGTAACTGCAGATTGCTATACATACATGTGCCCGCACACACAAATGGTACATTACCTACAGTGATAAAAAATATTCTCAACAGGCAAGCTAGTCAAGTTGCTGTTGCTTATGAGTTTCCTGATTTCAATACGTTTATTAAGGCATCATCAAGGGTGAGTATTATATAATACCCCCCCCATAACTAAATATCAAGAAACAGCAGGAAAACTGGTTTACTTATTCATATTTATTAGTTCCATCTCTCCCAAGCACTCGGTGTATTACAATGTTTTGAACACATACAGTTTAATAAAAGCTAAAAGGGTGCCATACAGATGGCTATGACTTGCACTAGCTCCACCTTCCACATTCTTTGCAGCCCCATTGACTAATTTAACCTCAAAATGACAATGGCATGGAAAACCATAGGGGCCAAATCCAAAAGAAAAGGCTGCAACCTCTTTCCCAAGAGCCAGCAGGAAGCACACTTGGTAATACTCTGTTCCCAGGGTATACAGAAACAGAGTAATCCACAAAGGCCTCTGTGCTCATATGCTCCATTCATTGGGGTACAGATATAATTTGTCATGTTTCCTCTGGTTGCTTCGCCACCCAACAAGCATTGGAGTCTAGTCTTGTCTTGTTCAAATCCCTGCCAGTTTACCCACTCAAATCAGAGCATAAATGGGCTAAGCTGCTTCTACCACAAAACACAATTGGGCATCCACTGTAATAGAGACCATAATTCATACTTCCTCACTGGACACAAAGGGTGGCAAGACAGTATCTGGCTGAACCTTGCTGGAGCGTTTTCTTGGAGCAAACATCCCACAGTATTCGCTGGGATCTCAGACAGAAAGGAATGAAGCCACACAACTGTCAACTACTGACATCCCCACAAGGTCAACTGTATCAAAGAAAGCTGACAGATCAGAATTGACAGCCAATTTTCTAACACCACTAGAAGGAAACAACAGCATATGTGCAGTCTCTGTACTGTGTATATTTAGTCCTTAAAACAAACCTGAGGGGGGGATCAAGAGACTTAAGACTCCTATTATTCATTTGTCACCATCTTCTTTATAATCCAAAGCTGGGAGAGCTAAGATGGGACAATAATTCCATCTCTGAGGTTGGGTGACTACATAAGCCACTCTGAGTTTTTATCTCTGTTTATGATGCTTGGCTTATGTCATCAGCAGAACCATTCCATAGAATTACAGTGCCATAAATCTCAAAATAAACAGATAACTTCATATATATAAGATAGTAGGCTCCACTATTATGGACTTGGCAGGACTAATATTGAAGGCCTGAAAATTTAATGCTGTTTTTATTAATCCAGAGAGAAATTATGAAAACAAGTCAACTGTCCAAGAGCAAATTAAGTACAGAACAACAAATGCAATAGTTAGCACATTATGTCGTTTTCTAGTCATGTATATAGCCCAAACACAGCTACACACGGACTCAGTAGATTTGTCAATTATTTATTTCAGAGCATTCTCCAACTGTTCATTAGTGATAGGGAAGCACATTCTCTCTCTTTCTGGTTTAATATGGTCTCAGAGAAACTCATTTGCATGAAGGGCAAGGGACTGTTGGTTTATATTACCCTGCAGTTTACGTTTCAATATGAATCAGAAGTTGTAGAGCCCAGAACATTTTTTTTTAAAAACAGAATTTAAATAAAACCCTGAATTTCAAAGTCAGTGTGGTGGATTCACAGTTTCAGACCGCACTGCACACATCTGATCACAAGACCACCATCCTCTCAATATTTGTGCCGATGGGGTCTGACCTAGCAAAAACAGCAAAATGTAACTAACATGAAACACAAACAATAGTGGGAGGGGATTGTTAAAATGAAAACATCTTGTCAGCTTCATCTTCGAATTTCCTCACCTGTGGTCATTTTACACTGTATACACTGAAAGTTCCCAATGCACTTCAGAGTCTGTGTGCCTGTATTTTCATAACCTTTCAGACAACGGATATATACCATGAATTGCAAGCTTCCCAGCCCAAAGATCATATGCATTTATACAGCAGCTAACTTAACAGGTCTTTGGAGTCTTCAGACCCTATGGTAGTACTACATACTATACAGGGATCACGTCACTAGTTACTGAAATGCAGCCACCTCTGGGGTACAATGTGGAAACTATTTAAAAGCACACACAGCATCACTACAGAACAGTTTAAGATAGCAAGTGAACAATTAGTTTATTGAAAATGCAAGAGAAAATTAAAGTAGGCAGAAGGCAATTAGAGTGAGAATTTGGTAAGGGCATTAGCACTGAACATCCTAGTTCTTGGAAAAAGCATCATGGGATCATAAATTGGTTGCTTATCTTTTTTAAAATATTCATTACACAGAATGCATAATTTACATTAAATGCATCAAAAGCTTCAATTTCAGAATACTGGGTTAATATGCTATTTAGCAGTTAAATTAAAAAAACAGACCACAACTCCAATCAACTAAAATGGTTATATTTTTCCTGTATATTAGAAACATACATTCATTTAGCTACACATCCAGCCTACTTCCTGTGATTGGTGACCTACAAACATGAAGGAGAAAGAACAGAAGTCATTGTGCATTTAAATCTGTATTTAGGGCATAAACAAATCTTTGTGCAAGGGCGTAAAAATTCCTCCACATATATAGTAGCCGGTATTTGACCTGCAACACCGCTACACTGTTATGATACGATTCAAGAAAAGCAGTATTTGCTTATTCCTATGTACAAACCTTGCTGTAAGATCATGCAGCATATTTGCTTGAGAAACGTGCTTCTCAAATCAAAATACAGAGACCTTTATTAAAAACAGACTCTTGTGCATTTGGACCGAAGGCTGCAGCCATTACTCTCAGCTTGATTTGCCCACCTGCGCTCCCCCACCTACAAATATTTCAAATTGGTTTCTCAGTAAAAGTCAAGATGTTAGTTTTGACCTATAAAATTCTTTATGGTTTAAATCAGTTCCACCCTAGTGTCTTTCCTCACACTCAAGCAGCTGAGATCAGCCAAGTAACTTGAACTGGCCTAGAACTGTATGGAGGACAATGCACCAGAAGACCCACAGACTTGCAACTCCCTTTATTCCACCAAACCCTGGTTTACAGACCTCCAGAGCACACTGCAAAGCCCCACTTATTTATCCAGGCTTTTCCAAAAGTAGGATTTAGGCAGTGAGGAGTTTTAGTAACGTTGACTGTCTACTTAGTTTATTATGATATGTGTGACTTTAATAGGCATGCTGTGTATATACAACGAATAAATATTTTCCATGACATTCATTTGCTAAATAGACACCTTTAGCTGAAAGGAAGGAGTTTTTCAAGGTCTCCGGATAGAAGCACTCTTACCACTGGAGGTGTCATCTTCTAACCTGGAGGTAATTGCTGGAGTCTGATTACTTTACTGAGTCTATTTTAAGAGACCATCAAGGACACGCAAAGCATGGGGTAGAAACGCTTGATTGGACTAGTAGAAATCAGAAAGGCATTGGCCACATTTACATAGAAATATACAACATTTCAGCATTTTAAACGGATGCAGAGAGGAGCTTTGGAATTACCCTTCAGAAATTAAAGCCAGCAGAAAAATGAGAGGCCAGAAAATGTGCCAAGAATATTTTAGTTTGCAAACAGACAGACCTTGCCTGGTCCTGCAATTCAACAGAGGACAAATTAAACATGAAAATTTAAACACAAAAACACCCCTCCCCCCACTTATTTAAAACTTTTAGGAAGCAAAAGCTGCTAGAAAGCAACAAAGGAGATTTTCTTATTTTACCAAGAAAGGTTGAAGTTTACTAACGCTGGATCACCAAAAAGGTGGGACCAGGCACAAAAGACGACTATAGAAAAAAAGGGGCGGGGGAAGAGTACAACAGGAAGGAACACACAAACTGGCTCTGTCTTGGCACTTCATTGATAGAACGCTTAGAAGAATCGCAGAAAGAAATTACGGAATTCAGTCACTGATACGACCTTAAAGCCCTCAGCTTCCGAGCATCAATAAAAATATACAGTGAGATGCATTGTTCTCCCATGATCAGATTTCGACTTGAATTGTAAATATTTTAATGGTGATCTACACACACAAAAGCCATAAGGGAGCTGTTACCCAGCAGTTAAGTCATACTGGCTTGTCAGAATAGGTACTTTGTTAAACTCACAAGATTAATTTCACAAGCACAAAAGTAACTATTCTCAGCCTCTCAGAAATGAATTTTTGGGAATAAAACATTTGCAGCTTTGTTTCAAACCATTTTGTAGCTCAACATCCTCTAATTTTTGTAAAATTTTTATGAAATAGTGGCTTTTGCACCCAACAAAATAAAAGTTTTGTATTTCAGTGTAATTGATTTTAATCTTCACCAAAAACAAAAACCTCAATTTACAAAATTAAATGAAAAAACCTCATGACTACAGGACTACCACAAAGCAGGTTACGTGATTTTTGCTAGTCATGGCAAAACATACCAAACGTAAGATCCTCAAAGGTTACGAGGCTTAAAAAGGAACACTGCCCATGTGGTCAAGGCACTAGCCCAGGAGCTGGAAGACTTGGGCTCAATTCACTTGTCTTCCACCCATTTCTTGGTGACCTTGAGCAAATCATAGTCCATCTGTGCCTAAGCTTCGCATCTAGAGCACTTGCCTACCTCACAGAGATGAGGATACACACATTCAAGATTGTGAAGGACTTTGAGATCTACTAATAAAGAGCTAGGTACTGATTCATCTAAGTACTTAAGCACATGAACAGTTAATGGGACCCAACAGCTTAAAATTACCTACGTCCTTGATACCGGCTCCACTGGGACCTAAGAGCACTGAACTCTTAGATAGGTGAAAGGACACTAGAGATGGGCAACACTTTATTCTCAATGTTGATACTAATGAACCATCAACCATCCAAAAAGATGAGTGAATTCAACAGCATATCTACAATTCCTAGGAGGGCAGAACTGAGAAAAGCCATTTCACTTGATAGTGGAACATTATGCTCCACTCCAATTATTTATAGGAAAAAGGGGCAGGGCAATGTTGTCCAGTGCCATAATTAGACAAAGTATTAATTCATCAGCTAAATAATTCACACTCTGGAAAACACATGCATCCAAGTGGTTTTTGACTGCCAAATCTCTGCTGGATTGTGCGTTTTCTTTGTCTAAGAAGTCTACAACATTTTTTTTTTTTTTTTTTTTTTTTTTTCCCTCACAGTTCTCTTTAATCCTCCTTTAGAAGAAGGAGCTCTCCCATGTGAAAAAGGCGAAAACTACAACACAAAGCAGCCACACCACTTTGGCTAAGCACCATGAATGGCTATTAGCTAAAATGGTCCGAGATGCCACCTCACACCCTCCATGTGCCTAAGCCACTCAGTGCCAAAAGCTTGGACTGGACAACAGGGAACGCATCACTCGCTAGTTTCCCTGATCTGGTCATTCCCTCTGAAGCATCTGGCACCGGCCACTGTCAGAAGACAGGATATACTGGACTAGATGGACCACTGGTCTGATCCAGTATGGCCATTCTTATGTTAGCTTGGGTTGCCAGCTTCCACTAAGAAGCGATGCCTGAAATGTTATGCATATAGCAGGAACTAAATTTACAGCACTTTATCTGTTAAGCGATATTGACCCAGAAACCACTTCATGACCCAAGCTCAATACAAAATTCTAGCTGAGAGTGCACGTGTGGGCAATTTTCCATCTGTCTAGGTAAATCAACTGTCCTATGTCACAAATGAGTAGTCTCTGGAACTTTGCAGTGGAAGCAGTGCTTTATTTTAGGCACATGCTTTAGAATGTGCCTGTACAAGAACCCAGGCTGCCCCATACTGCCCTGTATCAGCATAGCTGGATCTCACTGCTCCCAGAAAAAAGAAATCTGATGAAATCATCCACTGCAGCTCAGCTTGTAACACAGGTGGAAGTGGTGACTTGCAAAGAGGAAATTGAAAAGATGAAGACTCATGGTTCAACACATCGGAACATACGATTCCTGTGCTTTCTGTAAGTCTCAAATCTCTGGGGCCAGAGCAGGTCTACTCCCTACATTTTTTAGTGTTTTGCCCCATCACATTTTAAATATTGGGAACAACGGGGATTCTACCCCTTTCTCTGGGAGATTATCCTGCGATCTCATGGATCTCGCTGTCAGGGTTGCTGTACTGGTAGTCCACCTGGGGGGGGGGGGATGGGTCTCATTTCTTAATTTCATCCCATTGCTCTTAGTTAGACTTTCTATGTTATCATCCTTGTTTCTAAGCCCTTCAAATGCACATGTATGAGACTCTTATAGGCTCATAGAACCTAGAGTGTAGAGATTAAGAGTACGTATTGTCAAAGGTAATCATCTATTTCCCCAGTCCATGTGGGAGAGGTTTGGTTCTCTATAGTGTATTTTAGGAGAGTCTACTGAAGTCCAGCAATGGGGTTTCCACCACGTCACCTGGGAGGCTATTCTTCAGACTAACAGATCTCAGCGTAAGGAAGTCATCCGTCCCCACTCCCGCATTAGAGTTCCAGCAATTCAGTTAACTACGGTGGTGAAGTTCCATTTGGAATCAGAGCCTCTCTCAGCATGACCAAGTACATTGCGAACCCTGGCACGGTTTGCTTTATTAGAACGCCATCTAGATTAGATGGAACTGTGCTTACCAGTTCTTCTGGTTAAAAAAAAAAAGAGACCCAAACAAAACCAAAAAGTTGACTCCAGTGCTTTAAAGACTGTTACAGATCAAAATCCTTGATCCACTCTATTTACCACAGTTCATACCCATGTGCTGTGACTGTGCAAAGCGTTATAGCATCTTGCTGCAAAGGTTGCTTCAGAAAGGTATTTTCTGTCTAAATGAAGAGACCATGGCTTTGAAAATAAAACATCAGAATCACTTACCGGATAGGATCCCCATAAATCAAGGTGATTATCACCAGCTTCTGCAGTAATGTAACAATAACCCTGTGCTTTTCATCTAGACATCTCACATCATTCTACAGAAGAGAATCATCTCTCTCCCCTGTCCCCCTCTCCCCCCCAGTTTGACAGATGAGGAGAACAAGTCAAAGGAGGGAAGTGATATTTGTGCATGGTCATACAGAAGGTCAATGGCAGAGCTAAAAACAGAACCCAGGTCTTCCTGATTCCTAGTCCTGTGCCCTATTCATACTGCCTACCCAGAAAGGCTTGGCTGTTCTGATTTACACATCAACTTGATAAACAGCAGTAACTGTTACATTTACACAGGAGTCTGAAAACATTGAACAATCAGTGCTATCTCCAACTGCTGGTTTGCACAGGTACCTTCTCTCTACCTAAATACACTCTACAGCTGGAATGGGATAGTCTTTATTTTATCCTAAACCGTTGTGTGCCAGGGGGAGGAGTTAAAACATATGAACTCAGATGTGCAGAGTGAAACCAGCAACTGTTCTACAGTTGAGAGGGGAGAAAGCGACAGATGCATCAGCTAACATGCTCCTCCTGAAGCTGGGCTGTCAGCATCTCTCTGCATGGCAGCAAATGGTCCCCTCCCCTTCAGAAACATGAACAGAGTTTATTCTCTCATATAAAATGCATAGTGTTCTGTGTGCTCATCTCTTGGCTGCTAAATATTCATGAACCAATTACGAAAAACAAATTTATCGCTTTAGCCCTCAGCCAAGTTTTGAAGGATTCAAATATTTATGCTAACGAGAGACTAACTCATGCAGTTCCTTTCTTACCCAACTTTATTCCCATTCAAGCTGAATTCAATCCTCTCCCCTTCCCTCCATGCTGCATTGCTGTTTGCTTTGATAATGCCTATCCCTGGCCTTTTGAGGCGTTTATAGGAGATAACAGCAGAGGGAAAGAGCATGTGTGTTCATGTTCACATGAAATAGCTAGTTGGTCAGGAGACAGAAAGGAAACAGACAGTAAACAGATTCTTTTCCAGCAATGAGTACAAAGTAACATTGTCATCTTATTTGGACCAGGGCTGTGGAGTGGGGAAGTTGCTCTCCTCTGCAGTCAACAACAAAAGAAATCTTTGCCCAGTGAATCATTTCTTCCCCATCCCACCCTCTTGCTGAGACGAGCACCAACTTCCACTTCCAAAACAAGAGAATTCAGCTATCTGAGGAAGGAACTCTCAGTAAGGGATGAGCCTGTGAAGGCAATGCAAAATTTACCTTCTTTCTTCACAATCTATAGCCTCATTTGGCACCATTAGAGACAGCCCAAGAGCAACACTCATTTAACTCTTCTCTCTCCCCAGTTTTTCTCTCCCATATGCTTCATGAGTTCACTAAAGTCACTCCTGAAACACTTGGCTTCGGGATGAGGCACACTCGCTTTTAGCAAAGCCACTGAGTGAGACTACAATGTTTATACTGCATACAGCAATGCAGACAGGGACACTGTTCCCCTGCACAAATCTGCTATCTGCACAAATATTAACATTAATGGGATAAGGTGTGTAAATCTGCCGCGCGCAGAAGGGAGATTATCCCACTGCCAATACCTGCACCACAAACACAGTCAAAGGCAGAAGAAATCCAGGCTCAGTGAAGTTTTACATTAACCAGACACTCACGCAGAGGCTGTAAGTGAGATCCTAATTCAGCAGCAGCTGCATTAAACCATCCAGGGAATGGAGTAAGCCTTTGAAAAAAGAACCACAGATACTTGTGAGTCTTAAATCTCACCACTGCTGTTCTAGCAGCCATCAGACCACTCACCCTCTACCCGTTTATATTGTTGCAAGAGAAAGCTGCTGTGGTTGTTTCCTTCTCTTGCAGGTGTGAATTTTGGGGCTGGTGAAAAGGGAGGTTAGAAATTACTCAGCTGTAGGGATCTCGCAATTTTAAAATGTTTCATCTTGGATAAGATCACTGTCATGAGCCCAAGCACATTGTGGGGCATGCAATGAGCACGTTACACTGCACAACTCTCCCTTCACACCTGCCCCTATAAACACACTGTATGACCTGCACCTCTCCTGAGCAGAAACTCAGGAGACTAAGCATCAGGGGCCCAAGCCTAGCCTAACAAAATAATAGCCAATATCTTCCACAGTCCTTGTTCTCAGCAGACCTCAAAGTACCTTCCAAAGGAGGTCACTGGATCATCATCCCCGTTTTACAGCTGGGGAACAGACAGCAAAGTGACTTGGCCAAAATCACTTAGAAAGTCAATAGCCGAGTTGGGAATAGAGTCCGGGTCTCCTGCACCCTAGATCAGTGCTCCATCTACTAAGGCACACGGCCTGATTAAAAAGGATGATTCCATGAGGCGAGCATGCTGTCCCAGGAATCAGAAAATGAGTAAGGTTTATTATTAGGCCATCTAGTCAACCCCGTTCCAATGCATAATTTAAGCACTTCAGGATTTCAAACACCTGAAAATGCCCAGCACAACACTCTCTCTGAAAGAGGTTATAGGATCAGGATAAAAAGAAGCACTGATGCTCCATGAGGGTTAAAAAGAAAATCAAAAGAAACACTAAGACATTGGCCAGTCCTAGATGACCAGAGGACAACAATGGTGAGGAAAAAAACCAGCATAATGGGCCCCTGATGTTTGTTGGGCCCTCCAGGTGCTGCTGCAGTCCAAGAGATAAAAGTAATTGTCTCAGGATCCAAGCCCCCCCCCCCTTTTTTTAAAGATTCAAACATGTTCAGGTTTTGAAAATAATGTTTCAAATTAGAGCAGTTTGATTTTAGATTAAGGGTAGTAATCCTTTACATTCACTCTCCCTATCCTCCTCTTCCCAATTCTTTTCCTAGTCTGAACCGTTACCTGCAGGTCACTGTATGATGCTATGGATTTTTCTGCAGGCTAGCTTGTTTCTGTTCCGTCCAGGGTTAACATGGCAATTGGACCTGCAACCTATCTGCAAGCAAGCAAGGAGATAGATTTTCAAGCTTGCCCATCTGACTAAACCAAGCAGGGCAGTTTTAACAAAGATTACACTCTTTCTACAGGTCCAACCACTGTAGGAAAGCAACTCCCAAGAGAGCAACCAGCTGGGCTTTCCCTTAAATGCCTCTGGAAACAGTCACCAGGGCAGGAGAAGGAATTTCCTATCATGTGTGACAGCAGCACAGCACAATAATTGAGTTCCAGCAGATCAACCTTCTACTGAAGAATCAGTCCCTTATAACCCTGGCCTTATTGACCCAGCTCATCAGTAACAGCGAAGACACTGTAACCAAGAGACTTGTGGAATACAACTCAGTGGGTTTGAACGACTCCTGGAAGCAAGATGGGGCACGTGCGTCAACAAAAGGAGGAGGCCGATAGAGACGCTTGCCCAGCTACCTGGAGGGTTTTTGTTTAGCAGTATTGTCCGAGTACATTCTCTCTCCCTCGGGTAAATTTCACTCCATCTGTGTAATTGGTAAAAGGCAACACTTCATTTGGACTGCATGGTGACTACTGAACCCAAATCAACACACACACAGGCTAAGCACTGGTGAGGAAGCAGTACAGTCACTGTCCCATTGGGTATGGATTCAGTTTCACCATCCATTTACAAGCCTGGCATGCATGCAGCCTTCATTAATCCCATTCTCTAGCAGGGAGGGTTTCCCTTTCAGGGCAAAAGAAGTGGTTTGATCTGGACTCATCTTTTACATAGCTCTCTGTTGCTCTACCAGTATGGAATCATCTCCAAAGAATGTTTCAGTAATGCTGCAGTGCTGAATTTCAGACAGACACAATCTCAGCTGAGTGGTTCATTACAGCCAACTTCTTAAGCATGAAATATTTAACCAACCAAGAGCCTCTCTTTTGCATTCCGCTGAAGTGACTCCTAACCAGCCTCTGAACAACCCTACTTCAAGAGACAAGCTGGCTCCAATAAAGGTGCAAAAGCCTTCCAGTTACTCCCTACCCTATGAAGCCAGCACACCCTTCTCATCCACCTGCCTTTCTGCACATGCAGCAGGCAATGGTGACCCAGAAATTTAGTCCTCCCTCCTTTTGGGGCTGGGACATTCCAGAGGGAAGGACAGCAAAGGGGACACTAACCTGACAACTCACCTTCTACAAATATAAAATCCACTCCAAAAAAGACACTGATGGACACACCAAGAGAAGCGAAGGAAGCCTAGTATTTGAACATTTCCAAAAGTTTAAGGACAACGCCTCATTCCTTGCAGCCCCCATCCTGCGCTATCTCCTGGCATTTAACTACTGAAAGGCTTATTGTAATTAACAAGCAAATGAAAGAAACTGGGGTAAATACAAAGGAAGGTGGAAAAGGTTTCAAGCCTCCCCAACATACTCTCCCTGCAACAGACTTAGTATGATGCAACTCATACAGCACGCAGTTCATTCCTGGCATTAAAGCATTTGTCAACCAAGTTCAGCCTTACCTCATCCCACTCCGAAGCAAAAGACGGAGATTTCTCCAGCCTTTTCTTCCCAGCACTGCAGTTTGAGAGCGATTCGCTCCGGCTCCCCATGGCATCGTCCTCTGTCGGTGAGCAGGTCAGAAGGTCAGAGTCCGATTTAGACAAGCTACGGCTGAGTTTGAGCTCCGCTTTGGGCTTGCCTCCCAGGTGGGCACGGCCCACAGCACTGCCTCTGTCTCCTTCTTCCTCTGTACCACCCAGATGTTGCAGCACCTGGGGAGTCACTGCAGTTTCAGGTTCCGCCCGTTGGGTTTTGGGCAGGACTGTTGCGTAGACCACTTTGTGGTTTGGGTCAGGAGAGCTGGTCCGTACTGATCCAGAGGCAGGGAAATCAGCATCCTCCAACTGCATAGCAGGTGAGTGGCCTGTGCCCTCTGTGTTTCCTTTGGCCACAGAAGAAAGGAGCCTGAAAGGGTCCTCGTTTATCTCACACACCGGGGAAGAGCCATGGAGTAACCCTGAAAACTGCTCCGGGACCTGGATGTCTGTAGAATCTTGGCTCCGGCTGCCACTGCTCCTCCTGTGGTCTTCAGGGGGACGGAGACAGAAAAAAGATTAAAAAAAACACAGAAGCAGCAAAACTCCACCTCCCTTGCTGAGAGAGGGAGTGCTAGAGAACAGTTCAGTATTGTCTGAGTGCTCCACTTGTACCCAAAGTCACGGCATTTATGAAATTCCAAATACTGCCCTGATTTATGCAATCTGGCAGCGCTCCTTGTTGTTTTATTCCCCTTAACACTAACAATCAGGCCTGGCTATATAAGGCTAGAAGAAGCACTGACCATATCCTGCAGAGAGGTAGGAGAGGGAGAGACACTCCTGGAACATTTGATACATTTCCATAAAGGCCAAAGTGTTATTTAGAGCAGCACCTCCCTATTCTTGGCTCAGACTGTCGGTTGGGAAAACTACTGGGCTGCAATTAACCTGCAAAATTACAAAAGCCCTTTAAAAAAAAAAAGATTGCTTCTTTGTTGCTTTCAGGACTTAACTTCTCCTTACTCAAGGGGATAGTGGGAGAAACAGACTTAACTGCTAACGTCTCACCGAACCAAAGCGTCTCCCTCCTGCTAACTAACCACTAAACACAAGATGGTCTGATCTATTAATGCAAGGAGCAGCTTGCAGTACTGACTGTCCCAGAAATATGACCCTCTTACTCTGCTACTAATGTACCAATACCCTTAATATCTAATACCAGGGGCCTGGGTAAATCATGAATAATTGACTGAACCCAACTGGCACACACAAGCAGAGCCACACTCACCTTATTCATATGACACATGTATTCTAATTGTTACAGGATTTTAAAATGGTTGGAGAGACCTACCGCTTTCTGATGGGCGGTCAGGGATTATACTCTCAATAAATGCTAGTACAAATGCATTGTAATCACCTAAATTTAGCGCTAATGAAACATGCTGCCCCCAAGACTGAAGTCTTCAACCCAGCAAATAATTACAGGAGGGCAGCACCAGTCCAAAATGTCCTGTTAACATGACTTATTCAACTCTGAAATGTGACAGGGAGTTCTGCTTCCAAGGCCCCTTCAGTCCTTGCCCACTTGTTTGAGAAAGCCAGCTCTCAGAGATCACAACAAGGAGGACCAGTCTCATATCAACACGGCCAAACGTGCTAGTGAATTTTGTGACAAAAAACCAGTCAACTATGGATTGGAGTAAAATCAACTTTATTGCTAAAAAGAAAGCCTGTGCAAAAGGAACTGATTTACTCATTTTCAAAAACACTAGTTCCTTACTTGTATAAATGCAACAACGTCCTTTTCCTGGAAACTAAAAGGAGGGAGGTGCACTGGATTAGCAGTTGACCTGTGGAAGCTACTTTAGATCTTGGGGTCACAAGTAACATGAGTTTGACTAAAGAGAAGGTAGGTGACACATCTTTTATCAGCCAAACTTCTGTTAGTGGAAGGAATATGCTTTTGAGCTTTCAGAGCTCTGCTTCCGGTCTGGAGAAAGTAACCAGAGTGTGTAAGCTAAATACAAGCATAAGGGATCCATCCCACCTTGTATTTAGCTCAGAGACACTGATTACTTTCTCTAGACCTGAAGAAGAGCTCTGAAGTTCGAAAGCTTGTCCCTTCCACCAACAGAAGTTGTTCCAACAAGAAGTATTACCTCCCTTAACTCAGGTCTCTAACATTCTGGGACCAACATGGCTACAGCAACATTGCAAACATGAATTTGATTAATTTTATGTAGTCCCTCATACACATCTGTTAATTCCACAGAATTGCAAGACACAGCTTGTATGACTGGCAGCCTCTGTCCGGGAACAGAACAGCAGCACCGGTCAGAATGCCAGCAGGGCAGCCCACTGAGGGAGCTCATTCTTCTTCTCCATGTCCAGTCCCTCTGATAACCATTTCAGATACAGCACCCCAAAAATACAAAAGCAAGTAAGTGAAAAATTCTAAGGAAGTTAGGTAACTGGAAGTTACCTCTGCTGCACGTAAATGCACTTTAAAGTGCAAATGCAACTGCTAAGGTAGTGGGGAAGAAAAGACAGTAGACATCTCTCCAGTTACAGTCCTCCCTACACTATAACTTACCCTGCTTGGGAAGTGCCAAAACTTAACCATGTTAGAGTTGCATGACCAGACCATGTGTTCAAGATACCCCTGAGCCACATGAAAGCCCTGCAAGGATGTAACAAACCAGGAACACATTAAGACAGTTCTATCCACATTCATAGCAAGGTTGAACCATGTTTTAATCATGTCAAATGATTACCCTACTATAATCAGTTTCACCATGGGGGTAATTTCTGCAAAATGGGCCGTCTTATTAACCTGAAAATCAAGAGTCCTGATGACATTAGTGGCCTCTCTTCTCATTCTTTTTCTATTCCTAACTCATCATTTCCTCCACACCCTGGTTTAACATTTAATGGCATTTCTGTTTGATGACAGAAAGATAGCTGGCAATAGTTTGTGCCATGTGTTAGGACACTTGGGCCCACACAGAACAGACTGCCCAATCTCCAGTCACAAAAGACTAACAAAGGGCCTTCTGTTAGAAGAGAAAGCACAGCCACCCATTCATCCTCTTCAAATGAAGAGCAAACCCCAGAGCCCAGGACAGAAATACCCCAGGGAGGCTGCCAGGAAGGAAGTAGGCAAAGTGGGGGGTAGCGAAACTTGCAGAGAAGAGTGCATAAGCAGAGATGAGCGCCTTGAGGGAGAGAATGTTTCAGGGTATTTTTTTAAACACAAATCTGTAGTAAAAACCTCACAGAAAAGCAAAGAAGGGCTGCTCTCAGTCTATCAACATACACAGGGCTAAATGTACAACAAGCACAAGGTCCTTACCTGTAGAGGTTTCAATCAAGTGTGCCTCGGGATTTGGATATTGCTCAGAATGGCTAGAAGAGAGGTCTGAAGAACCCTGGCGACTCAATGGCCATTGATCTTCTTGGGAAGACGTGCCTTTTCGGGGCCTGGCCTACAAATATACCTTAGATTATTTCGGTCTCACAGATAGCATGGTCATCTCCACTGTAATGGTGGAAACAAGGCAACCATTGCTCTTACTCTGCTGAATAGGCAGAAAAGCAGATCATTTGGGGGAACTAACTCACAATGTGGGGAGATTTTCACAAGCACAGAGGACAGCTTAGTGGGAACTGGGGGCCCAACTCTTATTCGTGTCTTTGATAACGTCCTCTGTAGTTTATACATAAGATTTAATTCTGAAGACATTAATCCAGTAACATGCATTTCATTCATAGGCACTTTCAGTAACAATTGCCGGAAACTGGGACTGGATGACAAGGGATGGATTATGCAAAATTCCCCTCTTCTGTTCATTCCCTCTGAAGCAGTTAGCACCAGCCAGTGTCAGAAGACTGGATATTCTTGTATTAACTCATTTTCTAACTATTAAGCAAACATACAAAGACACTTCCACCTGTAGCCAAACTTCACTGAGTCAACTCCTGCTATGTGAAAAACAATAACACCCAACAGGGAGCATGTAAACCCCCTTGGGCAGAGGCCAACTTGTTTGTACAGTGCCACATACATTAAGAAGGTTTAAATAAAAACAGCCACAGTGCAGATTAAGTTACCAGGTCCCAGTCTAGAATGGAACAGCTGAATTTAACTAGGCTCTTAGGCTAGCAGTAGGTACCTCCACATATGAAATACTCCCCAAGCAGAACTTTCCTTGTTAATCTGTTCTAAAAATATACTGATGTTGCCTTCCCCACCCAAGGCAAATTTAAGTCTCCCTCTAAATAACCAGGTTTACTACATGTCCCCTAGGTAATAGGCATCTAACTGTCTGCTTTTTCTGCCCCTGCTTCTTGATCCAAGATTAGCAGTGGCATTTGCAGGGTGGATCTTTGCTGTCCTTTCCCCTGCCCACAAAGGGCACACTATAATGCATCATGCCACAAAGTGTGTTACAAGAGTTGCATGCCAGTCTATCTTGTGTAGCACAGAAGAGACCAGAGCAACTGGGAGAGATGGGGTAGATAGCCTCACAAAAGCACCACCAGCTGGCTGTAGCTGAAGATTATTTTTGCAGTAAATTGGAAGCAGAAACGTTCCTGTCCACAACATTTAAATGTGAGCATTGGTGCCTATAACTGGAAAAGCTTGTCACATGCATGTGTAACTCAAGAATCATGCTGGACAGCATTTATAGCACATCACCCTGAGAGAATGCAGCCCTACTTTGTGATCTTGTTTCCATTTTATTTCCACATTCCCTCCCCAAAAAATACTTCAGTTCAGGAAATGACTTTTCCACCTTAAAGAAGGTGCAGTTACAGCACTGTTTTGGTTACTAGGAGATAGCAGTGCTGTTTTGCACTTAGGCTTTTAAACAATCTTGAGCAGTATAAATGCAAACTCCTCTCTCTCCCAAGAATGAAATATATAGTTTGCAGGTCTGCCTCCTCCTAGGAAAGACAGAATTGGGATGTCAAAGATGAATTCTTTTTTCTCTTGTATCATCTTTAGTACACATCAGAAAGAACCAAGTCACTCCTACCTGAGGCTGGTTACTGCTAACAGCACCTGAAGAGGATGATTCCCCTAAGAATTAAAAAAAAAAAAAGTCAAAACCTGAGAATGTTTTCCACCCACCCATCCTGATCTATTTCCCCAAGGTGCTTTGGATTTTAGCAAGTCCCTCTGACCAATCCACAGGGAGGACCACACCAGTGGACTTGACTTCGCTCATCACATGACCTAACTTTCTACACATTTCAGACCTTGTCAGAATTCCTTTCCATATGAGATGGGAAGCTGCTTTGGATCAAACCAAACCAGACCTGAAACTCTGCCCAAACAGTCAGGTGGACCTTGACAGTGCTAGAGTTCGCTTTGTTAAAAAAAAATCAAGTGCTGTCATCCATAATCCACTCATGAAAGGAAACCAGGGCCAAAGGGCTACGAACCAACGTGCAGTCGTGACTGGACAAGATGGAAAGCAGCAGCGGAGGTCGAGTTATAAAGGAAGGGAAGCACCATTAAAAACAGCATAACTAGAACTTTGTGCCTTAAAAAAAAAAAAAAAAAAGGAGCTGTTAAGCACAGGGAGCGAAATGATGCAGTGAGTAACTGACCCCTGGGCCACATAGGCCCTGTAAGAGCATTGCTGATCCCACAGAATGAGGAGAGCTCGCCAGGCTGAGGAAACCTACAACACCTGTAGGCTGGCTATATTGAAATCTTGCGCATTATCTCGTTGCTTTAAAAACTGATCCATTAACTAGCTTCCAGGGTAAGCACTGCAAACAAAGCATCCTTTAAAAAGGAGACGGGACACCATTATTGATACTGGAAAGATGGTGATTGTTCTGCTACACTCTTTCCTCAGCCCAGCACCATGTGCTGAGAGAGGCAACAGGAGCTGATCTAACCAAGTACTCCCCTTTCTCCCTCCCAGCCTGAGCTTACTGCTGCCTCTTCCGTTCTTCAGATTCTTTTAGGCAGTACAGTCTGTTAATGCACACATACGCAAGACAAGCACTGGTGGACCCCTTTTCCTCTAGCAGTAGCCCCCTACTCACACACTTGATCTCAGCCACCTCTCAGTACTAGACCAAAACTATTTCAATCCTAAATTAAAGGAACAAATGCAGACTCTCAGAACCAAACACTGTTGCATTCTTGGATTTCTCCCTTCCCAACAGAGAGGTTTCTTTAGGGTCATTAGAACAACAACGTTCCCAGAGCTCAAACTTGGCTTTCCAGCTATCATCGTTCTAGCTGAGACTAGACAGGAATCAGGAGTCCACTTTGGCCCCTCATTCAGCTAAATGAATGACAAAAGGCTTCCATAAACTCCTCCATCTTTCAAGGGATTGGGCCCACAGCCTCCGCAGTACTCATGGCTGGTGCCAGGCTGAAGGGTGAGAACTGTGGATCAAGAATTCAACTTAAGCCTCAATGTGTGTGTGCAAAGAACTATCACGCTAAAGTACCACAGTTTAAAGAGTATGCTCTATTGTGTCCATCCCCCCCCCACACACACACAGTTTAACTATGTTCTAGCGTATTAGACAATAGCAAGAGGAAGAGGTAGTATTGCTGTTGGCAGCTTACAGAAAAGACAAGTCCAGCAGCAGCTGCACTACATAAATTAAACCTTTCAAGCCAAGCATTAGAAAACATGAGCTAGCTTTTCCACTACCGTCACCCAAGGACTTCTGCCATTTCCGACTGTGAAGCATCAACCTGAAAAGCACTACAGTTTTGCATCGGACAATGAATAGCTGCAGCAAAGGTGAGTGGGAAAAATCAAAGACCTCTTGGCATTCAAGAAGTGGAAACTAGCATCTGTGAACACACTAGGAGGAGGAATGTGATTCTGGAGGGCAAGCAAGCAACAAAACAACACTGGGTCATATTTACTTTCCATTCAGTCTCAGGATGAAACCTTTATTTGTAGCTTTAGACTAATCACCACAACCAAGTCCCCCAGATCTCTTGCTCATTTATGTTGTGCGCACCGAGTGGCTCTTTCACCAAAAAATCTTTCCTTGAAGGAAAACCAAATGTGGCAATACCTGCCTACAAAGTAAAAGGTAGTGTGCACAGCTCTCAGGTTCCCAAATCCCATATAAGCCACCAAATGAAGGTCCCTCTGGGGCAAGAGAGCAAAGTACAGTGTTTAATCTAACAGCAAGACAGGATTTTAAACTGGTGCTTAACAGCAGTTTACTTTGTGTGTGTTCATTTTCCCCCTTGGAAAATTTACTTTTCCAATCAGCTCTGCAGCCAGTGCTGCACTTGTTGATTTAGGACTGATACTATGGCCAGATCCACAGCTGACAAATTGGCACTGCTCTATAATTGCAATGCAGCCACACTCATTTATGCCTCTTGAGGATCTGGTGGTATTTACTATTAGTATTTACACACTTGTATTTGTTTGACCTCACTTGACCAGGATTTTTCCCTTGTGGCCATGGATTGGTGATTCTTCCACTTGGGTTTTTTTTTTTTTGGTTCCTGTTTTGCTTGCTGTGTGTGAGAGATTCCAGTTTTTTAGTTTAACTTTAATGGGTAAAGTCCCTAGGATTTCATTTGCCTGAAGGGCAAGAAACCTTATTATTTAATGTAGGTATTGAACCAGCAATATATGAAACCTCTCCACAGAGAATGGAAGCAGATTAGCAGAGGAACATACCTAGTGCACAGAATTCATCCATCCCAGAGAGAGCTAGGATCAAATGCCTCCCTTTCTGCCCCCTTCATCTGCCAACCCAAGCAGTCTGTGGATTACTGTCTTTCTGTATGGCCTCTTACCTTTTGTTTTTCTATCCACAGCAACCGGCTTTTTAGTTTCTGCAGTAAGCAACAGCTCATAAGGATGCTCCTCTTCTTCAGCAGCACTCCCCCTGCTCTTCCTCCGCACCACAGAGGCCTAATGAGACACAGCATGCTGTAGTTGTCTACATGGAAGTCAACGTCATTTACCCCTCTGGTATGCACAGAGCCCCCCTATAAGACCTTGTTCCGACCATGGAATTTGCTGCAGTCCACCCTCTTCCAGAGAACTGTAATTCAGAAGCTAAGATTGCTTTTTAAAAAACACCTCCCCCCACAAAGTAAATGATGTAGTGAGGACTTACGCACTCCACAGGCAGCCTGAAAAAACAGCTGATAAGTCTATCCCTACTCATTTTAAAGGGATGTTGACTCACACCCAGTGAGGCAAATTCCAATAGCGACCTTATTAACTATTTCACTATTGATTACTTCATCAGCTAGCAAGCATGATTGTATTGAAAATGTCAGTGGTAGCTTTTGGCACCTGGGAGAGTGTGAAGGAGGCAGTTAGGGTTTGTGAGACCAAGTTCCATAGCACCATTCATATTGGAAAGACCCTGAGCTACATAAATAGAACTCAACATCCAAGTCACAAAGGGTACTAAAGGGAGGGTATTACTGATTTTCCACAGTCAAGTCAAGAGAAACCTCATTTTTTGTAATTAAATGTTTAACAGCTGTAGAATCCCCCACCAACTGCACCCAAGAGTAGCAGAATGCTGTAGTAATGGCTGTCTTCCAAATACACCTAACCTCAAAGGCAATGAAGTTAACTTTCTTGATCCTTTGCACCTCCTGTGTTAATGTATCCACTACAGCAGCGGCATGCAATCTTTTCAGACTATCGTACCCCTTTCAAGAGTCTGATTTGTTTTGCACGCTACCACGTTCCACCTCATTTAAAACGTACTTACAAAAATCACACAAAAATACACAAGTGTCACAGCACAGTAGTAGTAATTGCTTACTTTCTCATTTTTATCATACAATTATAAAATCAATTGGAATATAAATATTGTACTTACATTTCAGTGTATAGTATATAGAGCAGTAGAAACAAGTCATTGTCTGTGTGAAATGTTAGTTTGTACTGACTTAGTTAGTGCTTTTCATGTAGCCTGTTTTAAAACTAGGCAAATATCTAGAGGAGTTGCTGTACCCTCAGAAAACCTCTGCATATCCCAGGGCCAGGCATACCTCTGGTTGAAGACAGACTGCACGACAGACTGCAAGGGCATACATTGTCCGGCAGTTTGGACAACGGTGGGTCTGATAAGCAATGCACAAAGTGCAGTGCTGTAACTCCCCCATGTGGACACTGAGGGCACAAACCACAAGATACCTGCTTTGCATCATTCGAAAAGGACTAAGTTAATGGGAACTAGTTCGTGCTCTCAGTGCCCACACAGTAGAGCACGAGTACAGACAGCTCTGGTGTGCATGGCTGTTCACACCCCCATCAGCTGGCTGAGGGGTAGCACAGACATGCTTTTAGTCTGTTAGGTTCAAACTCGAAGCCCCGAAGTGAAACTCAGAAGTTTGCTTCACATGGTGGTGAGCCATAGCCAATCATGTGAGGAATTTGTGCTGTATATGTAACAAAACCAGGTATGTTCCCCAAGGTTTTTTATTTACATGTTAGTCTCTGCAACCAGCAATCAGATCATAGGACTGGCTTCTCACTTAATGTTGAGAATAATTCCACCACAACCAACCCATCACTGCACCCTACCTCACCTAGCCATTTGCAATGTTCAGTCTGGTAGCTAAACAAGCAGCAAGAAAGGGACTGCCCAGAAGTCAGGCTGAAACCATCAATCCATGAGCACAGATGGTGGCAAACTGTGCTGCAATGTTCAATGCTTCTTTACCTCCGAGGAAGAAAGATGTGAAGAGAAGCACGGCAAGTAGCAGCTTCTAGACTTGCAGGTGTGCAATATGCCACCTTCTTTTTTGAAAGACATTTCTCCCTAACACTTCTGCTAGAACAAATAAGACCCTGCACATTTCAGGGCGCAAGGTCTGATATTTCATTTGTAAGCCAGCACACCTGATTTACTGTTATTTTCCCCCACTCTGTTGCAGCTCAAGAAAAAAAGATGTTCTTGTTTCTCTACAATTTATATTACAGCAGTCCCAACTGAGATCAGGACTCTGTTGTGCTAGGCACTGTACAAGAAGTGAGAGGCAGATCCTGAACCTAAAAGCTTACAGTCTAAGCTATAATGTGACTGCTTATTACATTAAACAGCCAGGATTGGATACTAAGAAAATGGCCTGAATTAAAAAGCCACCATTACTTAATGAGTGTTTCAAACCATACAAGCACTCTATGTAGCTTACTGGTCAGACTATCCACAGTGGTAAAGCCGGATACCTCCTGTAGCTGTGAGGCGCTAAGCAGGGAACACACACACACAGATTGCTTTTCCAACTATGCATTGCCTATTCACAGCACCTGTCTGAGAAAGGGTTTCAAACACACTGAACATTAAGGCTTACACCTCTCCTCTGATATAGGAATTTCACCCATGCGCAAACCACTGGGAATAGCTAGATCTTGCATTGTGTCCTGAAAGTCAAATGCTGGTTCTGACAGATCGGGTTTTGGGAGGAAAGGGATAAATCTTACAAAGCTAGGGTCTTCTACCACCATCAGTGACTTGCACAAGGCATTTGAATCTGTTTAACTGAAAAAACACAGAGCCTAAGTCCTATGCTATCAAACTTCCATCTAGACATGCACCAGTGACTGGCAGAAGGAAATTCACGTTAACATCTCATCCATCTTCATGCACATGGTTCATTCTCCAAAATACATTAGATGGAGCAGGAAATCAAGCCCTTATTCCTATTCATAAAGAGCTTTCACCCAGTCTGTGCTGCCAAACACAGTATCAAGCATACTTAACCCTATTAACATTGAACACACCTCGATCTGGAAGATTTGCTGTCATTCACTGCTTAACAGCCTGTGCTACCTTTAGGATTTATTGCCGTGCTTAAAAAAACCACAAGTGGCTCTAATTCTGTCTCTCCTTCAGCAAGAGGACTACAGGCAATACCATTGGAGTAATTGCTTTTTGTTTGAGACTAGTCCTGTTTAAACTTCCCATTTTAAGGATGGGAGTCAAATAAAAAATGAACTCAAGTTTAGTTTGAGATTCCAGTCTCTTATTGGGCTATGGAGACGGAAGGGCTCTATTGATACTGAAAGAATTCAATAGTGAGCCATGAGCAATCAGCTATTCTCAATATAAGTACAAAACACTTTTCAGTGGTAAAAGACAAAGAGTGTAAGTGAGGAACAATTGCTTACACTGTGAAGGCTGTCTCTCGGCAACAGACAAAGGCTATTTTGAAATGAAAGCTTGGCATTTAGAGAGCAGCTAAAAAACTAATATTTTCTAACAGTCATGTTTTCCTGTCCTTAAGACTAAAACAGATTTGGGGGAAAAGGATGAGGATTCTGCACGATATGGTTCAATGAGACATTTACAGTCTTCCCGGTGCATATCATCCAGCTGCTGCACCTATGCTAGACAGATCTGGCAAGGAGAACATACACTGTGGCATTACATATAGGGTAGGTTTTCAATGGGCCCTACTAAAAGTCTTCTATGGCTATTGCATTAAAAATCGCTCAAGGATGACTTTTCAATTGCCCCATTGTATCACTTTGTTATTCAAGAGATGCATTTCTAATTTGGTCAAGAGCACAATGAGGGCCAGTTACATGCCAAGATTATTACCTTTCAGACTAGATTAAGCCATGGCTGAAATTGAACATTGCCTTTTTAACCTCAATTCAAAACTCTGATTTCTTTCAAATTTAACAGCTCCCCCCTCCCCCCTTCTCCAACAAAAACAAAAAAATCTTCAAGCAGAAATCAAGCATGGAAAATTTTACCCTGAAAGGTGACTTCCTTGAAAAGCATGAGTACAAGGAACAGGAGTAACCACTTGAAACTAAAACAGTTTTATAATTTTATCTACAGTAATTAACAGGCAACTACAATACCATGGAGTGCATGTAGTTTCAAATCAACACGCCCCTGAGGAGTCACTTTGTGCACATATTTGTTTGACAGCAAGATTTCCCCTAGCAGATCATGTTTCCATATCACCTTTAATGGAGGGACAGTAAGAGCAAGTGTTTTATTATCACCATCATGTACATCCTCTCTCCCTCCAGTCTGCTTATCTTTAGGAACACTGTTTCTGCTTTCAAATTACCTGGTGATGGCTTTTCCCAGCTTGCCCTCCCCCTGCATTAAAGGGCAAGCATATGGAACACTTTATAAAGTTCATCTCAAAGCCCATTTGTAAGGGCAGTGAAACCAGTTCACAAGCCCATCATTGAACAACCTCATAACTTGATTTTATGCCAGAATATCCCCAGATGTACTGTACAGTGCCACACTCTTTTTACTGAGATCAGACCACCTCCACTAACGCCAACACTTTTTACCAACAACTTGCATATACTTTGCTGTACTCCCAACAGTAGCACATCAAGGTAACCTATAAGCACTCCAACTAAGTGGATCAAAAAAATCAAAGCCTAGCGTCTGATGAATAGAAGTCCGTTCTAAGAGAAGGAGGCAGGAGAGGCTTTCCACTTGTATTTTTACATAAATCTCACTTGCAAAATGCTGAAGATTTTTCGTACAGCAAGAAGTTAGCTAGGTTCTCTCAGAATCTTTACAACGACATGTCAGCAGAAGTCTCCAAGTATACAGTCAGTGTGTTTTCCCATTTAAGTGCCTTTCACAGTGCTCCTTCATCTGAAGCTCTGGGAATTGGGCAAAATGAGCAACGAGACAGACTGCAAGCAACAGTCCAATGAGAAAACAAAGCAACATATACAGACTAGACACGTGCAGGAGGAGATTTCTTTCACACACACACTGGGCCAGATCCTCAGCAGGTATTGATCAGCTGAACTGCATGGAAGTCAGTCAAGTTACACCAATTTACACCAGCCAAGTACCTGAACCCATAGTTGGGACCTAAGATGCAATGTGGATCTCTGGATACCTGGATTCACATTCATGCCTCAGCATTAAATGAAAAGGCATTTGGTGGGTTCACAATAATTGACAGCTGTCCACATCACAAGCCACAATCTGATTCAATGCCTTTCTCTAAGGAAATTCCCTGTCTGAAATAGGAAGAAGCGTTTCAGGTCAGGGTGGAGGTGCCTTAGCAGAGTCGTATAAAGGAAGTTTCCCGTCAAACTGCCAGTAACATTGCCACACTCAATGAATCCATCACTTGCATGATCACATTCACAAAGGAGTAAATATCATCCTATTTGGCTCCTCTAGGCCATTAAAAGTCACCTTTAAGCTACACATTGGCCCACCCCCGTAAAAAGAAAGCCCCCAATAAGGCCTGCGTACCTCACAGGAACCGCTGTGACCTAGCTTCTTCTCCACATGCTCCTCCTCTTCATCAGGTGGCGGCTTGGCAGGAGGGGGCGGACGCTCTCTCTGTAGTTGAAAAGGCCTCTATCAATGGCTTTGTTTAACCTCCTTCCTTTCAGCACCCTTTTGGATGCTTATAAAAGGAAAATTCTATCCCCATATCAGACTTTTCAGAGTGAACGACAGCAAAAGCTGTTTGCCCTAACAGAGCCAGGAGTATTCCTAGCTGGGTTGGTGCCTCTCCTACTTCACAAAGCACCTTTTGGGCTCTGTACTCCTTGGTGTTCCTAAGGATTAGTTCATTATTATGGTACAACCTGTGAGAAAGGGAGTCTATGTTTGGATATCTGGTTTGGTTACTCAGTTTCATTAGCAGGAGTAAACATGTTCTGGAGAGATGTGCTGAGTCATGAGAAAACAAAGTAGACACTGAAACTTTGCTGGACCACACTCCTCACAACACTCCAAGGTTACTACTTGGCAGTTCAATCACTCTACCAATTCTGCCATTTGCACCGTATCTTGACTAACCAAGATATTCTCATGCTCTCTCCAGCAGCAGCACCTACTGGCAAGCACAAAAGCTCAGGCACTTGCTCCAAATCCTGTGCAGATTTTGGCAGACTCCAACAAGCTTCTGTTTTTCAGAGCACTTGCTGACCCCTCCCACCCCAGCATAGCATCCTTGGCCTTCTGTTGCAGGCTTTATGGGATGAGTTTTGTCTCAAAAGCAGGCACTCTCACCAAAAGGCACCGTACATGGACTTAGTCTACTTTTAGATGTGGTTCATGGCAGGACTTTGCTTTGGGTATTGTATATTTGTAAAAATAGTTTGGCAGACGTTTTCCTAAGCCTTGGTATTTTAGGTTGCTTTCACATCACTATTCCAATAGCGGACATACTAGAGGAAAAAGAGGTTATATTGGGTCTCATTTTGAAACTGTACAAAGCAGGGTTTCAGAATCCATCTAGCAGATTAATTATTCGTTGCTGCTTTTTTTGTCTGCTTCAACTCCCTCCCTTCAGCCTCCCAATAAAAAACACTGAAACAGACAATATGCTATGAACCCAGTGTTCCACCCACCTCATAGCAAAATGGTGTCACAAACTACTGAAGTCCCAGCAGATGCAATTAACCTAAGTTAACTAACTTCAGCTGATCTCTTGCAAGAAAAACTTCCAGTGACCACACAGGTCTCTTGCAAAGCCTCCAGCACCTGACAAATCTGTTGCCAACTCTAAAAGCAACAGCTTAAGCAGTCGGAGCAAATCTATTTACCTTACCACTGGGCATTCAACGGTGACTGCATTAGAGATTTGTTTTGGGAAGAACAGAGGGTGTCAAGCAAAGAAAAAAATGTCACATACACCCAAGAATCATAGTCAACTCCAAAAGTTTCCTTATCACCAAGGAGTTAAACCCAGAAATGTGTCCTGACAAAATAAGCTGTACAGTGAGTTTCAAACCCACTCATCAGGCAGACTCCATGTTGGATATACAACATAAGAATGAGGGGTAACCTAATACAATTAATAAGTGAAAGTTTTAAAAACAAACAAAGAAGTACTTCTTCTCACAAGGCACAGTCAACCTGTGGAACTCCTTGCCAGAGCATGTTGTAAAGGCCTAAAGTCTGGCTGGGCTCAAAAAAGAATTAGGTAAGTTTATGGAGGATAGGTTCATTAATGGCTATTTGCCAAGATGGTCAGGGATGCAGCCCCATGCTCTGGGTATCCCTAAATCTCTGACTGCCAGAAGCTCAGACTGCATGATTTGGGATGGGTCACTTGATAAATTGCCCTGTTCTGTTCGTTCTTTCCGAACCATCTAGCACTGGCCACTTTGAAATGACAGGATACTGGGCTACATGGACCATTGGTCTGACCCAGTATGGCTGTACTTATTTTCTTACAGACTTGGATGAAAAGCAGACAAACATCATTTAGAAGAGGTTACACATGGGAAATACTGTGGAGGTAACATGCACATCCCAGAAGATAAAGGAGATCCAGATTGCTCTAATCAAGCCTAGTGGTCGATCTGAAAATTATTCCTAACTGTACATCTGGGTGCTCCACAGCTGGTATCAAGAGTGTGGTAGCATATGGGAATGGAGATAAACGCTTTCTATATTCCTGGGCGAGAGAGATAAAAACACGCAAGGCTACATACAGGCCTGATTCCTGCTGCCTTCAGACCCATTGTCTCCACTTCCTTATTCACAGAGTCTCTGTCTGATGATCTCCCACTGGCCAGACTGTCCAGTGAGTGGCAGGATGTTGCATTGTATAAAGCTTCATAAGGACACTCCTCCTCTGGGTTCGTTTCAAGATCTATGATCAGTTCAGTCACCGCTTTCTCCACATCACCTGAAGGGAATAAAGAATGCCCCATCATTCACATGTTGAGAACTGCAAAAACCAAGCAAGGGAACTGCAGTAGCCAGACACATCAAGACTACAAGCAAACAGCGTAGATAAAAATTGATTTGCAGAGGGTTTTCTTTAAAAATTTAAATCAAATTTTATTTGCTTATTTAAATAATGAGTTTTTCTTTTTAAAATCGATGTATTTAAAATTAAATCTGAACTGAACACAAATCTCTTAAGGCCTAAAGTTCCAGAGGGGTAGCTGTGTTAGTCTGTATACAGCAAAAAATGAGGGTCCTGTTGGACTCTTTTCGTTGTTTTTTTTTTGTTTTTTGTTTTTTTTAAAAGGCCTAAACTTTCTGAAATGGTTGTAAATTTGAAACATGTTTTGGTAAGAGAAGTTTACTTACCTAAAACATGTAAGGCTGTTTTGTTTAATAAAAATAAATTGTATCCTGTTGTGTTTAATAAAATTCAAGTTATAATTCTCACGCAGCTTGACAAATTGTAAGTAAAAGTATATATTATTCACCACTCTAACATGCTAAAAAGTGTAGAACTAACAGCAATCAGAAAATGTCAAGCTATAATTGCTTACATGTATACAGTTACAGCATAACCTCCTCAGTAGCAAGGGGATGTACCCAGTCTACTGTAAAAAACTAGTTAGTTGTAAATCAACATGCTTTAATGGTTATATATCAACAAGAACTAACCTCTTTACAGATATAACTGAAGCAGAAACAGAAAAGTTTATTAAAATTATTTAAATTGAAGCTTTCCACTTGGTGATTTAAATCATGAAGAGATCTGAGCCCTTAGCAATTATCTTTCAGAACTCGGGGTGGGCAGGAGAGATCCCAGAGGACAAGCAAAGGGCAACTGTAGTACCCATCTATCAAAAGGGAAATAGACAACCCAGGGAATTATAGTCCAGTCATCTTACTTCGTTATCCAGAAAGATAAGGGAGCAAATAATCAAGCAAACCGTTTGTAAGCACCTAGAAGATAACCTAAGTAATGGTCAACATGGATTTGTCAAGATTCATTCATGTCCAATCAACCCAATATCATTCTTTCACAGGGTAACAGACCTTGCGGATAGAGGAAAAGCAGCAGATGTGATGTATCTCTACTTTAGTATGGCTTCTGATAGAGTCTCAAAGGACTTTCTTATAAACAAGTTAGGGAAATACATGGTGAATGGACAACCAGTTGGAAAAGCACACTCAGACAGTACTCATCAATGGCTCACAGTCAAACAGGAAGGGCTTATCGAGTGGGGTCCCCCAGGGATCTGGTCTGGATTAGGTTCTCTTTAATATCTTCAGAAGTGATTTGGATAATGGCTTAGACAGTATACTTATGAAGTGTACGGATGGGTTGGGAAGGGAGGGGTTGCAAGCATTTTCAACGACAGGATTAGAATTCAAAGTGATCTTGACCAACTAGAGAAATGGTGTGAAGTGAATAGAATGAAATTAATGCAGGACAAATGCCAAGTACTCCACTTGGAAAGGAATAATCAATTGCACAAATACAAAATAGGAAATGAGTGCCTCAGAAAGGGTATTGCAGAAAGTAATTGGGGGCTATAGCAGATCACAAACTAAATATGAGCCAACCATGTAGTACTGTTACAAAAATGAACATCCTTCCAAGATTACAAGAGTGTTGTAAGCACAAAATGAGAAGTAACTTTCTCACTCCATGCAGCACTAGTAAGGCCTCAGCTGGAGTCCTGTGGGGTACCACACTTTGGGCAAGATGCGGAGAGTAAAAGGAGGAGAAAAGCAAAAACCATTTCAAGGTCTAAAAAACAATCTGTGAGGAAAGGTTGTGCAAATTGGGTTTGTTTAGTCTGGAGAAGAAAAGACTGAAGGGGAGTTACGTAGGGAGGCTGTGGAATCTCCCTCACTGGAGGTTTCTAAGAATAAATTAGACCAACATCTGTAGGTTAAACAAACACCTGTCAGGGATGGTCCAGATAATACTTAGTCCTGCCTCAGTTCAGGGGACTGGACTAAATGACCTATCGAGATCCCTTTCAGTCCTACATTTCTATGATTAAATTACTGATTTAAATGGCTTTGACTTAAATCAATTAACCCTACAAGCAAGCTAGAGGGAGGATGTGTCACATATATAGGAAGCACTGCAGTTGCATTTTACCTGATATAGGTTTGGTACTTTACGGATCATTTTTATTCATGATTGGTTAAGCAGTACAGTATGAGAGCCAAGAGCAAACACATGGCAGCTCGCTCTAGATTTATGGGAACACGCACCTGCCCCCAATGTAACAGCAACAAATGGGATACAGTAGGCAAGTAGACTTAAAGAAGGGAAGGAGGAACATCACTGGTTTCAGACTGTGCCCCACAGGGCAAATGAAGTATGACTGTTGGATTCCTTATAACTGAACCTGGCTTCTTCTATACTCAGAGAGCAGTGCAATCATTAATAGTCATCTCAACACCTAATCGAAACTCAAGCCCTGACTCCCAGTCAGTGAACATCATACCCGATGGTATTCGGACGGCAGGTTCAGTGGCAGGAATGGCAGGTGATGGCAGCGCCTTCTCTGCCATTTTTGCACTCTTCTTCCCCGTTGTGTGATCTGTGCAAGGAAGAGGATAAAACATGAAAATAGTGACCGCCTCACCTGTGAGCTTCTCAGTTATCCAGGTTAGGCAGACAGCCCTGTTTGCTGGTTCAATATCATGTGCTCCACATTCTCCCCTTGTGGAGCAGAATTAAGAGGCCATTCTGAAAGCTGCTGAGTTATGTATTAAGATGTCTCAAAAGAAATCAAAGTGCAGGGTTACGTCTGGGAGCTCAGCTCCCACCATAGCAGCCGATTACCCCTTGAATCACACCTACTAGTTTAGAAATAATGACACTGATTAAAGGCATGCTACAGAAGTCCAGAGAACTACAAGTCAACTCATTAAGACACACACACACGCAACCTTATCAAGCAGACTACTAGGTAGCTGTTTATGAGATACGTACTACATTGAAAAGAGGTAGAGAAGTCTTGTGGACCAGCTCAGGACAGTCAAGAGACATGGCTTCTAGCCAGGGACCTATGAACACGGGCAAGAAGCTAAGCCAGTAATACCAAGTTTAAATGTCTTAAATTAGACACAAATTTAAGTGTCTCACTCATGCCACTTAAGGTGGCCAATTTTAGCCTTTCAAGCAGCCTTTGTTTCCCCATTTGTAAAATGAGAACAATATTTGGCAACTTCATGGAACAGCATGAAGTTAGTTAGTTCATGTTTGCAGAGTGCTTTGAACCAGTAACACCTCTACACCAATGCCACGTATTACAACTAACAGTTATGCGCAAGAAGTGATGAACACCAAATCCAACTGAAAGGACATTTAAAGGAGAGAAGATTACCCAAGTGGGAATTTACCTAGGATGTCAGATTTAACTCCCCCGCTCTTGTGCAAAGGGTCATTAGTCTTATGTTAACCACAACAGTAGTTAAGGCTACTGTTTTACGTATCATCTGCAAGATGGCACCTCCAAAGCATCATGAGGAAACCCTGGCAGGGCACAGGATCAAGGACTCAAAGAAGAGTACCACCAAAGGATGCAAAGCACTTTTTTCAGCATCCTTAGAGATTTCCCTCCAAACACTGCCCTGGCCTGATAATGCTTAACTTGCTACGGTTTCTGGGATCACAGAACAAGGTCATATGGCTGAGGAACACATGTATATTTAGACAGAAAATAAAGATGAGCGACTAGAATCCCTACCCCCCACTGCCCTGCACACTATTTACCTTCAATGAGAGCTGCTATTTGTTGACTTTTCTGAGAAGGAAGCTCCCTTACAATATCCAGAGCTGCCAGGCCTCTGTTATCTTTTATGTTCACATCAATACCTACAGGAGACAGAGGAAGGCAAGGTGAGACAGCGTTTTCAGATTATCTGCAACAAAGCCAATTGCTTGTAACTGAGTCACTGCTTAAATGCTCTTCTGGTCATTTCCAGGGCTGAGTTACACAAATTCTTCCTCCACAGAGGCCTAAAACCCAGCTACCCTGGGAATACCTCGTCCATGAGTCACTCAGAAGAGTGATACTTCCACCACTGGCTGATAAGAGAAAAATGCCGCCCCCATACACCATTCCCTATCGCATGTTCCTGGGAACGCCATCTCCATCATAGTGTGTAAAAAACGTCACTCGCTCACCTGCAGCCAGCAATATTTGTACCACGTCTGTCTTGCCAAACAAAGCGGCCTCATGCAAAGCACTGCCTTTCTCAGTCTGTAAAAGTTAGATGACAACATACCATGGGCTCAGATTGTGAACAGGAATCCTAGGACATTTCAGAGGTTTATATGAACAGGAAATGAAGTAGTTGCATGCACAGGACATGGACAAAAAGAAACAACCAATACCCATTATTGGGGTCACATTATGTGAGATGGTATTCTACGGCATTAAGAATTTGGGGTGAAAGGAAAGTTAAGTTTAACTTGCCGGGGGGGGGGGTGCGGGGGGAAGGGAGTGATCATCAGAATTATAAACAAAGTAAGAATTCTCCAAAGTTTATATAGAGGACGTGTTCTCCTGAGGCAGGAAAGAGAAGAATGACTGTTAGCACAGACAAACTTCTAAGAAGGGGTTTGGCTGGAAGAGAACAAGTTCCCTCCACTCCTTTTGGGGACACACTGCACTGCTGTGTATCTGTCCCATGAGGGACTCCCCAAAGCAGCCAAGAATGAATGGGAGCCAAATCTGCCACCTCCTGCCCGTGCCACCCATAGACCCCCTCAACCCCCACACTCCCAGTGGCAGCAGAGGCAGGATCAGGACTGCTGGGGGACAGAGGAGGGCTCGTGTCCAGGCACAGCCTGTCGCCTTCTGCCCCTGTGCGTTCCAGTGGGGGGTGTGGAGCCAGGGGAGGGCACCCACCAGCAAAACAAAAAAGTCAGCACCTATCGTCAGGAGACGCTTGCCCTACCACCACCACTTTTTCTATGGAGAGAACTCTAGCCTCCCCGGCTGCCACTGACCCCTTTCATCAACACTAGATGAACACAAGATACCTGGTAGTTGCTATCCATGCCAGCATCTAGGAGGACACGGACTACAGCTTTATGTCCATTCCTAGCTGCCAGGTGCAGGGGGGTGTGTTTCTTAGTGTTACAGCTCAGAAGATTGGGGTGCGCATTCAGCAGCATCTTCACCACCTCCAGCCTCCCGTAGAGCGCAGCCAGATCCAGAGGAGTCTCGAATTTGTTATTGCGCATCGTGGGGTCAGTGAGCTCCTCCAGAAGAACCTTCACCACTTCTGTGTGGCCGTACTGAGCTGCGCAGTGCAGCGCCGTCTCATTGTCATTATTCTGAAGAGTCATAAGCACAGTAAGGTTTCAGAAGACAGGAGAAACAAGCCCTCCTGTGCCTCACTCACAAAACCATTGAAGTTTAAATGTAAAAACAAGACAAATAGCAAGCAGTTGGGATGCAGAAAATCCTTTTTAATATAAAGCACATTCCTGCCACTATTTATCATGGACAGGAACCATTCATAAACTGGCCAACCCCACCCAACAAAAGCCTAAAGGAAGCTGCAATACAGCTTCATGAACAGACCTTTGTGTTCTGAGCTATGGGAAGCAGTTGCTGTACATGGATATACATGGCTTTCAAAGCACTAAACACAAAAGCAAGAGGCCATATTAAAAATTAGAGGACTGCCAAGTTTATGTGGGCTGTCATTTACTTTGCAAGCTCTTGGAGGCAAGGTCCTATCTTATCTATTTAGGAAGCATCCAACACTTTGGGGCACCATAACAATGAGCAAATGCAAAATGTAACAAGCAAACCACAGTATAGATTCCATCTACAGTAACAATTGCCATTGTTTAAAATTTAAACTTCAATTGTTTTTAAAATCCAGTCATTTAGCCTATAACTGAGGTTTTGATTTAGAGCAGCCATTCTGCTTTTACAATTCTGAAACTTGTAAGCAGACCATTTTACAAAGGGTGTGCAGTAGGTATAAATTATCGCATGCAAAAAGGTGACTAAAATTTAGTGAGCAGCACAGCTAGATTACTATGCCAACCAGCCCTTCTCAAGCAAGGCCCTCAATTCAGCAGGGGGGGGGGGAGGGAGGGAGGAAGGGAAGTGCCTAAGGCACAAGTGAATGCCTCTACAGTGAAAGCCTGATCCAATTAACGCATGCAGCATCTGTCAAGTTAAAAAATCAGCAGTGCAGAGTAACTGTAGGCAAGCAAAACAAAACATATTTCATTTGCAGTGCAAAATATGTGAACACCTTCAATGGATTTAAGCCAGTCTGCCTTCAACTCAAACACCACTAAAAGGTCTAGTTTTAGTGCTGTGTATAATGGACACAGAGGTATTTCTGTTTAACAGAATTCAAGTACATATCTAGTGATTGATTTGACAAAAACCTTTAGTACAAACTCATGCTAGTTTTAGCTTTCTCTGCTGCTTTCATAACAAGTTCTAACTGCGGCACAGAATGGTAAATGTAAACTCTATTTCCCTTTTTAAAAAGGATAACTATGTCTAGCTAGATTTCATTAGATATGGCCAAAATACTTTCCATTTTGTTCTTTTATGAATGCTGTTTTATGGATTACCATTAGCAGAGGAAAGTCTCAATATTTTGCACCGTTTGTCATTGAAACAGGCTGTCACCTGGTCTGATTCTACAAGTGCTTTAATCCTACAAATGAGTTAAAATTATAGTCTAGAGATTACAAAACTCAGGCATGCAAACTCCCACTTGGTTTTATCTGGTATTTGACTGCATCATTTTTCAGCCACGTGGAACGCACAAGGAAAGCAGGGAGCTATGGGGACTGAACCACCACAGTCATAGCTCACTTATAAAAACAAACAGAACGAGGAAATGAGAGGCATTGGCCACATGCAGAAATCAGCAACACTGAGAAGAGAAATGCGTGGGAGATGCAGGGTCTGAGTATTAGAGTACAAATGTAGCGCAGTCTAAGAACACAGGCTAAGCAGCCCTAAAGAAAAGGAGGAGCACAGGGGAGCCAGGTCAGTTAATGCAAAGTAAGGGGGACATAAGATACATATAAGGAAGTGGAAGAGACTGAATGGCTACAACACTGAACACCTAGCAACCCTTATCTGCAGATCTCAAAGCCTTTACCAAGGTTGATAGGTAGCATTAGCCTCATTTTACAGATGGTGGAAACAGCAGTGCACAGGTGACACGTTCCAGGTCAAACAACAATTCCATATGGGAGCCAGGACTCAGAAGTCCTGATTGCAAGTTACCTGCCCTATCCACTGGACAACAGAGGACCATAGAGCTTTTCACTTCTAGTTTGGAAACTGGAATCCAGCCCACCTCAGTAATAACTGAACAACTTCTCCATGACAATGAAACGAATTTAGGGGGTCTCAGAAAGCAAGTGTCCATATCACACAAACGCACACTCTGGATAATCTTCCCACCTCTACAGAACAGTGCAGATGCTTACGATTGCTCTGAGAGCGGCTTTCTCCCGGCAAGCTGGGGCACAAATGGTGGCATGATGGGGGAAACTTTCATTGCCCACGATAGCATGAGCACAGAAAATGTCCACCATTCGGACTATTAACTCAGCACCTTTCACCCGCACAAAATTCACACCCTTCAGAAAGGTCCATACAGCACAGCCTGCATCCAGAAATGCATGCCTGTCTGAAGGAGCGTTTCAGAGGGAGAATAAGTATTTTTCTAATAAGAATTCCATAGGTTCTCTACCTTCAGATGGCAATCAGGTACAAAGCAGCACCCCAAAGCTTTTGCTTTTTGTAAGATGGGGTCACAAGATAGAACACACTGTACTAGTAGTATCTAAACCAAGCCTTTCTCCACCACTGAATGAGAGCCAGAGGCTCCGATCAACTCAGTTGGATCGTTGCTCATTGTCTCAGCAGCAGACAGTAGGGGACGCATCAGTTGGAAACGTCAGAGGAGGAGAAGGACCTTGGGGTATTGGTTGATAGCAGGATGACTATGAGCCGCCAATGTGATGTGGCTGTTAAAAAAGCAAATGCGGTTTTAGGTTGCATCAGACGAGGTATTTCCAGTAGGGAGAAGGAGGTGTTAGTGCCGTTATATACGGCGCTGGTGAGACCCCACCTGGAATATTGTGTGCAGTTCTGGTGTCCCATGTTTAAGAAGGATGAATTCAAACTGGAACAGGTTCAGAGACGGGCTACTAGGATGATCCGAGGAATGGAAAATCTGCCTTATGAAAGGAGACTCAAAGAGCTTGGCTTGTTTAGCCTGGCCAAAAGAAGGCTCCGGGGGGATATGCTTGCTCTATATAAATATATCAGGGGGATTAACGTTAGGGAGGGAGAGGAATTGTTTAAGTTTAGTACTAATATAGGTACGAGGACGAATGGGTACAAACTGGATATTAGGAAATTTAGACTTGAAATTAGACGAAGGTTTCTAACCATTAGGGGAGTGAAGTTCTGGAACAGCCTTCCGAGGGAAGTAGTGGGGGCAAATGACTTATCTGGCTTTAAGACTAAGCTTGATAAGTATATGGAGGGGATGTTATGATGGGATAGTTTAATTTGAGCAATTGATTTGGATTATCGGCGGATAAGTCTGCTCAATGGTCTGTGGGAATGTTGATGGGATGGGAACTGAGTTACTGCAGGGAATTCCTTTTTGGGTGTTGGCTGGTGAGTCTTGCCCGCATGCTCGGGGTTTAGCTGATCGCCATATTTGGGGTCGGGAAGGAATTTTCCTCCGGGGCGGATTGGCAGAGGCCCCGGAGGTTTTTCGCCTTCCTCCGCAGCGTGGGGCATGGGTCGCTTGCTGATGGATTCCCTGCAGGTTGAGGTCTTCAAATCTCACTTTTGAGGATTTCAATAACTCAGTCATGGGTTCGGGGTTGTTATAAATGTGTATGGGTAGGGTTTTGTGGCCTGCCTTGTGCAGGAGGTCAGACTAGATGATCATATTGGTCCCTTCTGACCTATGAGTCTATGAGGACCTGTTATCCTCATGGGTCTCCACTCCTACTAGTAGAAATGGGGAGTCACTATTCAGGTTTTGTGTTGTCCATGCACTCAATTGGACTTTTAAGCCTAGGCTGTAGAGCACATTACCCAGCCTTACATATACCCTGACATCACTTCCCTTATGTTAAAAACGGAAGGTTATCTATGGCTAACAGCAACATGATGACTCAGAAACCCAAATGCACTGTCGGCAGTAGCAAAACAGACAAGCATGGCGAAAGCTATGAACACCCAACAGCCAAGGCAGGCACTGGAGCTATTCTGGGCAGAGGTGATTCACCTGCCTCCCCAAAATCAGCCCGCCCCCACCCAAACAAGGCTGGGGAATGACAGACCAGCCAACACCCAGGTTACTCTGTGGTGGGAGAGAAAAACTTTCCAGGAGGTAGAGACAGCAAGACTCCATCTTTCAGACTTGCTAGTCAAAGATAGATGCGAACAATAGAGACCCTGAGTAGGACCTTTAGGAATCCCAGGAGTGCCCCACTTCACAGCAGTTGGGAATGGGAAATTGGGCTTCCTACAAGACTTTTTCCAGGGACCTCTGGGTAGAGAAGAAGGAAAAGGAGTCAGTGTATACACTGGCTCTGGAGCTAGTAGGTATCTGGCAATTTCTTCAAATCGTGTTCATGACCTAACATACTCCTTATTAGACTTTAATGTCACACCTTTTAGGTACACAACACTTTGCATTGGAGCGTTCAGTACTAGCATTTTCAAGACACCTTTCCATGATTTCCTAGCTCCTTTTCCTGCGAGCTTTGCCTGGGGCTTTGCTGTTTAGCACATTTCTAAGGAAAGTGCTCTCAGCCCACCAAACCCTGTCATTTGCTGGCCCAGCTATATTCTTGTTACTTCATGCATCGCTCACTGAAACTGAATCTGAAACATGCATCCCTTTAGCTGTGATGGCAGCCCATGGCACTCCAAGATGAATGAAGAACAGCTGCTCAACACCACCGAGGATATGTCTTCACTGATGGCAGAAAACTCGCCACCCACAGATCCACCTATCCAGAACGATTGAGCAATCAGTGAAGACCTGCACAATCGATATGGAAGCAGACTTGTTAAAACCAACCCTTCCAGTGGCACAGTGAAGACGTCGCACGCAATGGAAGTTAAGAAGTCAACAGGCATTACATAAGTTACTCTGTGTAGCTTGCCTAACTCCCGTCGAGTGCCGCGGAATTTTAAGGTAAGTGTAGTCCAGGTCCCAGACTACCTCTCTGCTAAGCAGCATGCCAGAACATTCAGCTATAACAGGGTAGGGAAGTACCCAGAAGCTGCCATATCTGACAACCGGGTGGGTTCTCTGCCCAGTTTTATTTGCAGACTCCAGAGGGCAAGCTTCCACTTGTATTAGCACCCCATGCAGATTTTATAGCACACTTTAAATCCAATTGCCATTATTTGTTTTTTTTTTTCTCCTCCAAAGATCAATTAAAAAAAAAGACAAAAGGTAAATTGAGTGGCACATCTTATTTTTCCTTTAACTGCAGGACTGCTAGCTTTTCTACTCTGGCTTTGGTTAACTGGTCAGTTTTCTTCATAGGAGTCAGCCAAATTAAAGGGCAGTTATAAAAACAAAGGTGTTGCTCTATTGCCATCTCCCGAATTTGCATACGCCACTCATTATACACAACTTCCTCAGGTCTGGAACAGTCCATAATCAGGTCAGCTACAGAAGGCTGCAGGGACCATCTGCTCACCAAGGCTTTGGGGAGGAAAAGGCATGGTAAAGGCTGATATGAGTTGGTCCGGATTTAGTCTTTGGTTGATTATTTCAGGCTTTTGGAAAGGGAGGGGGGGATGCAGCACAGTGGAAGCTGCTGGCTTTCTTAGTTATTCCTATACAGATGAGTTTAGCTAATTGTTAGGGTCCCTAGATCTTGAGCCTAGACTAAGTGAAAAAGGTACCTAACAGTAAACATTCCTAAAGCACCCAAGACTCATTTTCGTAAGAGGCAGAGGCTCCTAAGCACACACATTTCTAATGAGACTTAGGCTCCTAGATCCCACAGTCACTTCCAAAAGTGAGCTTAGGTGCTTTTGAAAATGTTACCCTAAATAAAATGCAATTCTATTCTTAACTTATGGTCAATGCACCAAGAGCCCAATATAAGCCTTTAAAATACCCTTTATAAAATAAGTAAGTCCACAAGATAGATATGACTAACTTAAAACCTCTAGATGTGTTTTTAGCTCGGTAGTACTGTATTGCAGTACTCCACTCACAAGCAACACTGACAACCTCTCATATTATTTTAGAAATTTCATTTTAACAGGTTCAGTTCCCCAGTTGTTATAGGTTATACAAGAGACTTGTTGCTCTAAAATTCCACTTTAAAAAAACCATGGAAAGTGTGATCATCAGTTAAAGGTTTTTATTTTAAAAAAAAGATATGCCCTGGAGTATCTTTCCTGTAACAGATACCTGCCAGTAC
Source organism: Mesoclemmys tuberculata (assembly GCA_007922155.1). Classification (NCBI taxonomy): domain Eukaryota; kingdom Metazoa; phylum Chordata; order Testudines; family Chelidae; genus Mesoclemmys; species Mesoclemmys tuberculata. Next base: position 6,369,641 of record ML677025.1, read on the forward strand.
AAATTCCCATGAGCTGACAAGCCCAGAAACTGTCTGTGTAGAGTACTGCACATCAAGCACAGCTGAAGTTCGAACTAAACTTTGAAGAACTAAAAACTGTCAGGGCTGGCTGGCTCCAAAAGAGTTGTCCAGAAACCACCCTGGTGTAATAGTTGAAAAATAAATCAGTGGGCTATTATATCATCTGTTGCCTGAAGCCTGGCTATAAATAAAACTCAATTAAACATGGCAGCTGTCTGAGCAAACACTATCTATCCATCCACTGGTAGACAGAACAAATGACTTTAGAAACTTTTTCATCCAATTCAGTACATGATAAATTTTGATTTTTGTGCCCTTTATTCGGATCAAGAATTGCAGAAAGTGGAGGGAAAAGCCAACAGGCAAGAACACAAGGACACAAGATTAGGGATAAAGAGCCAGACACAAAACACGAAGACCCAACACCAAAATGAGAGACTGATGCAACAAGCAAAAAGGCAAGTTCTTAGGTGGTACAGACACGACTGCCCCGCTGCCACCAAAAGCATTAGCTACACATTAGAGAAGAGTATAATGTCCCCATCTCACTATAAAAGAGATATGTCATTCACTCTGAACACTCCATGGAAAAAATGCAGCCATCCATAAGCAGGAGAAAAGGCCCACTTAATTTCTGTTCCATAACAATAGTTTGGGCATGTGAAAACCAAATCTGAAGTATTTTTTAATTAAAATGTTACTCTTTGAAAGCCATCTAATCAAATCAAGCCAACTGACCCTCATTATGAATCCTATAAGTTTAAGTATTGAAGGAGCCCGAAGAAAATAGGGAATAGATTTCCCAGACTATTCTCTAGAACTGGCTTAAAAAGAAACCCACAATAAATAAATGGCTGCATTTTACTGTTCCTCAAGTGGCTGGGAACCAAGCAGGCAACATGAGCCAATTGGATGCCAATGCACCTAGACGCATGAGAGTGCAGCTTGATGTAATGATGCAGTGAAATCCTGACAGCAAAGTACACACCTTGGCATTGATATAAGGGTCAAAAGGGCCGTACTTTTTGAGTTCTTTGATCTCAAGAGTATTCTACAAAAAAAAAGGAAAGGAAAAAAGAAAACCATGATAATGAAATGGGTGAGATACAGCAACACAGCAATGGGTGACTCTGAAAGGGTGGGAATGACAACATGGCATCTCATTCCAGCCAAAAGCCATTAACCACACCGGCCATTCCAGCGGTCAGATGGCATAATTTGAACCACCATGCACATCATTTACAAATCTTTAACCATAAAATGTGCAGACTATTTCACTGGCTTTACTCATTTAGAAAAGTCCCCTCTGAAGACACATTAACGACAAGTTACCGCAAATCATTACACTAAACAATCTTCTGCACAGGTTCCTTCCATACCAGTCCTACTCTAACCTCAGACAGCACACCCATTTACACTTATATGGTCACTTGGTTGACTCCATCACAGATGGAGTGATGTTTAGTGTGCTTCTTAAACTTATTTAAATAGAACAGATTGCCTGCTGGCAGCACAGCTGCAGGCCACTACTATGCCCAGAGCTGGAAAATGACTGACGAATGTAACAATCAAACACACTTTAAAATGTGCACACTTAGCTATTCTTGCTGAATTGAGGAGTAGTAATAATTAGCACTGACAGCACTTCTCATCTTCAGAGTACTTTACCAACGAATAATTCAGCCTTACAACAGCCTTGTGAGGCAAGAAACTCCATTTTACCTATGAGGAACTGAGAACTTAAGTGTCTTGTTGAAGGTCACAGAGGGAGTATGGGTCAGAAGTTAGTTTAGAACTCCAGAAATCCAGAGACCCAGTCTTTTCCTCCAACCACTAGGGAACAGCTCTATAAGAGAGGCTTATTGATAGCGTCAACAGTACTTAAGAGCACCATTTGCTTTCCAGTCTGCAAAATAGCTCAGCAATACCACTAAGGCTATGTCTTCATAGACAGTGGCACATTCACCACCATCAGATCAATTTTTCGCCATCCATTGAGCAGAAGTGACGACCCACTCAATCGAGCCATAAATCCCCACACAGAAAAAAAGAGCAACGCTGTGTCAACAGGAGGGCATTTCCTGTCAGCGCAGCACAGTGGGGACGCCACGCTCATTAGAATTTAGAAAGTCAACAGGAGATATGCAAGCTAGATAGAGTAGCTTGTGTATCTCCCATCGACTGCCACTGAAATCCGCGGTAAGTGCAGCCCAGGCCTAAAGAACGTTACTTAACAGGCTGCTTCCTTACACAAAGAGCAAACATTCTGGATCTCAAGCAGGATCCTTCTACATTGCCAAAAATCAAAGAAACTGTAGGACTGGAAGGGATGTCAAGAGGTCTTCTAGTTAATCCTGCCAAGAGTGCAGGGGACTGAAGTATTACCCATTTATACCCAGCAGCCACCTATATGAGTGAATGGACATGCATTTCACATATGCTCTTATTTGTGTCAGAGGTGCACTGAGAAGACACCAGCAGCTTTCATGGGAAACCTACACAAGTTAGTTAGTACTCCAAGATGAGAAGACACAAATCACTGCACAGAATAACACAGTGATACAAGCCAAGACAACCTGCATCCCACTCTAAGAACAAGGTGCAGAAGGAAAAGAGGCTGAGTTACTTGATCTTCTCATCCAGTTGAGAGACTTGCTCTTTAGGATCAAGTTATAGTTCTCTCTTTGGGGTAGATGCAGGCTACATGCTTTAAAAAAACCTCACACAAATAGCTAAGTGGGCACAAGTGCTAAAAATCAGAGCAACTAAGCGAGTGCGGCCAAACTAAGACTTAAAGCTGCTTTGACATGTTCCCCACAGAAAGGAGCTGTAGAATCTACCCTTTGACAGTACTAGCAATCTTTACTTAATCATCCAGCAACATGGGAGGAAACAAACAACGGCTACTGTTTGTTCTGAAAATCTGTAAGGGAGCAGACAACCGCTTTCCAGGCACTCCAGGGTTGACATATGCTCACCTTCACTCCCAACCATTTAACCCATCGGAAATAGAGTATTATACCAAGAAGCAGTACTGCCAACCTTCAAACCCGCCCATTTCCAAGTTGCTCAGCACCTTATTTTATGCAGCTGTCATTTCTTCCCACCCGAGGAGTGGTACCTTCGAGACCTCATGTCCTAAATCCACTGATACATTAGAGACAATTAGGAAGAGGAAGACATTCAGACCTGTTCATTCACTTTTGTGTGGGAGGGTCCCTGGTGGATGAGGAGTTTTACTATCTCTGAGTCTCCTTTCCATGCTGCCAAGTGAAGAGGATAACAACCTTTGCAGTCTGCCACATTGGTTAGTGCATCGTTCCTCAGAAGAACTTCCACGACATCCCTGGAAAATAAGGATGGCCAAGAGTCTCGAAGATACTCAGTCATAACGGAACTGGAAAGGGTACTGTTCAGCGGTTGATACCCAATACATTTAGACTGCTGAAGAACAGCAGTTGACAAAGCACATCTGAACAGTAATTTCTTTTTATCTTAATGAAAGTTTGTGGGAATGCTTAAATCTACACAAGTGTTGCCCAAGAATTACAGAAATGGAGCACTGGAAGAGCCTCAAGAAGTCATTTACTCCACCCCCATGCTGATTAACCAGCCTTAGATCACCCCAACAGGTGTTTGCCTAACTATTTCACAAATCTTTAACAATGGAGATCCCACAACCTCCCGAGGTAACCTGTGTCCCAGTGCTTAACAACCCTTTGAAATAGAACGTTTTCCTAATACCTAGCCTAAATCTCCCTTGTGGCAAATTAAGCCAATTGCTTCCTGTCCTAGCATCTGTGGACATGGAGTGCAACTGATGATCATTCTCTTTATAATCATTCGTTATCTGAAGACTTGTCATCCCCCTCCCCCCCCCAACCTTCTCTTCTCTGGACTAAACAGGCCAATTCTTTGAACATTTCCTCATAGGTAGTATTTTCTAAACCTCTCATCATTCTGGTCACCTGGGTGGAAACTCCTTGTTCAGACACCCTGCACAGTTGTGCAATGTAAGTTGTACCACTGTGAATTTGTTGCATGGTTCAAGTCAATTCTTTACACCTGCACTGCTGGTGTGTACGAGTGAGTGTCAGTGCAAAAAACTCACTGGAGCCAAGCACCTAGCGTGATGGTACAAGCCAAGCCAAACTGAGGAAAAAACTAGGTAAAAAGTTAAATTAACGCTATTTAAGTTTCAATACATCATCTCATCATTGTTCTCTATTAGAGAAGGTTCTACACACGTACTGAAGACTGTAAAAAAATTCCATGTTATTGTATTTAAGAAAACATGATCAAGTAGTTGAGTCAGTATTGTAACTGACACGCACATGGGGGGTAGCTTTAATACCCACACACCGGGATTCTAGGGGGCTCTGTTCCAAGAGAGGTCATCTCCTGGATGAGCAAGACCACAAAAAGTGTTCATTCCTTGTGGTTATTAAAGATCCAAGTGGGTTTGAAAGAGCCCCAGCATCCCAGCCAAATTTTAAACGTGAATAATTGCCTTCTGTAGAATATGCTCCTGCAATTTCACTGCAGCATAGTATTCTTCACTCCTTGTCCGGAAGGTGGTGTAGGATTGCACCACTGCCCTGTTCTATCTCTGAGGCAGCCGCATGACACTGGTGAATAAGGGAATTCTATAGCTCACTCGGTCGCCATATAGTTACACACACATCAGTAGTCAAACACATGGGCATCCTTTAGGGTACAAGGCACTGTAATAAAATTGCTTACTTGTGGCCATTCAAAGCAGCATGATGCAGTGGGGTGTATCCAGTACTGTCAACACAGTTCACATTCGGTCCCCTCCAGATGCTGCAAGATAAAAAACTCCAACAGTAAGTGATGTACCAAATTTAGAGGGAGCCAGCTGGCAAGGAAAGGTTTCTGCGGAGTTCTTATGCTAAGTCTGTTATTTCAAAGCAAGCCATAATAATGGACTGGCAGCTGCAATTAACTGCAGTACTGCAGAGAACAGATATTGCACAATGCTTTGTTAAACAAGAGTAGCAAACGTCACAAGGCACAACAGAGTCATTAAGCAGCTCACTACTCCGCATTCTTCCCAGTGATTGAGTTCTCAAGCCAAAGGTTTACTATTCCTTCACCAATGAATATCCTTCAAGGCTTCTCAACAGTACATTAAGAAGTTTTAAAGGAACATCAGTGAAATAAGTCTATCTAAAAGTTAACCATAAAAACAAGTACAACATCCCACACCATCAACTCACCGATCCTCTCCCATCTCTGAATGGTTTTCACCATCTGGGGATCCCTTTTTCAGCAATAAAAACCATCAAGGGATGTGTTAGTGGGAGATTAGTAACGGGATACAGAGCTTTTCATCTCTAGATCACTGGTCCAAGTCCACTCAGTCACTGGTGACCAAAAATCATCTCTGACAGCTGTTAGCGGTCTGTGTGAAACAAGTAGGTGGTCTCCAAGCTGTTCCAAGAAATATCACAACTGGCCTCCCTTGGTGGCCAATTCCAAGACCAAGGATTTAATGAGCCATGGAAAATTAATCTTCTCTCACCCCTTACAAGCAGTCCATCTAAAACAGACTGACCCAGCCAGGGAAGAGGCCATGCGTGCAGGTAGCCGGCACTAACCTTGCCCATATCACAGTAGTTAAAGCAACTCCATCTCAAGGGCTGCCACACCTGGTAGCTTTCACCAGCACTACAACCTGCTTTTAAAAAGATGGGATGGCTAGATTTGAAACCAGACATGCTTCCAAAGAAAGCCGTAAACTTCCATCTCTGAACGTGTATTTCTTTTATTTACCTGTACTTGGTCTTTTTTTAAATTGATGCATTTGAAAACGTAGTATAATTAATTAAATGAAACTAGAAAAGTCCCAGCATTTGTTGATCATGCTGGGCATTTGTTTTTTTTTCTTTCTGAAGAGAAGTAGGGGTGCTGCTTAGTTGCCCTCCTCTATTACCCAATTGCATTGTCTTAAAGTAAGAGTGAACTGTTGCTGTTCACGGACTAAGCCTGACTATTTCATTTCCTCCACAGCATTTAATCATTATGGCTCATTCTAAGATACACAAGCAACCTGAGCAGTCATTACGTTTTCTAAATCAACAGTTATTACTTGAGGGCTGCTCGCCAGAAAAATGTCATACCACACACTGTATCCACTCAGCAGAAAGCGACTAGGGTAAAGCAGGAACGGCACCAAACCAATAGGAACCCTATATAGACCAAGCAGGAAATCAAATATAAACCAAACAATTGGCTTCCCTCTTTCTCCCAAACATGCTCAAAAACCCAAGTTGGCCTCCCAGCCACAAAATGTTTGTCATTGAAGTTTGTTCCCTCCAAGAAAATCCACATGATCCAGCGGTTAGACTCTTATAAAAGGCCTTCCAGACATAGATAAAGGATAACAAGCAGTGCAGGGAAAATCATAATGGCCCAGGACATGGGGAAACAGGGGGAGAGAAAGGAGGAGGAAGGGTCATGAAATCTACCTTGTAAAAAGAGAAGACGGAACCTCTAATTAAAAGGCCATATCCAAATATATCCCTTGACAATAAACTTCATAGTCCTCACTCTCTACCTGAAGACAAGATGAGCTGGATAGAATATAAATCATTAGGCTTTATGCCTTTGCTGGGTGGAAAGCAAAATTATTTGCTTCCCTTTTGGGTGTCTTATGTTCTCCCTCCTCCACAGAGTACGCTTAGGGACAGTGCATAAGAGGATCTGGCCCCCAAAATACAGCTGTTCCTAGAAGCGTACAATACCTTCACCCTCAGGAGACCCTGACTTAAAGTTCTGAAAGTCAAGACTCCTTAGGACCAAACAACAAGAGGGGGTAGAGTGCTCTAGTCATCTAGTGCAGTGGTTCCCAACCAGGGTTATAGTCAGGGCACAAGCATAATTTTTTCATGCCCAGTAGTAACTTGTAACATGGGTCCCCTCCTACACACATACCAGAATCCCTCATCCCCTACATACAATCTCATGATGCATGAAAAAAGTTTGAATTCCGAAGTTAGTTACATCTCCTACATTTCTGAATCCCCCCGCCCCCCCCTTTTTTTTTGGGGGGGGGCTATTTTTGTTTAAAAACACCCAGCCTGAGAGTCCTACAAGTTTGCTGACTATTTCATAACTTTTTGGTCATTATAAAGGTATTAACACCTGTCAATGTCTTGATTTTTTTATTCTAATGGACCAATGTGACCGCGAACATTTTATAATTAGGCCAGAAAAATAAAGCTATTAAGTTTTTTCATTGCATAATCAGGACAAGACAAGCCCTCCCAGTCTGATTGGCTCCAGCAAATCTCAACATCTCGACAATAGATACAGGGAAATAAGTTTCTATAAATATCCTCAGGCATAGATCTACAATTTGGCCTCAATTTTTTCCTCATGGTAATGGGGGTTGCAGCCTAGCCCAGGGCCTTTGGGCCCCAGTAAAGTGTACCCTTCCCTCCCACGTGAGGGCCCTGGGCATGGTACCCCTGGGGGTATGCAGGTAACTCCATGGTGTACAGCAACTCATGTAGATATTTCCCTAGTCTTACAACAAGCTACATAAAAACTAGCAAAATTGGTACAAACTAACATTTCATACCGACAAAATGAGGAAACAAGAAATTTCAGTACTAGCTTGCTTAGACACTTTTGTATTTTTATGTCTGATTTTGTAAGCAAGTAGTTTTTAAGTGAGGGGAAACTTGGGGTATGCAAGAAAAATCAGATTACTGAAAGGGGTACAGTAGTCTGGAGAGGTTGAGACCCACTGATCTAGTGGACGGAGTTTGGAGCTGGGAGTCCAAGATAAATGGATGTTCCATCTCAGCTCCATTGTTCATTCACCGATCTCTAATTTTGCTAGAGTACCAGCAATGCAATTGGCATTGTACAAGCTATCAAGGCATTCTACCCGGGAGCATCTGTAATCCACTGGACAGAGAACCAATATGATGAGATCTACAGGAAGGATTCGGGCCTCTCTTTCCTTCAGTGCACAGGCAGTGTTTTCATCAGCCCTAAAGCAGTACTTCTCCCAGTCCCCCAGTTTCTGGCAGCACAGAATGAACTAAGATAAAGCAGTCACTGAATGCATACAGTACCACAGATACTGCCAGCATCACTTACAAAGCAGGGTTAAGGCCCTGGCTGTGCACTTTTAAGACATCTGAGTCAGCTCAGAGACAAAATAAGCTACAGGACAGAATCCAGGAAGTGCCCTACCCACTTCCAGCTGCCATGAAGCATGAGTGGGATTTAGTCAATTCGAGAGCCCTGTGGTTTCCATTTGGCAGTGGGCTCATGGAGTGTGGTTACCCAGCCAATTTATTGCTGGATTTACAGTGGCAATTAATGGTTAAAATAATGGCACAGAGACTTGTCTGTAGTCTGGGCAAGGCTATAGAGGTTGTGTCTGCATATTCCCTGTCCTAAACTGCATTGAACTGACCAAAACCAGAGCACATTTACTATTTGGTATACAGAAAGGAAATCAGAGGGGTATATATTAACTCTCTGTGCACACATACACGCACACACAGAGCCTAATACCTGCAGTTAACTACCATCGACACTTGGCACCTATGACATCTTTCCCAGGAAGACTGCAAACTATTTCACGAAGTGGGTAATTTTTTGTATTGTCCCCATCTTCCAAGTGAGGAAAATCTAGACATAAATCAAGTGACTTGTCCAAGGTCACAACAGTACAGCAATAGCATACTTCGCCCAGAAAATGAACCTCAGAGCTCTGAAGTAGCCACACTTGCAGGTATCAGTATATTACTGATGCAGAGACCACTTTTCTTATGAGGCCAACGGGAGAGAGGCGAAGTGTGAACATGTGGGAATGGAGGACTATTTCCACCAGACAGCTTGGCTGGTTCTCATTATGGGGAGGTTTCACTGTGACAGGATCTTTATATGACAAAAAGGTACCTACAGTCTGCAACCCATGATTTTTTCATTCTTACTAATGGAAAAAAAAATCAACCCCAACTAGCCAACCTTGCTCAAAAAAGGCCAACTGATCCCAAGACTTAGCAAGGAGTAAGGATCAAAAAAAGACTGAGAATCATTCATCCTCAGGTGTTGTAACTGTTTTACAGAAGTAAATCAGTCTCCTTTTCTCTTTGCTGCTCTCTTCAGTACCTCCTCCTAGTTAAAACAGTCAGTCATTCTTCAACTTACTAGAAACCCAATGTTTGTATGAACAGACAATTAGTGCAAGGCACTTGACACAAACCAAGATAAGATAGATCGTTTTCACTAATCAGATCTAGACAGCAGATTAACTACATACTATGGTCTGCAAACACTAGAAATTTTGAGACCACTGGGATGGGAATGTGTCTTGTAGAGGAAAAGCAGCCTCTTCCACAGAGAGCTATTTGCAGTGTCTGGCACAGATACAGAAAAGAAAAGTTGAGTGACACTTCACACCTTATCTGTAGAAAGAGTTGCGTGTACACTACAAATTAAAACCTGGGGCGCAACGTCGCAGAGCCTGCGTCAATTGATTTTGGGGGCTCAGGCTGCAGAGCTAAAAACAACACTATAGACATTTCCGTTCAGGCTGGACCCTGGCCTCCAAGACACTTCCCCCCCCTCACCAGGTTTCTGAGCCCTGGCTCCTGAGAAGTCTGCCGTGGGAAAGTCTACAATTATATTTTTTGCCAGTCCAAGGCAACAAATCTAGGCTCAGAATCAGCATCACAGGTATCTCTTTGCAGCATTGACACACGCACTGACAGAACTGTTGCAAGGAATGACACCCACACTTCATTTTAAAATGTTAGACTCACTACACCACTCAGGGAGCTGATATGAAGGGGTTAAAGTTAAGCATTACAAAGTCAAGAATGACTGTCAAGTGGTTGCTATGGTCCAAGCCAGAGTGGGAAAGGAAGCAGGCAGTTGTCACTGGAGGCTCAGATAAACTTTTAAATTAACTAGCAACTGTTGCAGTGCTTAGAAATTTGGTGTAGCTAGAAAACAGATGCCATTACAAATTATAGAAGACATCTATTACACCTTGGGGAAGCGTGATAAATTACGGAGTAATGTATTGGTCACATCCATTGATGTAAGAACACACAAACACACCCATTCACTAACAGGAGATCTCAAATTAAGATTGGACACCATCAGTCTGCAGGGAATTAACAAGAGGCTTCAAGGTTTGGGTAGAGAAAGAAAACACAGATGAAGAATTCATCCCCATCCAAACAGTGCTAAACCCTTGCCTGGGCTGGCTTTTATCCTTTGATCGGAAAGATACTTTTTACTGTAATCATTCTAAAAAAAGAGAGATTTTCTTTGTAACAGTGCTTAGGGCAATCTGGTATTGTTCTAAGTAGCAAGAGTGGATTGGGGCTGTTGGTTTCTTTGTTTTTGTTTTTTAATTGCCAAAAAGTACCCTACTCCCCCATGCAAAGGATTCCTTCTCCTCTGCTGCGAGTTAGTTGGCATTTTGCAAACACACCTAGGCCATTTCACAGAAACACTCAACACTTAAGAACTAGCCTGAAGCCAAAGTTCCCTGAAACATGAACTCCCACATTGGGAACACTGGAAAAGGATGCAATTTTGATGACAATGGAAACAGAATCAATGGGGGGGGGGACCCTTGGTCCCAAGCAGTTGGAAAGCCATTGCACTAACAGATCAATACCTGGAGTGTGCAGCATCACTGAGAAGCCCAGAACAGAGAAGAACAGATTTGAACTGCTCTGTACTTGTGTTCAGTGTTAGAAGGTGGATGATTCTTACATCACGTTGGAGACGGCACTGCTCCCATAAGCATTTTGAAATTTTTAAGCACTGACTTTGGACTCATTAGTACCCGAACGATAGTCACTGCAAAACCCTGTTCTGCCAACACTACCTTTATGACAGAAAATGAGCAAATTACAGCATGTAACTTCTCCTGGCAGTCCGTTTCAACACGTATTTTAGAACACATGGTGGTGGTGGGGGGAACCATCAGATATTAAAAGCTCATTAATTAAGTTGGCTTTACAGAACGAACACAAGAATTTATGGGAAAAATCACAACAGTTCGTACCTGCCTGAGGGTCTCAGCCTTCACTCATGGAAACTCAGCTGTGCTGTGACTTCTGCTTCAATCATAGACCTTTGGCTGTGATAAGGTACAGAAAAACCTGGGGCTGCTTCTCCAAAGAGAAAGCGCAACAGAAAACAGCACAGACAGAGGAATGAAATGAGGGGAATAACTGGGTGCACGCAGCGTATCTACCTTTCAGGGCTGTCACCCCCAGTTTTACAGATTGGGAAAACTGGAAGAGTAGAATTAAAATTGGTTGCCCGAGGCCATAAAGGAAGTCAGAGCTGGGACTAAAATTCTAGGAATCCTTCCTCAAACCCTACCAATCCCTGCCCTCAATCGGCCAGCAGATAGCCAGACTAGAAGTCAGTACACCCAGGTTCTATTCCTGGCTCTGCTGGGGAGTCCTGGGAAAGCTGCTTAAGCACAACGCCCCTTTCTCAATCTGTAAAATGAACATAAAACTATTAACCTATTAATAAGCTACAATATTGAGAGTTCTACAGGGCACACAGTCATACTCTTACCTGTTGATAAGATGAGTTCAAGGAAGGAAACTGTGTCCACTGTATGAATGAAGTGTTACATGCAGACATTGTTATTAGGCTGTTTCCCTGAATAAAAACTAAACAGCATTTATGTAAGTAGACTATTCTGAGCCTCGCAGGGTTGAGAGAGGCCTGCAGTAAAAGTTCCCAATAATTTTTACACAGCTAGAAAAGCACAGGGTTGAAGCAGTTCGGACTAGCTTTCTGTGAATGATTTTTTCCTAGCCTTGCTTTAAAAAGGTTTTTTGGATTTATAGTATGGGTCCTTGTTCTGATGCCACAAACTTTCCAGCCATAATAATCTGGGTCTCATCTCCCATTTCTTCACACATCAGCTAATGAGCAATTTTACATGTTTCTGATACCCATGTTTAATCATTTTACAAAGGCAGAACACTATGGAAATAAGGAAGTCCTAAACATTACAACATCCCCCTTCGCTTCCTACAAGTTTTTCTGTTCAGCATCTCTTGCTTCTGATTCAGCAGGTGCCTTGGGCCCTTGGCCTTTTAACTACAGCTTCCTGGGGGGAAAAAATAAGTGAATAAGGCACACTGTTTTAGGACACAAGAAAACTTCTTTTGGTTTTTAAACCAAACTCTATTTCACCCCCTGCCTTGCCATCTGTTTCTCTGCCCGCAGTAAGTAATCACAAAATCATTCAGGAGCGCTGTGCTTGGATCAAGATAGACACACTTCAACTAAAGACCACGACAACACTACTTTCCAACACTGAACTGAAGAGTCACCAACAGGTAACCGGGAGTCTCATTTATTATTTGTATTAAAGGAGAGCATCTGGAGATCCCAACAAAGACCAAAATTCCAGTGTCCTAAGCACTGTACAGACACATAAGGCAGTTCTCCTGCCTTGAAGAATTTACATTATAAATATTTGAGACAAAGGTGTTAAGTAGAATTATCCCTACTTTACCGATGTGAAACTGAGGGATATCAAGAGTAAGCGACTCACTCAAGGTCACACAAGAAGCCTAACAGCTGGCAATCAACCCCAGATGTTTGAGACCTAATTCAGTGCCTCAACTACAAGCTCAAGTCGGAGACTTATTAGCTCATACCACCCATTGTTCTCCAAGCGCAGGATACAGAGTTAATATACAGAATTAAGTATTACTTGCACAGGACGCTGGACCTCAGCTATTCTAATGCGAGGCCATCCTCATTCTGTTTATAATTGCCATGCATACACAAGCATGGAAATTGAACACTAGGTATCTCAGCACTAGCCTGGCACTTTTACAGTGATTTTTATTTTCAAAGCATGCTATCAACATTTCTTAATGCTGTGAAGTCAGTCAGCATTATGCCTGTTTTACAGATGGGAAATGGAGTCAGCTTTCTGATCTTGGAAAACAAACATATGGCAGAACTGGGAGTACAAACTTGGATTCCCAGCCCTGTGCCTTAACTGAGAGACAACGCCGTCTCCCTAAACTAAGCAATCAATGCTGTTAAAGGAGGAGACATCTTAAACCAAAGAAGGAGTCCATGTTACCTTCTGAATCTTTAGGAAGAAGCATAGGAAAATATATTTTTCCATCAGCTAACAGAGTTCACACGAACAAATGATTATAAAGCTTGGCTTTAGCATTTTACAACTGAAGTGCCTTATCAATTATGAAAACAAATTCAGACATACTATAAAATGTGTGGGGCCATTTAATCCAAAAAATAATTATATAATACATTGCAGAGAGTACAGGCATTTTAATGCATGCATTAAGTGTCACTTAACATTCCAATCTTGTACTGGAAGCATTTAGCACGAATATGTTCTCTCACTAACATTCATGCCTTAATTTTACCAGAAAAGTAACATTCAATAACGCATTTATTTAGCATTTTAAACATCACAATATTGCCCAGCATTGAAGTAGTAGGGTAGCTGGCAGTTAACACAGACCCCATATGGGAGAGCTTTGCCAAGAAGTTATTTTTTGCAGGTGAGCTATTGTTTAGCTCAAAACACCTCTTCTTCCTTCTTGTGGGATGCAAGAGACTACAAACCCAACTTGCTGTGTTTAAATGGGTGTAGAAGGTGACAGACCAAGTTTGAGCAGAGAGGGTGCAATGTAAGAATATATCAAGTAGAGTGAACAGATGTCCTGATTTTATACAGATGGGTGCCTATATAAGAAAAAGCCCCGAATATCGGGACTATTGCTCCCGCACCTCCCACCACAGTCCCAATTTTTCATGCTTGCTATGTGTTCACCCGAATGTCAAGCTACCTACATTTATGCTGTACGTGCTCACAACTGAAGTCTCTGGACTTTTTTAGAAACAACTCATATTAGGAGCAGATCTGGCATCAAGTATACCATCTGCAGAACTGGCAGCTACCTAAGACCTCAAAGGGGCCACCCCAGCCAGCTGTTTCAATAAAAAAACAACCCAATTAAAGGAAGCTGGAGCTAAATCACAGCGTATTTCCCAAGTTTCCACAAATGCTTTATGAAGGCTTAGGTATTCCAGGCTCTAAGCTCCGGGTCACCAAGACTGTGCGGCCCACACGTGGTTGAAAACATGCACTGTAGTGACTAGTCAAGTCAGAGTGAAATGACTACCTGTCACTACCTGCATGCCACCCATTTTCCCAGGTCACACGATGTGCCCTAAAAGAACACTTGAGAACCCTATGCCACTTTTACTTCCTGATGCCAGCTACAGATCATTTGTGCTCTACAAGGCCTACTGGTTGACTTGTTGCTGTTTGTGTCCCCAGATCCCAAATTTCTTGTCCTAGTCTTCCCACTGTGACAGCACTGTCAACTCTGAGGCTCCATCAGACATTGGAGGTTGAACTTCACCTGTAAGCTGGTCTTGCTCCTTGGAAAAGGATGGAGGGAACCATCTACCTTCAATAGCATCCAAAAAAGCAAAACCTCTACTCTATGTCCTGCATGGTGAGTTCCTGGCCGATCCACACAAATGGGACTGAGACACAATCTTATTTGTGACTGCACAAATCGACTCTCTAGTATGGAATACCTCTCATCAACATCCCACACAATCATATCGAGTGATAGAACACCCTGATTATTGCAATCAACACGCAGAATCATCGTTTTATATTGTCAGTGCTCTCCCTCTCCCAAGGACTACAGAGCACTTCACATGCTATGAAAACATGCACTACTGTAATGCAGCCACTTCTGGATGGGAGTGCAGAAGCCAATTGGTCAACTAGCACACAACGCATGGCACAAAAATGGGAGGGGGAAAAGCTGGCAATACCTATGATGAAAAACCACACTGGGATCATTAATATCTGTGCTGAGCACATAGTTAAAGTGTTATGTAAAAAAGAGTCAACTGCTAGAGGAGACAAACTGACTCTAGTATGATTTGAACACCGTTCCAAGAAACCTGGGTATTTCAACTTAATAATTAAGCCACCCCCTCTACTTGGTACACATTTAGCAAAGACTATTGGTCACCTGACCAACCTATTAAAAATTAACATAGGTGCACACCTTAATCACATAGGTATTTACTAACGGCAGAACTTGAACAGTACATATATAACAACTGAGTAGGATCTTTCCAGAACGTATGAACGAAGTGTGTCCCATGTACTGGGGGGGCAGGGTTGAGGAATTTAACTAAAACTTTACCCATGGGGAACATACAAGTGATTTCTGTGCAGTCTAGATTTCTATCCAGTCTGCACTTCCTGCACTGAGAAGAAGCCTGAGCTTCACAGCTATGAAATTAAATGGTGTGCGTCAGCCTGTACAAAGCAGGACCAGCTTGTCTGTGGAGAACCTAATCCACAGACAGGAGATTGCAGAACAGCAGCAGGAGAAAAAAGAAACCAAAGAGCAGACCGTAACAAATTGGCCTGAACCTTTTTCCCCAGCCATAAAGGGCATGCCCAATGCATCAGAGGGCCTGCGTATGGGCAGGCATTCACAAGACAGTGCAAGGAGCATGCCTGTATTCCCAGCTAGGGCAAGCAGGCAAAGACATGCAGGCTCTACTACAAAGAACCAGCAACAATACAGTGCCTGCTGGAGAGGTTTTTCTCTACTCTAATGGCATTCGGCTATTTTCAGAAAATTCTTTTCAAGTGCAGGGAGAAGAAAAGATTTTCTAGTGCAGACAATCTTTTGCAAAAGCACCGTGGTAAATAGAAATCTTGAAAACTAAACAATGGAAGCCTGTAAAAAAACATCACCTTACAGTGCTAAGTGGTTTCCTTGAACAGGTATTGTCCTCAACAAAGGATGGATCATGACTTATGAACCATGAGGATAGGAAGAATTTGTTCATTTAATAGATACATCTGTTTGACAGGTAGCTTTCTTCTGCATTTTTGTTTCTGGTACTCAGGAAGGGTTTCCCTCCACCCCTCCTTGAACAGGTCTACCTTCTAATGAAAAGTGGCTCATTTTGTAGATTTGTTAGCTTCTGATAGATAGTTTCAGGACACTCATTGCAGGTTTCCATATGATCTATACTTGGAAGTACCAACTAGTATTTACCGTGTTTCTCCGAAAATAAGACAGGGTCTTATATTATTTTTTGCTCTGAAAGATGGGTCAGGGCTTATTTTCAGGGGATGTCTTTTTTTTTCCATGAACAACAAAGTGTATGGGGACCTTTACTTGTGAACTGCTTGTAAACTGTAACTAGGGCTTATTTTTGGAGTAGGGCTTATATTTCAAGCATACTCCAAAAATCCTGAAAAATCATGCTAGGGCTTATTTTCGGGGTAGGTCTTATTTTCAGGGAAACAGGGTAATACTACTGCTTCTAATGGACCTTTTGTTTTGATACAGTTTAGAATTAGGGTTTACTGAAGATGTGCCATCCAAGTAATACACAGCAGGAAATCACATGGTCCAGTAACCTGCAACCACCACTGCCAATCAGTATACGAAATATAGGCTGCCGAAAGATCAGCAACTGGCTCAGACGCTAACAACGATGGGATGTTAGGCAAAGAGTAGAGTCTCCATCATGGTCGAGGCCATAAGTGGATTTGACAAAAGGCTGATGGAACAAGCT
Source organism: Mesoclemmys tuberculata (assembly GCA_007922155.1). Classification (NCBI taxonomy): domain Eukaryota; kingdom Metazoa; phylum Chordata; order Testudines; family Chelidae; genus Mesoclemmys; species Mesoclemmys tuberculata. The sequence continues at coordinate 6,386,315 of ML677025.1, forward strand.
GCATCGACAGAATAAAATGTTGCAGGCGGAATCTAATGAGCAAAGCAACCAGACTCATCAGCAGGATGCGTCACAGGACAAGCAGACCCTTCCTCCATGCAATTTGAGAGAAGTCTTTAATTCCTCTGAGGATAAGACTTCCACAGCACCATCACCATCAGGCAACTCCTTTACAGACACAACCCTACTGTTTTTCTTCAAGCCCTTTATGGTGGGATGAGTTTTAACTAAAAAAGAAGAGATGAATATGGCTCTAGGAAACAAGAGGCCTGAATTCTTATCAGGAATCTTAACTTCACATCAGCTATCTTTCAAGCAAATCTAAGCCTTGCTGGCAGCCAAGTTTGGGACAACGGAAAAGGGCAAAATGCCATTAGCATATTAAACAGGAAAACCCAGGGATACTTAAAAAAAAGCACCTCAGAGCATTAGAGCAAGTGACCCAGCTCAACACCCTCTGAGAAAGGAAATCAGAATGGATGAAAAGAGAAATTTGAGAACAGCCTTCTGTTATTACTGTAACCAGGAAAAATTTGGGTTGAGCTCAGACAGAAAACACCCTCACAGAAATGGTTTTTTTTTTAATCTAAGATGTCAATAAAGAATTATTTTTCTTGACTTTTAAAATTCAAGCCAAAAGCAACAGGTTTTGCATAAATGAGAGAAAACTAAGCATTCTTCAGAGCCAAGTGCTCTCGCAGCCCAGTTTCCACCACAAATGCAAAGCTTCCCTTTTTAGAGGCACTGATTCTCTCCTCTAGAAGTGGGGGGGAGGAGAGGGATATAGGTAGACTGACAAAGCACTCAGAAGCAGAACAAAACCGGGGGTGGGGGGGGAAGAAGAGGGAAGGAGGAAGAATCAAGATTTGAGCCATATGAATGAACACTTACCAAATTATTCAAGAAACAGGCAGGCTGTTAATGCCCAGTTCTGAACACTGCTGTAGTAATGGCCAATCACATGGAGAAAGCTGAGGAATTCTGGGAGCTCTTTAGTTCCTTTCTTCGGAGAGTGTTTCAATCTGTAGCCCAGACAAGAAAGTGCTTCTGCCACTGTTTCATCACAAGCTACCCTTCCCTGACAGTTGCACCTATTTTAAATACACACATCTTACTATTTGAGTTCTGGGACATGGGTGGGCTTGTGTAAAAACCCCTCCCCTAGCCTAAGAGGAGGCGCTACTGAGCCCAGGACTCAACTGATTACAAAGGACAAGAAATGAAAACCAGGAACAGGTGTGAAGGTCAAAGGGCTAAATGGAGGGAACCTGAGGGAGACACTGAGCAGAGAACCCCAGACAGCGCCCACTGCCCCTCAAACGTAGCTAAGGAGTCAGCGGACGCAGCGCAGAGGAACTTTGCCCCATGTGTCACACACTGTAGCTAAGGAGATTTCAACTCTTGAAGACGGAATTAAAAGTATTTACTCCTGGAATTTTCCTGCTGTGCTTGGAGACGAAAAGTGAGTAACTCCTAAATCTCCTGTCTTCACATTAAATTCCAGTACATACAAACCCCTGAGATATGTCTGACACCCCCCCCCCCCCGCAAGAAATCCATCCAATGACTTTTTCCAGGATGAGGGAGAGTCTTATGACATGTTCTGTTGGGGAATTTCAGGAGTTCCATTTTAGCCTTCATCAGTTAGCACACAGAGAGAGACAGAGATGCCCAACTCGGCCAGTTAAAAGAACAAAACATGGCTTACAGTTTTAACCCACACTCCATTTCTCATTTAAGATGCATATTTATTCCATCATTCTCAGAGTAATTTACTTACATTGCTCCAATGTCACAATGTATCACTCTGAGTCAGATTAAAGAACTTAATCCTATTGCACTTTAAGTGCAAGAGACACAGAACAGAAAGGAAACATTCACTAGGTCTTGCAAGGCAACCACATGAAGCTGGCTTTAAACAAAAGCAAAACAAGCAGCTCTCTGGGGCTCCTCCATCCCTGGCAAGGTCTTGACTTCCAGAGGTATGACTGGCAGTGAAGGGACAACCCACAACCAGATTCCTTTACTCTGACCCCCAGCCTGCTCCAGCATCAGGACCAGAAGAAGAGCGAAATCAATGCCTTATCGTGAAAGCTTAAGGACCCACTCTTATCTGAGGGTCCATAAACTACAAGGCTAATGCTGTGGTTAGGCCTTGCCAACTTTTTAAAGCAGTAGCTTCCTCTGCAGGCACAGCGAATCTTTTCAGAGTTTGCTATTATTCACTCAGAGCTAGGAAATCTACTGGGAGTTGAAAAAGTGGGCACACTCGTATTTCTGTTTTTGTCTATTCATCAAAATGACAGTGGGAGTGGGAAAGATGAGCTAGTTGTAGAAGTTTTAAGGCCAGCATGCATTTAGTGTTTTGATGACTTGTCGTTAGAGTGAATAAAATTTGAAAATTAAAAAATGTTTAAGGACATCCGTCAGCCAGCAACTCAGGAGACTGCTGCAATTGCAAATGCGAAACATTTATGATTTAGTTTAATAAAATTTAAGTGCTATTATGTTTGTGTGTGATTTAGTTCTTACCATTCCTCATGTGCTGCTGCTGCATCTGCAGCTTAACACAGGTAATGAGTATTATGTACTATTTCCTAAATTGATTAAAAAAATCAAGTTAACTAAAAAAATTACACAAAGTATACCCTCCTAGATGTTGTAAAATGCTGGGGTGAGTTGTAAATTAACGTGTTTTAGTAATCAGATTTGCACCATTGTTCAAGAACCGTGAAGAAGTATCAGTGGGAAACTTGATTTAAATCCATGATTTTCTCGGGGATTTAAATAAATGATTTCAATCGCCTTGATTTAAATCATTCCACCCCAGTCATCTGTGTAATTACACTACACCAAAGATGACCTCCAAACAAAAAGCAAAATAAAAAGCTGTCCGAAGGTATCAGGCCTGCTTTGAGTGCATACGTGGCTTTTTATTCCTAAAACCATGACAGCCGCTCAGCAAGCCCCTCACATTGTTGGAGCATTTCTAGCTGATTAGACACAATGAAGCAGCAGAGTTCGCACACTTCATTGATTCTACACACTGGTATGGATTGCAGGGGGATGGAGGGACACGAGTGCCATGTCTAAACAGAGCTTCTCCAGTAAAGTGCAACTGCTTCAAATATTGGTGCAAACACGGCCAAACCATCAGCACTCAGCACCTAGTGCTCTACCAGGATGTCCAGCCTACAGGAGCCCTGCAAATCCAACAGACAATGTCTGAAGAGCCAAAGACCCTATTAAGGATTTCCATGCGATTTTGCTTCCTCCATAGCACCCTCTGCAAGTCACCCCACAAAGCAGTATGATGGCAGGGTAGGGATCGTGAGAGAAAGGGAAGTTAGTATTTTTTAAATGGGGGTTGCTTTGTTCGTCTAGGAGTCACAGGTCCTTGGATCCCACACTCGAGCTCACCAGTACACTTACATCTGGAGAGAAACAAATCTTAGACCAGTGTCAATTGCAGTCCGAGGATGAAGCCAAAAGGTAGGGATTGAGGGAAAAGGCTGCTCAAGAAAATAAAGGAAAAGGAGACGGAAGACATCCTAGCTTCTGTACTTTAAAAGACAACTTCATCTAGTGTCTACAAATGGAGTCAGGACTCTTGAAATAAAGTCTTAACTAGTGATTCCCTGTGTGATAAGCAATGCTTTCAAGCCTGAGTGCCTAAAATTTCAATACAAACTGTGGCTACTCAACTTCTTGGAGGGGGTGGGGAGGTCAAGGCAGGACAAGCCATTTATTTAGGTGTGAAGTTTGAAAAGGCTGGTCTTATCCTCAATTTTGCAGCTAGGGAAACTAAGGGTCACACTCTCCTACCTCACAGGGGTGGAAGGAAGTTTGGCCAACAATTGCAAAGTGCTTGGAGATTCTCAGATGAGGGATACCAAACAGTGTGAATTATTATTAGAACTGAAAAGAACTCTCCCATATTCCATTTGGCATTTGAAGGGGTCAGTTTTGGAGGAGTGCATGTGGAGAGAACGGAGTGCAATTCTTTTGGGGGGGTGGGGAGGGACACACGGACGCGACGGACAACGGGACCACATAAACTGAGATGCATTAACGAGTTCATATACAATACTCCAAAGCTGACTAATTCATAGGACCTTCTTGTAAACTGGCATTAGCACCATCATTTAGATCAATACTCCAGGCTTGAATTTGAATGAAACAAGTTTGCTGTTTCAGCAATGCTGGGAGAAACCTAGATTTAAAGTAACAAAATGCATCAATATCCCAAAACAGCAGCATAAGCTGCCCAAGTATCTCACTGGCAAGGTGAGCAACAGATATGCTTGCAGCAAGAATGCTCAACCTTGTCCATATGATGCAACCAAAAGGAAACGAACCATGTCATGTTCTACCAGGCTCTGCTGAAGCAGGATTTTTTGGTGAAAGGCTGCTTATGTACCAAACCTTTCACTCGCCAAAGTGCGCACAACACTCCCTGTAAATCTTACCAAGGTCAGAACCTTCTAAGGTAGCGCTCTCAGTATCTATGCTTATATAGCAGCTTTGTGTAGTTCCTCCCTGTCTTAACTAAATACAGTGCTGGTCACACTGTACCTTGGGCTACAGCCACCAAAGTTGTACTTCATCATCTGTTCCTTCCCATTTCTTTTTGGTGGGGGAAATGGATGGTTACTTCCCTCTGCCACATACAACTACAGAACCTCAAAGTTAGACTATGGCTAGCAGCAACATAAACAGCTTGTGCCAGCTCTGCAGCTATCCACAGCTCATCTGTTCCTCTTGGCAATCAGCAGCCACATCAAGGTTAAAGTTCAAGGGTAACTCTGCCAAAGGGAAGTCCTGAAAAAAAAGCTGAAGCCTACACAACAACAAGGAAGCATGCTGCCTCACTTGTTCCCCACCCCCATCAGCCCCAGTCAAATGAAACCGATACACCAATTAAACGTCTTGGGGTGGCACAATGCACATCACACAAAACTAGCCACTTAGTCTGTGAAACAGGTACAAGTTATTTGTCAGATGTAAACATTACCGGAAAAACAGCTTGTTTCCTTGTTTAAAAAAAAAAAAAACACATCAGAGATCTAATCCGATTCTCATCGGGCATTTTTGGTAGCGAACTGGCATCTTTATTGCTTATCAAAAAATGTGACATTTTCACCACCTCGGAAACAAAGAACCCTGGTAGATATCAGTTAATCTGAGGCTCTATCTGCGAAAGATATGTGACTCCACCTTCTCTGTCTCCCTAGCATCAGTACAGATTGCTCATATGAGCTACCAGCTGGAAAACCTTTCCCCCCACCCTGAAGCAGTCTGTCCAGTGACAGCTGCCCTTGAATGCTCCATTTGGTTATCACGCCCTGCAGCTTAGGCAAGCCAGTCTCTATAGCCCATGCCTTGATTTGTAATGTTACAAGCTCCGTCGCTTCAATAACAAAGTGGATTCTTTTGTCTGTCTTCGGTCACTGCTTTGGCTTCTCTGACATTAATGCATAGAACACTAAGTAACACAGCAGAGTCAGTACCAGGTCATTTTTTCACTGGAAAGGGAGAGAAACAGAGAACCAGCCTGATGAGAAAAGAAAAACAAAAAACGAAGACCAAGATGCAGAATTCATTTCTCCCCTAATCAAAACAGCAAATGGAATTAAGCATCATTTTGTACCATTAACCACATTCAGACAAAGACTGAAGCCCCAGAAAAGGGTGGACCAATCACCCAAAATATCACACTTTCCTCTCCTTGCATTGCCAAGATCAGTAATGTCAGACTTCAGAAACCCATTACTTTATTAAAGCTCTGAACTACAGAGGTAATGCTCTTGGCCCTGTTTACGCACTCACTGATAGTGACTTGCTCTCATCTTGGGGGGGGGAAAATCAGGTGGAAAGGGAGGCGTTTTAAAGGCTGAAAGTTTAAGCTACAGCTAAGGGTTTGCTTTCGTATCCAAGGCTAACTGAAAAAGAATACACAAGGCTCAAGAATTAAAAGCATAGCAAGGCTACTAATACTAAAATGTGTGAGTAGACTATGCTTCGACAAGTGTGTAATCCTCCCTCCCTCTGGAATCAATGACAATACAGCCACAGTGGTCAAGTGATTTCACAGTCTATTTCGAGAAGTTAATACTGGCACAGTAAACAATCAATTATAGGCAATAACCATCTCCAACCAGGAAGACAAAGAACAGCAAGGACATAAGCTACAGGTAATAGGCAACTGTGTGGTACATAGTCACTAGACCAACTGACTGCTTTCCATGTTGTCTCCCTTAGAAATAGCTACTTGATGACCTACAGAATGAGTAACAGGAGCACAGAGCAGATCAAGAAGGTAAAAAAGGAAAATAGATAGAGAAGTGACATAACTACAACTTGGAAGAGGATATTTACAAACTGATGCAGTATCTTGACTCTGTGCATTTAAATTTGAATACCAGCATAACAATGAAGATAATAAATTCTTCAACTTCTGGGACTACATACAGAGAAATGAGGAAGCAACTAAATTGACTTAGTTAAGGCTTGCAAGACAAAGTCGTAAGAAAGCAGGAAGTGTGTTAACCATTATGCTTAATAAACATAAGGTCATTCACAAATGCATCTATGGAAAAAAGTGGGCCTACTAAACCAAGGGCAATAAAGCGCAAACCCAAAATGGCTGGCTTAGCCATTCTGTCTTCAAATAAAAAGTAGTACAGACAAGTAATGACAACTTTACAGACAGCTATTACAAAGAACCTGTAATGCATGGCATCAGCTAACTGACTATGGAAGTCACATAAAACTGGGAAGGTATTACAAGACTGGAGAAAAACTACAATACCAATCTTGGTAATTGCCACATTTCAGTGCTATACCTCTAACCTTGTATGCGGAGTGAATAATGGAAGTAGTAATGAGAAAGAGGTGGGGTCTTTAATGCATGTTTCACCGTGTGCACAGGCTGTGACTAAAAGGTTAAGATGGATTCTGGACCAGGTTGCTCATGTCAGGCTCTGCTTTAGTTCCACCCGCCAAAGTTCTGGCTTTCAGAAGACAACACGAGCAGGCTTTTCCTCTTGGGCGTTCCACCTTTACTTCAAGACTCTCTTCTCCTCAGGAACAAGGACAACCACAGTCTATTTTCTTGAGTGAATGGACATAGATAAACTAGCAATATTGAAAAGCTGCATGTATTAGAGCCAGTAAAACCCCTGTACACTTATTTGAAAAGACACATCAACAGTTTGATACAAGTCTACTGGTCTTTTTCTTAACTTGTTAATGCAGTACTCCAAGGTACAAATGGGCTCTGGTGGCAAGACCAAATCAGAGGATATTTCCAAGCCCAACACCTTTTTAATGCATGTCAGTTCAACATACAGAGCAAAAATAAATTCTAAGCACCCTGTGCAGGGACAAACTGCCACGGTTACCCTAGGAATGTGTTTTACACTTAAATCCTAAATTTCATAGTTATGTCAAAGTTGCAACAGCTTATATTTAGATAGCTACCTGGATCCCTAAACACTTCAACAGCTTAACTAAAGAATCACTCGCCCACCCCTGAAAAGCAGTCACTTCTGAGAAGGAAAGTACCAGCTGTTTATCAGCAGACAGCAATGCTACACAGTCTTGGAATGGAATTAATCAAATCCAACCAAAATTTCAGGAGAAGTTTAGGCAGGCAGAAAGCAGTAACCCAAATAAAAGTTTAACCCATACACGTGTGAAAAACACTTAAGGATATTTAGTTACCTCAAGGACACATGTCAAGTCTCACCTAAATGACGGAAAGTGAAGATCTAGTCAGTCTTGCCTTCAGACACCAGCTTAAGAAGCAGAAAGGTAAGATCCAGAATTTAAGGTTCACTGTACAGAGGGGGGGGAAGACTCGGGTAAGCATGCAATGAGTTTTTCCCATGCATGATTTTAAAATGCAACATTAAAGGCAACATTTCTTTAAACAGGTTTCTGAACATTAAAGCTTAAAACTTCACATTTGGGTTCTTGTGGGGGCTTTTTGCGTTTGTATTTAAACATTTCTACCCCTACACCCACAATGACTTTTTCACCTGATGCAACGTGGCTGACTGCAGATAAAACAAGCAGATAGGCAGTTTCCTTCAGAGGCCTCTGCGCAGAGCACATCCTGCTCAAAGTAGCTTCTTTGAACTTGAGAAGCCATTCTCGTTTAACAAGTGTAGCCAAGACAGCACAGATTAGGAAAGGTATTTATAGGAGGACCATACAGAGCATCCTAAAGATTACAAGGAGCTGGGAGACTAGACAAAACCTTAGCTGGAATCTCCCTATTTGATCATTTTAATTGATTGTTAAACCTCAGTCTTGAAATAGACATTTCCAAAGTAACTTCCATCCCTCCACAGTCAATCTGTCTGTCGTAGACCAGAGCAAGCAGTTATCTGAAAGTAGCATACCCTTCTGGATCCATTTTGTGTACCTATGAGCCAATTCACAACAACAGGGGAAGATCATAAGGCATCTAACTCAAAAATGGAGTCTACCAGGAACTAGGACCCTGCACTTAACATTCATTATTGGGGCTTTGATCCTTCTTATTGTTTCAAAAGTTTGCCACTTGGCTTTCCTCTTTACGCTATGACCTCTACCACTGTAATTAGCAGAACTAAGTGAAAAAACAATGACATACTTAGAGTTTTCAGCTGAGGAATCTTGTTTCAAGGCTAGGAAGCAAGGCAGGACAGAATGGCTTCCAGGAACTCCCATCCTGAGGGATTATTTCCAGTTCAGGCTGTGACAGCTGTGTGTCACCAACAGCAACTTCCAAGTTAGATTACTAGAACTGGGTTTTTGAGCCAGTTCCCAACTGTCTAGGTCTTAAATATGAGTGAAAGGGATTGCATCAAAAAAGACAGGAACCAACCCCATTTTTCATGCAGGTTCGGGCCCTAATTCTTGATATATTCCCAGTTCAGTAGTATTTTCACCTGTCTAACAGGCAGGAGGACAAACCTAAGAAACATTCAGATAATAGCATGAGCTTTCTACCAGGCTTGATAAGGATGTGGGGGGAAAATGTTTCTGTAGGTTTCAAATATGAACAGGAACATGAAAAAGCAGTTGTAGGGCGGAGTCTAGGGATAGGCTCCACAATAATTTTTCAACACCCTGTTGTCTTGCAGCATCACAAATGATTAGCACCTAGAAGCCCCGTCCAAGACCAGGAACCCACAGTGCTAGACTGTGCATACAAAGCAGGGCGCCTGGCCTGAAAGGTTTCTACTCTAACTAAACAAGAAAGAGGATGGAACAAAAGAAGCACTGTCCCATTTTCTAGGGTACTTGAGCCAGAAAGATGAAGTGATCTGATCAGGTTCACACTGACTGGTTTCTGCCACAGAACAGACTGCACATCTCCCACATCCCAGTGTAGTGCCTGAACTCCACAATCACCCTTCCTAAAAAAACGTATTGGTTTCTGAAGTTAAACAGCAAGCAAGACAGCTTTTAAAATCCACGCATGTATCCACATTGCAAGGTTTTAAGCCTTACCAAGGACTAAGTTTGTTTGATGGGTTTATGCTTTCAAAGAAGCCACGCTGTCGCTTGCCAACAAATCTGGAAGCATACTTCTGATGCTTTTGAGATTAGGATGAGACATTTCACCTAGTTTTCATGTCACTTAAATATTGGGTTTGAAAGACTAACAATTTTGGCTTTGAGTTTGAGAAAAGAAGCAGGCAAAAGGAACAGACAAGTCAAATGAGACAATATTTATGCCATATTTATGGCATCGACTTATACCACTAGCTTCTGGAGGGGGCTGTGTTTTTCTATCCATATTAGATGGCAGAAGTTTTCCCTCAGCTAGAAGAACCGCATGGTTTATTTTTAAATGGTCCCTTTGAAAGAAGACATCCATTTAAAGTACAGGGGGAAGTGCTGTCTCACTACCGCTATCAAACTAGTTTTCCAAACAAACATGATATGAACTCCAGCTCCACCCACCCTTCCTTAAACTGCACAGGCAGGGCTCAGAATGGAAAGAGACTATACAGGATAGACTGGTTTTCTTCAGAACTCTTCAAGTTGGGGTACAATCACTTGGGCAGCTATGCTCAAATCAGAATTACTCCAGAGTATTTCAGATAAAGAAATTAGCAAAATGCATGAGAGGTAGCATGCCAATCAGCCTCTGCTGCTTTCTCCGTTTACATTTTTCCTCCCTATACCCCTTCAAACAAGCACCTCCCAAATATTTAATGAAAAGGTATGTTCACTCTTCCTTGGAAGCCTTTATGGAAATAGCTGGCTAAATTGACAGGATTGATGGTTTCTTTTGAGTGGATGCACTGTGCATCTGAGTTAAGAGACTTCTCTCCTGAAAGACACGCCCTCACGCCCCTTCCCTGAAGTGAGACTTCCAGCTAAATGTTTTCTGACCTCTTCCCCCCAACATTCAGGTACTGACATACATTAGAAAGCACTGGTGTCTTCCTTTAAGCAGACCTTTCCTCCCCTCTTCATCCTCTCCCCTCCGCCCCGGGAACATGGCAGAGTACCAGCTCAGAAAGCAGTCCTCAGGGACGCTAGTGTATAAAACGTTCAACACCATAACGTAAGCTCCTCTGCCATTAAAAAAAAAAAAGAAGCCATATACATTAAGGTCATCTCATTGTGATCATGACTCACATCTCACTGGCCTCCCTAATTATAATCAATATTCTGGAAAAAGGAGTGAAATGCTTTAACACTTTCCTTCACTCAGTCTCAAAACAACTAACATTTCAATCCATGTTTTCCTCCCTTTTGAAGGAAGTTTTGATCAGCTTCTCTAGTCACAGTTGCTGTAGAAAAATAAACCCTTAGTTTCTATTTTAACTAGTGCCTGTGACATTGAAGTTCATTTTAAACACTGTATGCTCAATTAAAGACCGTGAGCTCTCCGGGGCAGGCACCCGGCTTTCTGGGTTCTGACACAGCTAGCACATTGTAATACCACCAGAAACCACCAGGCTGACTTACATATTCTATGTTTCAAGGTGGCCCTTCATCCTGAGAAGATCCTTGAACATTACAGCCGTTAAACAGCTCCCCTGAGATGCAGCCAGCTCTGGTGTGCAGGACAGCAGCCAAACAAAAAGCAGAATCCAGAAGGTGAAGGATGTTTTGGGGAAGGTCACAAGGGCTTACAAAGAGTGCCCCAGTGGAGCTCAAGTGTTCAGTCAAAGCAAGCCCCTGCAATGTTAGCAAATGTATCAAGTGAAATACACCCAGATAATCCCAGCCAGTGACTCAAGCTGAAGATGAAGGCAAAAAAAAACAACCCCAAAATCACTGACAACTCAACCCAAGGGAAATTCCTTCTCAACCCCACATATGGTAATTGATTGGACCCTGAGCATGCAAGAAAGAACCAGCCAGCTAAGCATGAGAGAGAGAGAGAATGCTCTATACCTCTTCAGAGCTCTGGCCCACCCCATCTAGTGTCTTATCTCCAGCCATGGCCAACTGATACATCAGAGGAAGGAGACCAAAAAAAAAAATCTAATACCATTTTTTGAGGGGAGGGGAAAATCCCTTCTAACCAAGTGGCCAGCTGAAGCCCTGCTACATGAATGAGCTTTAGGAACATAACACAAACCAGAAGCCAACTCCCTGGCTCCCTAGCCCTGTCTCCTATCACCACAAGCAACCACCTTATACAATCCCACCCTAATTTGTCTGGCTCCCTCAACACTAATTAAGCTATTTGCTCTCCCACAACTCCTACAGGGAGGCTGTTCCAGAACCTCTCTTCTGATGGTTAGAAGCTAATTACCAGCCTGAATCTGTTCATGGCCAGTTTATACCCAGTTGTTCATGGGCCAATACTGTCCTTCAGCTCAAACAGTTCTTGAACCTGTCTGGTGTTTACCCCACTTATGTATTTGTAGAAAGCAACATTCCTCTCAGCCTTCTTTCTGCTAGGCTACACACGCCAAGCTTTTCCAGTGTCCTCTTGTAAGACAGACACCTCCCATTCCCCAGTCCCCCTAGTAGCTCTTCTCAGCGCCTCTTCCAGTTTGAACATGGATGACCAGGATAATATGCCAACTTCCAAATGAGGTCTTACGAGGGTCATGTACAACAGGATTAATACTTCTCTCTCTATGAAATGTCTCGCTGGGATCATGTTTGCCTTTTCCCACAACGACACCACATCACTGGTTCAGTCATCCTATGATCAACCCACATGTCCAGGTCTCTGATCCTCTTGCTTCCAAATCTGCTCACATCTTGTGGCAGAAGTTATTAGATGTTAAGTGCATGAGCTTACAATCGAATTACATTTCTGTTACTCTAGTCCTCAAGATGATCCAGATCTTCCAGTACAATGTTCTGTTCCTCTGAGTCAAGAGTTCCTCCCAACTTTCTATTGTCCACCAATTATCACACTCCTACAGTTTGTGCAGAAGTAATTAATAAAAATATTGAAGACATCTGGTCCCAAAGCAGATTCCTGAGGACCTCCACTAGTAACCTCCTTCCAGTTCAAAGGTTCCCCTTTCAGCACCACCCGTTGCCTTCTCCCCCCTTTAGTCAGTTCCTCATCCACCTAAGAATTCTTGTACTAATCCCCATCTTCTAATTTAACTAATGAATTTCCCACGTGTCACCATGTGAAATCCTGTACTGAAGTCCAAGTATATTATACATACATACATATATACATACATCACTTCCCTTATTTAAAAAAAAAAGTTATTTTCCCACAGAAGGAAATCAAATTAGTCTGGCAGCATCTGCTTTTGGTAAATCCATGTAGCTTTACACTTCCTTTTCTGTTTATTTCCATGAATTGAATTATCCCGTCCTTCACAATTTGTTCCAAAATCTTGCATACTGCTGAGGTTAGATTAACAGCTCTGAAATTACCCAAATCACTTTCTTCTTCTTCTTCTTCTTAAAATACTGGTACAACATTTAGCTATTCTCAAATCATACAGCATTCTCTCTGAAGAGATACGTTTATTTAAAATTCTTGCTGCTGGACCAGCACTCATGTGCCAGATCTTTCAGTATTCTGGAATGGAAATTATCTGGTGCCCCCAATTTTGAGCATATCACACTTCCAGTTTTCCTTCTGCCTCACATATGGTAATTTCCATTTTGATACACTCATTTCCATCAGTTCTCCTGCCTTTATACGCATGTTCTATATTATCATCCTTACTGAAAACCAAGGCCAAGTATTTATTTAGGTTTTGGGCCATACTTAGATTATCGTTAAGCTCCTCTCCACCCACACTGCATAGCAGCCCAACCTCATCCTTCCTTAGTCTCTTTCTATTTATTTTTTAAAAAAACGTACTCATTCTTTATTCTTTCAGCGTGAATTTTTCCAATCTGCACTTCATTCCTACATTTTCTAATCTCCAAAATGTAGCTGTCTTCACGCATCATTCCCCTTTTTCCATTCACTAAAAGCTCTTTGGCTACTCCTTAGCTTTTCTGAGATAGTTATTCACCCAGCTAGGTCTGGAGCCTCTCTTTACAAGTTTTTCCCCCTTGGTTGGGAAACAAATGGCAGACAGTTTTTTATATAGTTCATTTAAAGAAATTCCAACCCACACCCACATTTAAGTTCTTGAGCTTCTCAGTCCAAATGAGTTGTTTAATTCTCTTAATTTCCCCCAAAGTCTGCCCTTTCAAAAATCAAAAACTTTAGGTGACTACCGGGTTTTGAGTGATGTGCCATTTAATTTAAACTGAAAACTTGCAATCATACGATCCTGTCATGTCCTAACTACTTACCAAAACCAAATCTAAAATTCCATCACCCCTTGTTAGCTCAGTGACAGTCTGATGAAGAAAACTCATGTATCACATCCAGGTATATGAATGGGTCATACTAGCATAAGTAGCATTTATTCTCCAACCTATATCTGGGAAATTCTTACATTATGACTCAACGCCCAGTACTTATTACTAACAACACTAGAAGTTATCTGTACTTGAGTCCGATCCAGGGGGTGAGGCTGGGCATGGGGGGAGAGCTCTATGGTGGACTCCTAACACTATTCCCATAAAACCGCTTTTACAAATCCTTCAATGTACAATCCTACAATGATTTTGATGCCAGATTGCTTTGTCCATTCAATCGCTTCATTATTTTACAGTTTATTGCATTCTTACACTACACTATTCCACCATCTTTACCTTTATTTCTCTCTCCTTAATAGCACATATCCTTCAATACCTGTATTCATAGGCGTGCGCAGCACGTTTCATTAGGGTGTGCACCCAGGGAATTTTATTTTTTCTAAAGGCAAACATTTATTGAACTTAAGTAAACTTAATTTTTTTCAAATTAACAACTAAATTCTACTTAAAAAATACAAACTTTAAAAAATGGGCCTTTTACTCTCCACCGTGAAATCTCCCAGCAAACTGAAATTCGTCAGAAGAGTAGGAAAGTGGGACTCACGGCCGAGAGTAACAGGCCTTTTACTCTATGCCGCGAGATCTCGCGTTGCCACGCGGACATGAGTTCCGGGGATCTTTTGCTTTCCGGCATAAGCCCTATTCTCCGGCGGCAGCGCACGGTGCCATAAGGTCTCTCAGCAGCATGCGCTGCAGCCACAGGCTGGACCAAAAAGGTTTGTGGGCCGAATCCAGCCCCCAGGCTGCACGTTTGACACATTTGCATTAGGGTGTGCCTAGGCACACCCGGTACACCCCGTACACACGCCTATGCCTGTATTCTACTCATGACTGCCATTCCACCAGACTTCTGTAATCCCCATAATATCTGATTTGGCCTCCTGCACCAATAGTTCTAGTTGCTCCATTTTATTTCCCAGACACTACGCATTCATGTATAAACATAGCAGTTATTTACCTCAGAACTCACCCAGTTTTCCTGCAGAATTAGGTATAGTCAGGGGTTGAAGTTAGTGAAAAGGCTATTACTCCCGTCAACACATGTACTTGTTCTTTCTCCTGGTTTCTATATTTTTTCTTTACGGTGTTCCTTTATCCTTGCTATCTCTTCATTTAGCAGACTTTCCTCCTCTGTATTCAAGTGTGGAGATTTCAAAGGGCTCCTTGATGGATGCATTTTGTCCCAAATGAACGCAAGCATGACCTATGTGCAGCAGCTTGTGTTTCCAACTGTGTCATTCACCCAGGTTCTTTGGTATCCTACCAACTTCACTTTCTACCTCTTCACCCCAGCAATGACCTTGGACAGTACAAAAATGAAGTCTATTAGAAAAACATTCTGCTTCCTGGGTCAGGTGCTCTCCATACCTTGAACGTGTCTTGTTTCACACATTGAACTTCTCAAACGTAGACCTCTGCCAAACCACGTGGAAGCATAGGCCCCTACCACGTAAGAACCATCTTCAATTCAATTCAAATTCCATCTGGTAAAGTAACAGATATACACTGTTTAGACAGTGTAACAGGCATAGGTGTCACCTTACAGACAAATAAAGGCATGAATGTCTACAGAGCTGTTAAGATTCCATTTCCCTATAATGTACTAGCCTGCAAAAAGCAAAGCATGTTTTGCAGAACATAACCTCCCAAACCCCACATGACTGCAAACTACATTTTTCTGTTCCAGTAATGTCATTTCTCAGACTTAAAGAGCTAGGAAACCACACGGTCCAGTGGACAAGACGTGACTGGGAGACAGAACTCCTGATTTCTAGTCCTGGTTCCGTCACTGGCTGGGGGTATTACATTGGATAAGTCACTTCAACTCTCTGCACCTCAGTTTATCCTAGCTGTAACAGACAATGAACTCAATCCATGGAGGAAAGTACTATTTAGTGCACCTGTTATCCAGAGTCACCCCAAAGTGCTTTTGAATAGGACTTGCTTTATCCACTACCAAAATGAAGGAGGACAACCGCTCAGCAGATAACAGCTCTACATCAGTTAGACACAGCAAGTGAAAGACTATCTAATTAAACATACTGCGGCGTGGCGGTGGTTAGAAACTTGGCCAAGATACCAGGGATAACATCTGAAAGGGTCAAATGACCACAAGCAGTCAGAATCTCAGCATTGTCTCATCTGAAACACTAGCAGCATGTCTCAACATACCTCAATCCACACAGAGCAGTCTGCCCTATTTTTGTGCGTGTATGTTTTACCAGCCAGCCCTTTCAGACCAACACAAATTATTTCTCCTTTCTGTGACCGCAACAATCAGGCCACGGACATACACAGTCACCCTTCTCTTTAGCAGCTTTGCAAACCACTAGTTTCCTAGGGAGCAGCCACCACAGCTTCACTTCACTAGTCAACAGCAAACACCGAGGCTGTTCTATACCTCAAATTTCCCAGGGTACAAAGCGGCTCATCAAGTTTAAGAGAAGTTCAGGAAGATTTAAATTCTGGCTGTCTCCCAATATGAAGCCACTTTTGCATCACCAGGATCTGCTGTGTGGCCATCCCAGCTGAAAAGTAAAGGTCTTCTCAATATGGTGGGATAAGAAGGGCTAAGAGAACCCTCATGCATTCCTGCACAACATGTTCCACCTTAACGCCTCTTCATGCCTCCTTGACAAGCCACACTGCCCTTTTACTTCCTCCAGGAAAAACTGGGTACATTCCCTTCAGAGTTGGAGGCTACTGAGGGATGGAACAGGCATCAAAAAGAAAATTCACTCGCCCCACCTTGGACTGCCATGACCAAACCCCTCCTGCAGCCCAGATTTACTGAAGGCCATTTGCCAAAAGTGTATTTTCTAAGACCTATCAACAAATGTATGACGCTCCTGTTTCCAAGCACAACATAGAACACTCTTGGCCAGATGGTCACGCTGTACCTGCAACTGCATTTGTTCATTGTCAGGATTGCAGGCCCGGAGACGGGAACAAAGGAAAACAGAAGTCAATTGAAAAGTTACTATCTAGTTGCTCAAGTATCTAATGTCAGTTTACATGCATAGCCATGGGTTCAGTCCTGAAATTCCTCTAGAGAACAACCCAGAGTATACAAATAAATAAAAGCCATCAGGGAATCTTGCATGTGTTCAGATGGAATGTTGCCCTTTTGTAACCAGTAAGGACAAATTCAGAAACCAATACAAGCACTTGCAGGGAGTGGTCAGTAATTTCAACACCAGTACACCCAATCCTAGCAGCTTCATCATGCAAATTGCAGCATCCATCTGGTATTTTAACTAAATCGTCAGGACCAAAAGGCAAACAACTACTGCCATCTCCATGGTCACAGAAACCATTTTCTCTGTTATCCCCAGCCAATGCCCTACACTTATTAAAGATACTGTAGCCACAAGAAGAGCAAGACCCAGTCTCAATCAATGCCCGAAAGATACTTCGAACCCAAGTGACCTGCTCGTTGTATAACAGTTTCATTGTGGGCTGCCAGTGGCACAAGAGCAAGGGTGCTGAAACAATTTTTATAGCAGTAGTGCTGAGAGCCATTGAACCAAACTGTAAACCCTGTTTATGATGGAATTCACTTCAAGCCAGCACAAGCACCTATGCTGGAGACCAGAAAGCTTTATACAAGTTGTATTAATAGCAAGAGGAAGCTCTTAGTAAGGAATGTGATCTTGTGGACAGAGCAGAGGACTGCCAGTCAGGTCTCCTGGATTCTAGTCCTGCACTCCTGGATTCTAGTCCTGCAGATGTCTGCCAAAGGTCATTTAAGGCCTCACTTTCCCCAACTGTAACACAAGCCAAATAGCCACGGAGATGCTCTGAGATTTAGTCTGAGACACACATCTTTCTTCAGAGAGAACAATTAAGCTAGCCTCCTATTGCAAGCCCAGTTTTCATCCCTCTACCAAAACTGAGCTAACCCACCTGAAATTTCTCGTGTCACATCTTCATCCAGGGTAGAGTTCTTTCTTGGAAGGCTAAGGGCAAACTGGACAGGTTTTGGAAATACTCTATGTGTAAAGTACTTTGAAATCCTCCAATGAGAAGTTTTATCAGATTGCAAAGCACTTATGTTAAGCTACTGTATGCTGTCTTTTTCCACTTCACACTTAACATTTTAGAACTCTGTTCCAGGACACCTCAAATCCCCTGACATTTCATTCTTTCGATGCCAAGAAAAATCCTCCTAAAGAGTGGTGAGATTGACAACAAGGCAGTATCACAAAGAACCTTCTCCAGATAGTATTTTTATGTTAGTATTGGCTCCACAACTTGATTAATAAGTCACAGAGGTTTTGAATTACTGCCTCTGTAAACATTTAAGGGGCTTGTATTCAGAGGTAATGAAAAGTAGGGTGAGTACCATTCAATATTGTGAGTGCCACAAGTATTGCTATTTGAAATCAGAGCTGCTGACCTTGATTAATAAGTTGCTTCAACATCATTCTCACCTCTTCACTGTAGCATCAGAGCATTTCCCATTATTCTGTGCTAGGAAACAGTTTTAAAGTAAGCCAGGAGATACCAAGGTCCTGCCCTCTGTATTACAGAAAACCTTGGACTATGGATTTAAGCATGTAACAGCTAGACAAAGTCAGAAGTATATGTCAGTTTCCTCTCCTTACAAGGTTTTATAAAATGGGGAGACACTAGTAGTCACTTGATCCTCATGTGAGCTCCAAGTACATGTTAGGTGCTGTATAAATAGAGAATAATACAGTCTTCTACTCCAGAGAGTTGACAATCTAAACAAAAAATACACAAAGGAAGAATCATCTGCAAGTTAAAGAACTATCCCCATCTTACAGAGCAGCTGACTGATGCACTGATTAAGTGACTTCTCTGTAGTCACAGAGGAAGTCTGTGACAGAGCCAGAAATTGAACCCAGACCTCCTGAATTCAAGCCATAACCACAAGCTCATGCTTACCATAAAATTACATGGGTCAGTGAGCCAACAGTATGCTGCAAAACTGAATTAAGAAATCACCTAGTTACAAACTTCTTTAAAAAAGGGCTTTTAAGTCAACAATTCTCAGGAGAAGAGTTCCCTAGGAGACTGGAAATCAATGCATACCTCATACTTATGGCAATACTAGCCCTCAGCACTTCTAAGAGTACTATTATCAAGATAAGCCTGCCCTACTTAACAACTGTTTGCTAGAGAGGGTGGGGAATACCTTACAGTTCAACCCGGTGAGCGGCTATTGTTCAGCTAACAGTGGCAAGGAAAAAAGCAACATGGCTTCCCCTGAACCTATTATAAACCTATTTTATGAGGTAACTGTGGGCTCAGAGCAGCTTCCGTTTTTGGAAGGGGGAGAAAAGGAGTAGTTTTGTTAATGGGGGAGGGGAGGGAACAGTTCTGAAAGCTTGAGCCTTGGGGTGTAGAAGACAACAGCAGCCTAATCTCAGCTGAGATACTGCAAGCATTTACACAACATAACGCATAGCAATGCCTAGGAATAAAAGGGGCAACCTCTAATCTGGAACTCCATCCTCACTGCAGATGGAGCAGAATCTTATCCAGATCCTGCTCCCACAAACAGTTTTAAGGACCACGGCCTAATCGGCATGACAGGTCAGAGGACAAACTATTGTCAAAAAGTAGCCTGAAATCTGCCAGAGCCTTGCTGTTAGAGGTTATTGAAAATTTTAAAACATGCTTGTTCATGTTTTATTTTCATATTTATATATTAAATATATTCATATTCATATTATAAAACATGCCCATTCATACTGGCCAACTAATAGTCCAAAACCAGTCACAGGAGAGCCACATTTCAACAGTGCAGATGCTTTTCAAATGTAGTACAATTTACAGTGGTGACTGGGTCCAAACATCCAGAGGACGCATATTGTTTGGTTGTCGTAAAAAGTTAGATGAATGAACTGAGCAATATTGTTCTGATTCTGTAAGTGTCTCATGACTTTTTGCAGGAAGTGCAAGGATATTAAATATTTACCAAATTGCCCTAACAGGTTTACCCATTCCCTTAACCTATTTTAAAAAGGGACCTCATCATCTTGAGAGCTAGTTACTTGCAAAATAAACTAACTAAATAAACCCCAATTAAGATCTAACACATGCCCTTGATTCTCACCTGTAACTGTTCCTTTGTCAACCCCCTTTTCTTGTTTTTAAGATATTCTTCTCTTCCATGTGCGTGACTGCAAAGGACTGACTATTCAGGAGAAACAGTGCAACTGACACCACCAGAAACTAGATCATAAACTAATAGGGACTGAAAATAGAAAGACAAGCACTTTCTTCTCATCTCTTGCAGTTCATTTTAGCTATCATTTGTAACATTAATAGGGACCATAATTTTGGCAGAAAAGTTTCTGCAAAACAGGCCTCTTGCTTCTATGGTCTTTTGAATCCTACTCAGTGAGAAAAAGTGCTAATACCCATTAGCCACACAGAGCCAATTCAGCTGAGTCTACTCTCACTCCTGTTATCAGAAGAATTCTCAATCAAGTGTGATTAACATGTGATCTTTATTTCTAGGCAGAGTGTAAGGGCCAAGAAGATCTCAGCTGGATTTTCAGATCACAGGCAACAATTACAGGACTAGGAGTTAGAGTCATGTTTTCACTGGTAAACTGAATGAGAATAAGGAACACCAAACAGCTCTTTCTACAGAATCACTTTTCCTGACTATAACTGCATTTGGACTGTCTGAAGTTGTTCTTACTATATACTGTCTCATATGCTATTTTGACAAAGAAAACTTGCCAGTAATACTACTGAAAATTGAGTGGAATACACTTGCTATGGCTTACCTGAAGCAGCAACAGATGCATGCAAGAAAGCTCTTAATACACAACAGAAGTTTCCTCCTTCCTATCAGTTTACAGTCAGCAGTTCAAAACAGCCTCAGTTTCCTCCCTGCCAACCAACATTTGCAGCCACTTAGCATCAGCAGACCAAAATGTAAGGCTTACTCTGAAGGTTCTGGAGAAGCAATACACCATTATTGTTAGAAACCTCACTACAACTTTTCGAATACAAGAAGGTATTTTAGGCCACAAGATCATTTCACTGCTTCCTGCTTCAGAATTTTGCAATGAAGAACATTTTAATTCACAGCTGCTAAACAGAAGTGTCCTGCTCAAGACAACCAGTGACTTGTTTGATTCATAAAGATATTTGCATTCCTTTACTTACGTAAGTAGTAAGCTACATTGGTTTAAGATTAGATGATCTCTGGACACTTACTCATCAACAGGACATTTTTATACCCATGTTACAAGGACTTGAGGTATATTTTGGAGATGGAAGAAGCAGGAACTACATAACCAAGATCTGAGTTTATGTAGACCAGCAATCCTACAATTTGATCCATGGTTAGCAGACTTCGTCAGGAACTCCATTAACTTCATGTAGTATGATCAGTATCTAAAAATGGGTCTGTGTTCACAGCAGAACTTGGCTCTAAATCTACACGATGGAACCACCCCTACACTTGGCCCCTTATTAGTCTCGGCAATAGCTAATGGCTGCATTGGCCATGCAGACTGAATTCCCTTTCCTGTCTCCTAATTCTTCTTCAACAGAACTGTACCTCCACTGTCTATGCTCTACCTGTAAAGAGAGAATTCAGCTTGCAGGTATGTCTACCTGGCACCTTTCACAAGCACAGATCACTTTAAGCCTGAAAAGCTGTTGTGCGTTCTGTTCTTTCTTGCCACTTCAGAGGTCTGGGGTAGAAAGTCACTGCCTGTGCAGTTGTCAGTTTTAATCTCTACATCTCCTGGTTCGGTGTGATCTTGCTTTCCCCTCTGCCATCGCCTCTCCTTCCCTCCCCACCAGGAACTGCCATATGCTTGCCACCTTCCATTGGGAACACAGAGGTAAAGAACATGGAAAATTCAAACTGTCTCATTTGTCTTTTCAGGCTCTCCTTATGATTTCAGTGTGTCTTCAGTGCATAGTTAACCCAAGCTTTTTATTTGGGTGTCGCCCCTAACCCCACTCTGTCTACATACAAAAACCTTACTCAAATTAAGTGATGCTTTCAATCCAGACTGGCTTAACTGGGGGTTTGAGTTAGAGTCAGGGCTCCACTTTCACTCAGACCAGTACCCCACCAGCTTTTCAGTGAGGATGAAAGCTAAAATACTTGAGAGCTGATGGCTCTTCAACACCTTCCCATATTTCCCTGTTCCCATCCAATCCCTCCTCCTTTTGTGCCTAGAAGGACAGATTGATTCTTTTCCCAGTGAACTGTGGAAGAACCTTAGCATCTCACCTTACTCCAGCTGAAAGAACAATGGGATGGGCCCCCGAAGTCCTAGCAACTCACACTGGGGAGTGCTGCACCAGTGAGGATACGTTAACATGGGTATGGCTTCGCCAACATGTTCCTTATGTAATAGTTTGGATAACTCGTAGCACAATCACCCTTTACGCCTCCATTAACCACGCTTTCATTCTGTAGTCCCTCTAGTACAGCTGTCTACCTGCTGCTCCATATCTATTCCTGTATCCTTCCTTGATTACTTCTTTGTTCATTCACATTATTTTGCATTGTGGCTTATTTTCCTGCCTAATATTTTTAGCATTAGACAGTGGCATGTATGCATCCCAAGAAGAGGATTTATCTTTAACACCATGTGCATTTCCTTCTCCACATTTGGTTTATCACATCCCCATCAGATCTCTCTTCCTGCATACCTACAAAGTTTTATTAAGCTGGAATTGCCTGACTTTATTCCCAACTTATTCTTCTCATTTTAAAATGGATTTCCCTGGAGGGTATGGCTCAAAGGTCTAAGCACTATGTATGAAATATTCAGTCACTGCAAACTCAAATTTGAATTCCAACAAGGTTTAACTCAGCAGCCTTACGAGTCTAACTCACCCTTATGAGGTAGGAAAAAAATTGAGTTACATATATAAGATACTGCATATGTGCCTTCAGGATGAGACTAAAGACCAATGCTTGTGCTACTGGGTCATTAAAAGCCTCAAGGCACTTTTTGTGCACCAGTGTCCTAGCCAGAGACTTCTTTTCCACATGGCTGCGCTGTGGAACTACTCTTGGCTGTCAATGTCTATTGGGGGACACTGGGCAAGTCAAGTCCCCATCTGTAGAACTGGGACAATGTAAAGCGGTTTGAGTACTACTGATGAAAAACTATGCAAGAGCTAGGTATTAATTTAGAAGTCCCTCCAAACTGCCAACTCTCTAGACTTCTCACCTAAGCACTAGACAGGGAAGCCAGCCTCCCACATCTTGTCCCCAAATGTATTTCTCCATTTATTCCTTATGGAGTGCCCACATTTGTGCCCAATTCTTCAAAGTCTCCTATTACTCTTGTTTCTACTATACAGAAGTCTATGAAGGACTCACTCTGGAATTCTACAAGCAATCTCTTGTGAAAGAAGATTCCCAGATTGCCTATTTACAAACAATGTTTTACTCTGTTTATTTTATTTATGCTTATTTACAAACAATACCCACTGCTAGATGCAGTATCTGGGATACTGGACACTCCTATTCAAAAAAAGAATTAAAGGAGGTACAGTGCCCAGACCAGCCAGATATTCCCTCAAACAAAACACTAAGGAGTAATCCAAAAAATAAGATGGTGTAACAAGTAGAAACATGTAAGTTACGTACAGACCTGAAGAGAAGCGACCCGAGCTCAAATCAGAGAGAGAGAGAGAAACCACCACAATGCTGTGGGCATGAAAAGGAACACTTACAATCCTATATCCAGAAAATTTCCAAATAGGGATCGAGGATAACTCAGCTAACTTGAGACAAAAGGAAGGGATGGCTGCTGAAGTAGTTAGGACTAGGTTATTAAAATTACCATCTGCAAGACCTTGAACTGAAGAGGCTGACTATCCAGGAAAGAGAAGGCTTGTTTCATGCCTTCCCTTCCTCAAGAGTGCTTTGAGCAAACACATAGTGGGATAACTTACCCTTGTCCAACCAAAAAGGACAGTCTTTCTAGCCAGATTTCTCCTCACGAAGGTAAATCATCATACAAACATGACTTCCAATCCCTGTTCCAAACTCATACGAGCCAAAGAGCCATAAAATATTTAGTGCTACAAGCGCCTATTGTTCTTAACCACCTCCTGCTCTTTGCACTCTTGATAAAAATGATTACCAGCCCCAACCGGTGGTACTGAAATCTCTCCCCCATTGATTCACTTCTCTTGGCATGCTTTTATGTTATCTTTAAAGGTGAAATTCACCTCTGGGCATACCTCCAGCTCATATTTATTGTTTTAATTTAGAGAATATATATCATTGCAACAAATTCAAGGCACCCTAAGAAAACTCTAAAGAACAGCTCCTTCAGCTCTAAAAAAATTCTTTAAATTATTCATGGTTATTCTTGAACTGATTGTCAAACACCTTTGATACTTTGTAATTCACCCCATAGCTTTCGCTGGAGTTAATACAAGCCATTTCACTGCCCAAGTCATTTCCTGTCACCTCCATTCATCTGCCATCTTCCTCTGCTGTGGCCTTTTTATCTGCCCCATTCAGTTTTATACCAAGGGCAAGGCTGACATTTACATTTTATTTTAAGCTGGTACTTTTCACACTTTAGCAGTTGTTTTAATGGGAACACCGCAAGCCACAGTAGAGCAAAACGTAACTGAGGACATGCCTGGTATAAAGCACTTATTCCAGTACCCTCCCTGCCCCCAGGAAACAGAAGAGAGCCTGAGATTGTACTTCATGGGGATACTCCTGAAAGATCAGAAGCGTTGAGCGGAATGAACAAATCAGCAGTCATTCAGGTCTTGGCAGCAGGGACACAAGCTAGTTTCACATGCTAGAGTGAAAACAGACCACAATAGAGAACAGGATGACACACACCCAGGAAGACTGGACAATCCCTCTGATGCCCCGAGGCCACTTATCCACTCAATCTTGCTATTTGGAAACTCAATCCAATCTGTAATTCCATGGATCACGTTCATGTTCCCTTTGTGCAGCACTGATGAATGGTGGAGTGGGCCTACTGCTAGGAAGAGATCTAAAAACCATCACAGATCAGAGAGTTCCTCTATCACATCCATTTTTGAAACCCTTATCTCACTGTACTCACAAGGATGAGTTTGAAGTAAATTCATGCAATGTTGTTGTAATCACAACAGTCAGAGATTATAAGTGTCTCCCATAAATCTGAGTGACACACCACCACCACTCAAGTCACAAACTGAGTTCAGTTTGCAGAACCAATCAATTTTGGATGCTAGTTCAGGGTGCCTTTGGGATAAATTGGGCAATTCTCATGCCTCCCATTGCAGGGAAGTTTAGTAACTGCTCTTCAACAGAACATTATCTGACTATAAAATTAGCTCACAAATTTCCTGCTTTGATCCAACTGAATTCACAAAGGTAAATTAACGGGATACTAAAAGTGACCAAGGAAATTTCTAAGATACTGTTAATCCCGCATCTCAACATTTCAATTTAACTTCCGTTTTCAGCATATAAAACAGAAAGCAGTACCCGAGACACTTTACCTCCAGGTGCACTGCGTATACGGACACAAAAGCCTTACCCACATTAGAGTGGTGACCATGTACCCAGCAGATTTCCACCATGGATGTATGCCTACACGCTCGATCACAAACCATTCGTACAAGCATCCACACAAGTAGCATTACTGACAAGTTCTTCCATTAAGTTCAATGAAACTACTCACATGTTTAAGTGTTTGCAAGATGGGGGCCTGTGTCACAAACAGGTTCGAAAGCCTGGCTAGAACTCAGCCTTCTGGGGAACTTGGGAAAGTTGTGAAGACAAAAAGGGAGTGCGTAATAATTTTTCTGTTAGCATGGTCATTTTCAGAGAGATCCAGAATACGTGGGAGCAAACAACTTGAGTCATCACCATTTAAGCTCCAATATGCATGTGTCTGAGCATCAGAGGGTGCGCACACACAGTAAGCAAGCAGGTCAGATGTCAAACACTGCCCCCCGTCATGTCTAACTCACCCCGTATTGAAAGCCATCATACATACCAACTCAGACAGGATCACCATAACCATATCTTGAAAGGAAGTGTGTTCAAGCCGCTAGAACAAGGGCTTGATGACATTTCTGTGGCATACATTTAACTCAGTCGACCCTGCGCATGCCATCTGAAACACACTGTCTCCTAATGTAGACGGGTCCAAAGCATTTGAACGCTTTCTGACCCAGACCAGAGGCTGCAAATGTTGAGTCCATGTTTCGTATATTCAAGTTTGACACAAGCAAACAGATACAATATTTACACTTTGTGGAGAGACATGAACAAGATTTACAGTAGGCGAACAAACTTCTTTTGCTGTTCATCAACTCATCTCACTGGCTCTCTACCATTCCTCTCAATGGTTACCCAGGTGTGGTGCTACCCCCAACAATTAATTATCCCTAAGGCAAAACAAGGGAAGAACCCGTTACAGAATATTTAGATAAATTGGATGTATTCAAGTCAGCAGGGCTGATGAAATTCATCCTAAAGTACGTAAAGAATAGCTGAAGCAATCTCAGAACCATTAGCAATTATCTTTCAGAACTCATGGAGGACAGATGAGGTCCCAGAGGACTAGAGAACAGCAAATAGTACCTATCTTTAAAAAGGAGAACAAAGAGAACCCAGGGAATTGTAGATCTGTCATTCTAACCTCAATAGTTGGAAAGACACTGGAACCAGTTATTAAAATACACAATTTAGAAGCACCTAGAGATAATAGGGTTATAAGAAATAGCATCAATTTATCACAAACAAATCATGCCAAACCAAACTAATTTCCCTCTTGGACAGAGTTGCTGGCCCTAATGAAGAGGGGGGGGCCAGGGGCCATGCGAAGCAGTACACGTGAAATATAGCTTTAGCAAGGCTTTTGACAAAGCCCCACATGAAATTCTAATACACAAACTATGGAAACAGTCTCATTGAAGTTACTATAAGGTGAGTGCACAACTAGTTGAAAGACCATACTCAAATTAACTGTTTGCTGTCCAACTGAGAGGATCTATCTACTGGGGTCCCACAGGGGTCAGTCCTTGGTCTGGTACTATTCAATATGTTCATCATTGACTTGGATAACAGAGTCAAGCGTATGCTTATAAAATCTGCAGACAATTTCCAGCTGAGGGGGGGTTGCAAGCACTTTGCAGGAGTGGATTAGAAATCAAAATGACCTTGATAAATTACAGAATTGTTCTGAAATCAACAAGATGAAATTCAATAAAGACAAGCCCAACACACTGCACTTGGGAAGGAAAAAGCAAATGCAAAACTACAAAATGGGCAATAACTGGCTAAGCAGTAGTACTGCTGAAACTGACCTGCGGGTTACAGTGGATCACAACTTGAATAGAGTCCATGTGATGCATCTGTAAAAAAGGCTAATATCCTGAGGTGTATTAACAGAAGTGTTGTAAGGAAGACAAGAGCTAAATGTCCCACTTTTCTTGCCACCCGTGAGGCCTCAGCTGGAGTACTATGTCCAATTTGGGGCTACATAATTTAGGAAAGATGTCGACAAACAAAAGTCCAGAGGAACAAAAATTATAAAGGTTAGAAAGAAAAGATTAAAAAGAAAAAAGATTTTAAAAAGTGCATGTTTAGTCTGGAGAAAAGATGACTGAGCAAGGACCTCATACATCTTAAAATATGTTAAAGGCTGTTATAAACAGGACAGGGATCAGTTGTTCTCCATGTCCACTGAAGGTAGAACAAGGAGTAATGGGCTTAATCTGCAGCAAGAAAGATTTATGTTCGGTATCAGGAAAAAACTTTTTCACTATAAGAATAGTTAAACTCTAGAATAGGATCCCAAGGGAAGTTCTGGAATCTCCATCGTTGGAGATTTCTAAGAACAAGTTGGACAAACACCTGTGGGGGTGGTGTAGGTTTACAAACACCTAAGACCCTCCTTATCTCAGAAGGATGCCACAGAGTGACACCCCACCAAAGGAAGCCCTGAACTCTCACACCATCCTCCTCCAACTCAAACAGCCAGAGGGAATGGATAGCAGGGAACAGGATCAGCAGCATTTTCCAGCAGCCCGACTGGAACCACATGGACGAAAAACTGCAGGGCGCTGCCACTTGAGAAATGCAGGGCTCATGGCTTATTTGTGAGTTGCCTTCAGAGAGGGAAGAGAAGAAAAGAAACGCTACACAAAGAGCTGGAAGCGGCAAAGCAAAGCAAGTCACCCAGACTATTTAGACCCCCCGGGGGGGAAGAAGGACCACGACGGTCAACTTGTTTGCGCAGCACCCAGCGTAACCGAGCCCCAGCCCGACTGCAACCAGCGCGCAACAGCCGCCGGGCTGAGGGCCCCGCCAGTGCAGCGGGGACAAGCCGAGACAGGGAAGGAGACTCCCCCGCGCATCCCCAGCCCCGACCTCCCACCCCACCTGCAACGGCCACACCCCTGCCCCCGCAGCGCCGCGCGCCGCCCCCCGCCCGGCCACCCCTCCCCCCACCCGGCGCGCAACCCCTGAGGGGGCGCAACGGCCGCCCCAACCTCTCCCCCGCCGCCAGCCCCTGGCTCCCGCGCGCCGAGCCGGACCCACCTGAGCAGGCTGGAGAGCGGGTGCCCCCCGCCGCCACCGCCGCCGCCGCCGCCTCCCCCGGAGCCGCCGCCGGAGCCGAAGCCCGAGCTGAGGCGCTTGCCCGAGAGCAGCTTCTCCACGGCGGGCAGGTTGCCGGTGCGGGCGGCCTCCAGCAGCTCCTGCTCCTTCCCCATGGCCCGGCCCGGCCCCGCCGCCCGACCGACCGGGGCCCCCGGCCCGCCCCGCGCTGCCCCGGCTCCCCCGCGCCGCCGCCGCCTCCCAGCCCCTGCCCGCCCGCCCCCGGCGCGTCCTTCCGGGGCGGAGCCACGCCGCAGAAGGCTCCGCCCCCACAAGGGAAGCGGCAGGGGAGGGGCCAATCTAAGCCCCGCCCCCACAGAAAGGCCCCGCGAGCGCCCCTCCAGGGGCGGGGCCGGATAAGGCTCCGCCCTCAACTAGGGGCTGGGTAGAGAATAAACCCACTGGGGGGGGGGTTAATTTAACCACGCCCCTAAAGCCGAGGCATGATGACCACACCCCCACGGGGTAGAGTTGAGATGTTCCTTTCCTGTGGGGAAAGCTAGGGAATAATCCCCCTATACAGAAAACAGCCCCAGAGCCTGGGAGTGGAGCAGGGTATAAGGGCCCTGCAAGCGGGAGCAGGAGGAGAAGGGACCTGGAAGAACCCCAGCTGTCCTCAGAGGGAGGAGCAGGAATAATTCCAAGGTTCCCACAAAGCGGGGTGGGAGAGTTAATGCGGGACATCCTAAAACAGTTCCTGTAATAATGCAGCACCACAGACTGATTAAATATTCCTTGCTCCCCCTTCACCTTGCAGACAATAGAGACCAAACGACAGGAGCTCACAAGACTTCACTGTGCAGGTGTACCAATACCATCGCACTGCAGTGTCACATCGCCCTCTTCTACAATCTGACAAAGAGCAACATGCCATGTGACATACATAGGGTCCACTTAATCCTCGTCATCCTGGGAGGGAGCAGCTTACCATGCAGAGCCTTTTGATGAAGCCTCCAAAATCCCAAGAGCCTTTGTAGGTAAGATAATAAAGTCATAAGTGTCCACGAAATTCAGCGTTTAACAAAGGAAATTTAGAAGTTATCAAGCATCTGCCTGACCCAGTGCCATCCAAAACCATAACCCTTCTCTCGTAGTGGTCGTCTTGTCTGGACATCAAGTCCACATGCCAGAGGTAGTGTCCCAAAGCACTGCCTTCCTATCCCAGCGAATGCCTGACCATCAGACCTTCTGTCTCATGATTGAAAGCTGGTACAAGAAGGCCAAGGTGACACTCTGGTTGCTTATGCCATAATAAATACAATGGAAGGTGAGACTGTTCACCTGTAATCTAAGGCACATGTAAGCCTCCATCTCCTAGCCCACCAGAAGCATTATACATCCAGTTTGACCCAAGACTCAACTTAGTGAGCAGATTTGGGTGGGTGCTTTGTTGGAAGTTATCAGCAGAAACCAGAGATTGACCACCCTTCCACATCTTCTAGGTACTATTTCCTTCCATTCCAATTAGAAGCACAGCAGTAAGGCAATATGGAAAAAAACTAGAATTGATGCTGTTTAGACTGTAGCTGCTTTGCATATAAACTAAATTCTCTAGGGCCATCAATCCAACACCTTCCACTAGCACTAAAAATCACCTCTCTCTCTTTTAAAGTTACATGTTGCCTCATGTTTTTTAAACCTAATATTTCAGTTTCAGTAGAGAACCCTCAAGGTAGGCAGATGCTCTAATGACTTGGTTTTGTGTGATCTCAGCATATCTAGCTCACGGCTGTATGTAAATACCATTAAAACATGCCAGTTTTGTCTACCTACTTTTGGACTTCCCCAGCCCCTAGCATAGGGTTTTTCTGCTGCTCAGCTTTTCATGTTTTTGCTTGATCACCTTCTGTCTGGTGTGCTCAATGCAATTTCCACATATGAATGAGTTCTCTCCTACTCCTATGTTACAAAGGGAGAACTGGAGTCAGATCAACTAAATGACTTGTCCAACATCATACAGAGACTAAGAACAAACCTAGTTCTCCTGACTCCCAGCCTTATACTTTAGCTAAAAAACAATCCATGGTAGATTTCATGGCATGGAACAGCACCACAGTAGGTTCTGTGGTTTAGCCCTGTGGCACAATCAAGCTGATAGTTCAATCCCTTCTGAGGTAGCATAGTTTAAGTCCAACAGAAACAGAAACCAAAACAATCTTTAGCACTGCTAAGCTGCTTTCAGCCTCCTTCCTGTCAGAGGAACCCTCAATTACAACAGTTTGTCTTAACACCTACCAACTGGTTCCTGATGACTAATCTAACAGTCTGTGTTCAGAATGCCACAGGAAAACTATAGCAGACCATAATCTGTAATTAACTCCTAACCACAGCCACTTGTTTCACACTATTTACCTATCTAAGCATCTCCTTATTCAACTAGCCCCCAAATGAGCTGTGCTTCCTTCTTTTAACTCCTCCTTCCTGGTCCCATACCCGGACCAGGTGTAAGGTGGGACTGATGGGAGTCATTTCAGCTTGTTAACCTCTCCTGGTCAGCATGAGGGTCATATAACCCATCACACCAGCCTTTCCTAATGCATTTTTTAAACCATGTTTTCTTTATGGATTAATAGAGTAATAACCATAATACAACTGAGGGATTCCTTTTTGTATGACAGGAAAGAGTTAACACACTCAAGGAGCCTTGATTTTTACTTGGTAAACAGATACCTGACATTTGTCAGTGTAATGAGACTCACATGGGAAAAAGGTTGACTGAACCAGACATTCAACTAGGTAGTGTGCTGCTATTATAATGAAATACAAAGGACATCTCTTATTCAGTGCTATTGTGAAAAAGATAGGACCAGAATGATTTAAAATGGACATCAGCCTCACTCATTCAGTGGATCTTTTAAACTACCTTAATGTATTAAAAAAGATTTAGAATGAACTTCTCCCTAGTAATTTTTATTTGTTCAGTGTAAGGATTCTTCCCAAGTCACATATAGTGGAGCGTGAATAATGCAGCAATAGGATTACAGCATGAGTTACTGAAAGAGAATATTGTATTAAATCTAAACATATCTATGCTGGTATAGTTTCCATAGTGTAAACATGCCCTTAGAATTGTCTAAAGCCACATTTCCACTACAAACTTTGCTTGATGCAAATTATGTCAACATACATCCACCAGTGTTTGTATATTGCTTTGGCATGTGCATAGTCGGCTGTTTGTGTTGGTGCTGCGTGTACTAACCAGGAGTGCTTGTGTTGATGTAAAGTACAGTGCATCACGGGGAGGTATGTCAGAGTGGCACACGGCACTACAATGCCTTTTGGGATATTTTTGCAATATTTTGCACCCATGGATCTCTGGAAGCTAGGAGTCAAGTTCCCAACATGTAACTTTCTCCATCTCCTAATGGCATCCATAGACCAAAATTTTCACATCTTTTTTTAAATATGCCACAAACCTGTGCGGAACTTTTTGTGTCTGCCATCTCTGACAAAAGCATGGAGCTCATAGAGCTCTGCACTATTCTCTTGAAAGTTGTATTTGCAGACCCTCAGGAAGTACCACAACAAAGGGGATATGAGACTTTCATTGAAGACAGATTGCTGAGGGACATAGCAAAAAACAATTCAAGTTGGTGGTTGGCATTCATGGAGCAGCTACAGACAGTGAAGCATCACTTCCAGGCAAGATCAGTGGGATTACATTGTAATACAGGTTTGGGGTGAGGAGCAGTGACTTCAGAACTTTTGGGTGTGAAAGGCCTCATTCCTGGATCTGTGTGCCAAATTTACCCCATCCCTCTAATGCAGGGACACCAGAATAAGAGTTTCAGCCAGGATTTCCTTGATTACATCATCCTAATTCTCCTTCTGGCACACAGAACACAGGGATGGTCTCTGAAGTGAGGGCTATACCGAAGAGGAGTAGTGTGTGTGTGGTACCATAGGAGAATGATGCCATATCTAAGCAGCTGTGGACCAAAAAATTAATAAAGCCTCACATATTTAGTACCTTTCAGTCAAAGATCTCAAAGCTCTTCACAAACATGAATTAACCCTCACCACAACCCTGTGAAGATTGTAAATATTAGTTGTTTTACAGAGGGGCAAATTGAGGCACAAAAGAAGTTCAGTAACATACCAAAAGTCCCATGCTGACCAGAAGCAGAGCTGGAAACAAAACTCAGGAGTCCTGACTCCCCCATCTCCTTGCCTACCCCCTATCCTACTGATTCCAGCACCTTGGTGTGGTGGGGAATTAGGAGGACGCAGTGCGGAAAATCACTGACTCTGCTTTTGCCATCCCGCCTGGCTTCATTCATCAAAGAAACAAAGTCAGCAGGAAACTCATTATATTGCCTTAATGAGAACTAAATTATTTGTACATTTCTATTAAGGATTACAAAGTGCCTGTGATAATCCTCTACTCCAATATGCCTAGACCCAGGGTCCTTGATTCACTCACCTCAATACTTCCCTCCCCATCCCTCTCTACTCCAATGCTCCTCTTCCACCTCATACCCTCCGCTACCCCTACCTGCCCCAACCCCCCCTACTCCAACCCCATACCCTCCCTCCCCTCGGCACCCACCTACTCCAACCCCATCCCCTCCCTCCTCCCACCAGCCCCAACCCCCCTACTCCAACCCATCCCCTCCCTCCTCCCACCTGC